>OX402528.1:22949176-23549176 GCA_948098885.1 Drepanosiphum platanoidis
CTGCAACGGACTGCCGCCGCCGCCGCCGCCGCTACATACATATATTCATTTATAACATATATTACGATAATGTTTTATACCTGTACACCTCGTATCACGTTAACGTTCCGAGTGCAATATATATACATACATACATACATACACACACACATAATATAATATACATGTACATGTATATTATATACATTACACATGTATGATATGTATGCATGTATATATCAAAGTATAAATATTTTTTTATGACGGTAAACCGCGATTAGGTTTTTTTTGTTTTGTTTTTTTTTCGTTTTTTTTTTTTTTTTTTTTTTTTTAATTCGTTATTGCACATTTACCTATATCATTTTAATTATTATTATTGTTATTAATAATATTATTATTGTTGTTGTAAAAATTAATACCGCCGTGTTAGTTATGTGTATGTGTGTGCGTGTGTGTGTGTGTGCAGAGAGAGAATGTCGTCGTGCCTACGATTCAATAATATCTCGTTCGATTGATTAGTTTCTAATCCGAACGGGCTTCCGTCGATCCGCGACTACCTACTCCGCGATCGCAATTATACAGCTGCAGGTGAGTGTGTACCTCCTATTTATGTTGTTGTGTATCCAATAAAGGTGTGTATAACAGTAGTTGTTGTCGTTTGATAAACACCGTCCGTTTTGTGTTAAATATGCCGCCGAAACGAAACGGATTTCCCGTTTTATCCAGGCTCATGTCCCTATGGTTCGCCTCGATTTTCGTCATTATTCGCTCGGTTTCTCTTTTCACCACTTTAGGACGTCTGACCATGTCTGTGAGTTAGGTGGCTCTATAGAAACTACACGATATGCAGCAGACACAACAACACTTTTCGGCCACCGAATACGAATTGCAGCAGCAACAGCCTCAATATCTGGGCAAACACGATGCGGCTGTCAAGTATATGCAACAGCTCGGACTCCACAAACAGAACATCAAAGTTGATTCTGAGGTAAGTCCCTTTATGAAGAACAATTATACTTACATTTTTTGTGTTTATTTCTTGTGACCGGCACATACCTAATTCTATGTCATTCGACCGTTACAGATAAGACCCTGCTTAGTTGCTGACAATGTAATTAGTGACCAAAATAGCAGTTGTGGTAGCCCACCCTTATCTATCGTTGTTAATGGTGGCGATGAGCAACACAGTTCTAGCACTCCTGTACCCACATCGACATCGGTGTCACGATCTAAACCACAAGCTTGTCGGATATGTGGACGTGTTTTAGCATCTACTTCATCTTATTATGTACATCTCAAATCGCATTCAAACAACAAACCTTACCGTTGTACTCAGTGTGAAGCTTGTTTTTGCCGTAAACCATACTTAGAAGTGAGTGAATTTCAATATTCTTAACATTTTCAGAATTTCATTCTTACAAATAAATCTAAAAATAACAATAAACTGAACTAGTATACATACTTATTTCAAAAATTTATTATCACTGTTAAATAAGTAAAATAATAATACTGTTATTTATACATATTTTTATGTATAGAATAAATCGTTAACAAAAAAAAAAAAATTAGCAAATGGAAAATAACATTTTATTTATCTATTTACATTCAAGTTTTAATGAAAAAATTAAAATACTAATATTTTTATAATTTAAATTCTATTTTTGCTTTTTATAAATGTTAGTATTGGTTCTTAATAATAATTAATTTTATTAATTACTTATTCTTCAAGAAGCCTTTTGTAATTGCATACATTAATGGACTTTTCTGTAAAGTTACTAGATCAGTAGACTTTTCTATATACATGAATTCTAGTGTAGTTTCTTGGTTGTTGTCAAAAATGATAAAAACATTTCAAACTTGGTACCTTGCATTTATATAAATAATCTTCATTTAATTCTGTATATTATTTTATAGTAAAATATTTGAGATATATTCTAACATATATTTATTACTTTTATATTTTTTTTACATTTAATTTTATTTGCTTTTTCCTTTACCTTTTTTTTTGTATACTATTAACTGAGTATAAAATGTATATACAATTTGATTTATATATTTGTGTGCATGTGTGTTATTGTTTATTTATTTAAATCTCAATTTTGTATTGTACTATTTTGAGTTCTTTTTTATTTGTGATTGATATTCTTCTAGGTTCATATGAGAACACATACTGGTGAACGGCCTTATCAATGTAATTTATGCCTAAAGAAATTCTCTCAAAAGAGTAGCCTTAACATTCATAAGAGAGTACACACAGGCGAGCGTCCTTATTCATGTGACATTTGCAAAAAAACATTTGCAGTTAAAAGTTATGTTATTTCTCACAAGTAAGTATTTTATTATGACCTTATCATTTTTATAATTTTTTTTTAAAATAAATATAAATGTATAATTATTTGTCAAAACTAGATGGAGTCACATGACCGAAAAACCGTTTGTTTGCGAACAATGTCAGCTATCATTTAATTCTAAGATCCAATTTGTAACGCACCTTAGATCTCATGACTTGGGACCCGCACATTGTTGTCAATTTTGCGGTAAAGCATTTGTGAAAGGATGCTTTTTAGTCAGACACATCAATAAAGTCCACCGATTCAATGTTGCTGCAGCAGCAGCAGCCACTGATCACGAACCAGTTCATAGTTCCTACATGCAATCAGAAACTAACTATTCTAGTATAAGGTATTGATTTAATTTATAATAACTTTAATGTATTGTAAAATAAAAATGATTAAGGCTACTCACTCATTTTTCTATAAAAAAATGTGTATTTTGTTTTTCAACAGAGAAAAATATTAAAATTTAATTTTTATTTATAAAAATTATATTTTGAAAAATTAATTTTTAATGAAAATAATTATTCACCTTATTCTATTAAAAATACAAATATTCAATTTCACATCTTCCAATAATTGAATGTATAAATAAGACAATTTATTTTAAATTTCTTATTTTCAAATAAATTTTCTGGTAAATAAATATGTTAAATAATAAATATAAATATAGATTATTTGGAGAAAATTTAAAAAAAATAACAATTGTTATCATTACTATATTTTTTCTAATGTTTATATTTTATTTGAAATATAGTAAATACATTTTTGTATATTTTTTAAACTATATTTTACTATAATTCAAAATTTTAATTTCATTAGGTTGTATTATCCTTTTTATTTGTATATTATTTATTTATTTATGATAATTCTAAAAAAATTAAATATTTTTATTACTTGATTATTAAATGTCATCAATCTTAATTTATTTTAAACTTGGCATTTTTTTAAATTATGTTAGAAGTTATTTCTTTGAATATTATGAAAACTAATTTTATACAGACCCAAACGAAAGTTTTTGGGGGGAGTACCTTTAAAACTAATATTGTCATCATTTTATAGAATACAATTATTCTTTGTTAATGTAAAGATTTATACACATTTTAAGAACCAAGTTAAAATATTAAAAGAATTAATCAGCAGTTGTTTTTAAAAAGTAATTCAAAACTAATTTTAAGACACTGTTGTAAAAATTAAAAAATTTAATGAGTGTTTTAGAGAATTTCTAAATTTAAATTTTTTGAAAAATGATTCGAGTTAATAGCAAGCCTATATTTTTTTTATGAACACTAATAAACATTATATGATAGTTCAAAACGTTTTTAGATTCGATCCTCGTGAAATCAGTATATTACCAACAACCAAGAATGGACCTCGCTTCTTGGGACCACCTCCACCGCATAGTGCAGACGGTCCACCACCGTTAACCCACCTGACACCCATGATGCTGGGTCCACCACAAAATACACGGGCATAAACTTATTGCTTCTACATTTATAAGTAGGTACTTCTAAAAAAATTTTAGAAAGTGTTAATAATAGTCTTGTTTTATTAGGTATTTAATATTAGATTTACTATTAAGTTATCAAACATCTATTTCTGACATATGTAAACATTTATGACATCATCACTTTTTTTGGGTATGGGGTCACCTTGTTTGTATAATTATTTATAAAGTTTATGTTTTATTACAAAGATTTGATTGATTTTCTTAAAAATTACATTTTAAAGTGTTAAATCTCCGTGATGATATTATTTAAGGTGTGTTCAAATATCATTTAATGGAAATGTTTGCTCGTACACCTTAAAAAACAATATCCAGTTATTTAGTTTACTCTATTGTATCTCATAAAAAAAAATACAATATTTGTTAAACAATAACCACATTTTAATGTATATTTTATGAATTCTCAATCTAGTGTTGGGTGGCCAGATTTAACTTAAAGAAATTCAGAACACCAAAAGTTATAAGGTAGGCCACCATGTGTTTCTCATTCTTTAGTATTAAATGCAAAAATGAGAAATATATTCATTGTATCTAACCATGTAAAAAAATTAAAAACGTATTAATGATTTTACTAAAGTATAAAATTGCATATACGAATTATTAATTGTTCTCAGTGCTAAATTACGAGACATCGTTAAATGTAATTTTTAAACCGGTAACAACCCTAAGTCTTGAAAACATTTTTCAGGACACAACCAAAAACCACCGGTAACATCCTGGACTTTCTAGGAAAATTGGCCACCCTAATCTAATGTGATGATGTCATTTTTATAAAATGTTTGTGCCTAGTCTTAAAATAATGTAGGCATTAATTTTTCAAAAGGATGAATACTGTCAATTTATATATACATATATATTTTTATTATGGTTATTTTTTTTCCCAAAGTTTTATTTCGTGATAAAATCTCACTATTTTATTTGGGTTTGTTTTGAAAACCATATTACGTATTCCTAACTATTCTTGCCGTCGCCGCTTAAGAGGCATTTCATGTACAAAATTATGCCATAATTATACATACTAAGAAAAAATTTTGAACTTCTAACTACCAAACTACCTTATACTTAATTGTAATAATTTATAGTTGTTTCTTTTTTTTATATATATTTTTGTATTTGTTTTAACAATTATGAAGAAGTGTACCCCTGTGTCACACAGTATTAGCGGGCTAGATCAATAATTAGAATTATTATAAGAACAAATTCAACACAGATTAGATATATTTTTATACATAACTGCAATTTTAATTTTCCTAGAAATTTCACTTTTACTATTAAATTTTTAGTAAAAAGAAATTAAAATAAAAAAAAAAAAAAATAATTCTACCTAAAAAATTAAACTTAAAAGAAAAGGTTAATTTATATTATTATTTTAAGTATAAATGTTTACTAGGTTCCTGATAAATTAAAACTTTTAAAGTATAATATTAATGGTAATTATTTAAACAATTATTTGTAGGATTCAAATTGAAAAATTTGGCAATAAAACGTCGAGAATATAGAAATTATAAATAAATGCTAAACATTATGTAGTTATTAAAAAAAAAAAGAAGTGAATGCGCTTGAAAGAGCATGCACAATACTGTTTCAAAAGTGCTTTGTAAATTTGATGCAATATTTACTATTATTTTACCGTCTAAATGTAAATTAAATGATAAATAGGCTTGCGTGTGTGTTTTATATATGTATAAAGTATTATATTTATACAAATATATATTATATATATAGAAATAGAGTTACAGACTAGAACTGTTGTTTTATTCATTCGTAAATGTTATTATTTGTGGATAAACAGCCAGAGAAATTGAGCGAAGCAATGGCTAATATTATTTATATATTTACAGCAAATTGAGTGAAGCGATGGCTAATATTTATATATTTACAGCAAATGGTTTTTTCAGAGTAACCCTAAATTTGTCTGTGTATAATTTTCTTTTAATCTCAGTGCATGATTAGGGTGATGATTTATTTATTAATCGGAAATCGCAAATGTTTATATATTATTTCATTAAGTTAATGTTAAATTATTATAGATTGTGTCTGGTGTATGTGTCTAATGTAAAGAAAAAAAAAAAAAAAGCCTAATATTATGAATATATTTTAGTTGTTTTCATATCATAATTTATAATTAGTCTCGTTTTCTAGATTCTTAATGTCGTCGTTAAGAACACAATTTGTCCTGTATAAACATATTTTTCGTTTAAAATTTTTAAATAATACCAGTTTTTAGTTCCTCGAAGTTAATTTTTCTTTTAATTTTGAAGAATATGTGTATGTATAAAGCAGATTTTGACGTAAGTTGAGTTTTTAATTTTTGTATACTAAAATTTGTGAAAATAAATAAACCTAGCATATTTTTGGTACATCGGTGTATTTTTTTTCAACACCGCCAATACCAGAATGTAGTAAAATAAGAGACAACAAAATAATATGCCTACATTATTATGAACAAATTTTGAAATTATGTTTAAATAACTTGTATTATACAATTTAGTTTAAGAATTGAATCTAATATTTCTTACTTTTGTAAAAATTACCTTTTTTTTTTTTATTATTATTATTATTATATATATATTATATGACTCGTATACATTGAATTATTATTATTAGATTGTTTCCAAACAAATATTGTTACCCAACATTTACTTTTTTTTTTTTTTAAACGAAATTTAGCTTATAAAATTGCATTAAATAGTGTATGGGCAGTAAACTGACTGATACTAAAAAAAAAAAAAATCAATAACGTCGTTTACACTCGGAACATTGTACAACAGAAAACAAATTATATTATCTTATTAAAAATTAATATAAATCGAAAAAAAAAAAATTAAAAAATATTCTTATTTATTTGTTGCTGTTTGTGTGACGTCAGGCTTATCATTTGTTTAGTATTCCGTACTCATTTGGTCGCACCCTCAGAACAACCGGAACACTAGTACACGGTAATATAGCGATTTCCGTGACAACGGCTGTCACTAGGTCTGAAGTGGTCACATCATATCTCAGACACAACGGAGTTAAATAACGATTGTTCAGCCATTGTTCTTTGGGCATTACTTGGTTCTCGTCGCCTAAAACAATAAATAAATAAAGCAATTTAATTTAGCACGGCCCGACAGTCTTATGTGTTTTTTTCAATTAAGTTCCAATGGCCTAACCGAGTTCATTGAAAACAATTGAATCGGTTTGTACACGTTCTGTGAATTTGTACGTTTCGCAGCACACCAATACGGGCACGTTGAAGTGTTTGGCTACCAGTGCTATTTGAGAACTTCCCGCTCGGCCCATGACATAACCGTTGGCTAATAATGCGTGTGCACCGAGTAGTACTTTTGTTGCTCTTGTCATGATAAAGCTGGTCGCCGAAAGAAGCACATATGTGCATTTGATGTTGTTACGTACAAGACGATGGAGTAGTTGTCGGCCTTCGTACCACGGTGCCGAGTCTACCACGATCACGCTGAACTTTTTCTTTTTAGAATGAGCTTCGGTCAGTATCCGTTCGATCAAAGAAGAACTGAAACAAAACGTGTAAATTCATTTTAAATGATGACAACGATGACTACATAAATAATGTTCTTAAGATACTCATTGGTATATTTTTATACTCACTATCCATAAGTAAGTATTACATCATCATTTGCAATTTTATTTTGAGCTGCAATACAAATTGCTTTACCGGCCATGTGGATTTGGACATAAATATAATTACTTATAACACTTTCTAATTTCTCTTTAGCCTAGGAAAATATAATATTTTATTATTATTTAAAAAATGAACTATCAATAAGGTCAAAATGCACGTACAAGAACATCTGGAATATTATTTGGCAATCTCTTTACATGCCACATAATATATTTGTGCGCGTTACTCATGGATACCGAAAATGGCCGACAAGCCATTAAATAATCAATGGCCGGACCAAGATGTTCTTCAAAAGATCGAGAAAATTGTTTATGTTCAGGTGTGAGAAATTCCAAAATTGTCTAAAACAAATATATATATTATACATATATACAGAACATGTGAACTTCCAGACTTTTACATACTTGCTTAAGTGCGTACAGGAAGGCAAGACATCTGGCATTTGAACCTGCCACTACACATGTTCTCATTTGAATTCCGAGTTTAATAAAAGATGGGTGTACTTTACCAGAATTAATCCTAAACAAACATACACAAATAAAAAAATACAAATTCAAAATTTATATCCATGCAGTAAGTATGATAAATTTACTTCAATTTATTTTCCGTCATTAAAGATATCGAATCAATATAAAGATGATTGAAGAGCTTAACTTTGTGCGTAATTGCTCCTAAAGGCTTTTTCGTTATATTTACCGTTTGATTAGTTTTTACTTCATCGATCTAAACATGAAAAGTTGAAAATAATTAAACAACTCATAAATAAATATTTGCCAAGCTATTTACTTTTTTAACAATAATATTTTCTTTATTTTTGATATTGGCAGTTTTCTTAGAAGCTTCGATTTTTGGAGTTTGTTGTTTCTTGGGAGCCGCCTTAGAAACATCCTAAAATGTGTTATGAATGTTTTCAAAATCTGAGTTTTAACAAGAAATAAAATGTAAACATATTTAAAAAGTATTTAACAAAATGATGTATTGGATTTTAAAATTTGATCAATACTTAACTTAAACTGTGGCGTGCACATATTTTTTTAAACAACTAAATATTTATACAATATAATATTTATGCAAAAAAAAACCTATTTTATATTTATAAAATCATTAATTAAATCCAAGATGTCAGATATTTGTATAGCAACAGGCGACAGTTCAGTTTTCATAACAGTAGAACCTTGATTATCCGGGGTAATGGTGGGGAGGGTTAATCAAGACTATTTATTTATTTAACAATGTTAAATACATAGATGAGTACATTGTCATGTTATAAAGTTATATCAGGGCTTCAATAAGGCGCAACAAATATGAAGTAATTATAGTCTATGGTTTTTGCTGTTTTAAATGATTTTCCTTACTTCACTTATTATTTTTCTAAAATTCACGACGTTATGGAAGTCAAAATTGTCTTATTCGCAGAAGTTCAGAACATCAACTGCTTCCATTGCTTGACTTGTCTGAATTTTTTCTTTCAAAAAAATAAAGTCTATCGACTTTATAGACATTAGTGAAATCTGGAATTGATGTGGCCAGCTCAAGATAAGTTTCTCTATTTCTATCTTCAATATTTTCTTCGTCATTATAGTCTTAGTCTACAAGTTTCTGACAGGAAACATACTGGCAAGAGGCAGGTACCTTTTCCCATGCATCACATACTACGAAAATGTACATACAAATTTTCAGATGAAGAACTACAGTTAATCGTGAAAACGGATAATCGAGGTTCTACTGTATAGTAAATACATTTTTTAATTTAAATATACTTATTATATGGTTTGTGAATTATTTACTTTCTTTTTTTGTTTCAAAATTCTAATGATCTGGAAAAATTAATTATAATTCCAAATTACCATTTATTGTCCACCACATAGAGATTTCACTGAAGCAACAATGAAATAGTAAAAGGTAGATGTATTCTATATACAACATACAGATAGATGTTGAAAACTTATTTGAATACAAAGTGACGAGAACTTGGAACAAATATTATCAATTTTATTCCTTTAAATCCCACCTAAGTTAATGACAAATTAGAATGTCAATTTTTAATAGACACCGTTGTAAAATCAAATCTGTTTTCAAAATTGTAATTGCATACCTAAATCGATCAGTACACTGAACAAACAATACATCTAAGCCACGGCGTTACACAGGTAAGTGATGACTGCAAAAACATCAAATTACCGAATGTAATCTCCTTAACATGTTTAAGTAACCACTACTTTTCGAGTATAGCATTACCTATAAATTTAAATTATTTCATTACATTAAAATATAAAATATTTAAAAAAACTAGTTTTTTTTTTCAATCAAATATTATTATAAAATATAGGCCGTAGGCCACTATAATTTGTGTATCTACAAAATAAACAATGTAGAAACATACTAAATAAATTTAATGATATAAATAATAAAAATGGAGTTTTCCATATAATTGAATTGAATTTATTGGAATCAACATGACTAATGAATGTACCAAACTGATTTAAAGACGGGTATTTTGTTTTGCTCAAAACTATAAAAACTTTCCAAACAGAATCATAATCAAGATGTCCGCACAACTGTTTACGTGCCAATGTTTGTATTAAGAGACTTAATGAAACATAAAATTCCAATTTATAGTAAGCTCGGATGAAATTTATCAGCCGAAATAAGTACTTTTGAGAACAAGGCGAAACAGTAATTTGGTTATTTACTCACTGGTTTTGGCTTGGGAGCTTTAACGGGTTCCCCGGCACTAGAGCCTTTAGTTGGTTGCGAAGGTTGATTTTTAGGTTTTTGTTGATTTTCCGACCCGTCGGATTTTTGTTTCTCCAACCCATCGGATTTTTGTTTTTCCAACGCCGCTTTCTTTCGTTCCTGTTTGGCTGCTCGTTTAGCTTTTCGCTCGGCCTCGACTTCTTCTCTTGTTTTCTCTTCGATCGGAGGTTTGTCCATCATAAAGATTTCTTATTTCTATAAATATAGGAAAAAAAATAAGTCGATATTTTCTTACAATAGGTGTAAAATCCGGAACAACTGATCAAGTTTCGATTGGGATGAATCAAACCACGAAGGCACGAACAATTTAAAATAATGATTCTTATCTGATAAGTCGAGTGATAACATCCATGGCGTGTTTCAAAGACGGCGCGTATTACAATAATTTTCTCTGAACAAAGTATTTATTTAACCCTTAAATGCATGACTTTTTTAAATTAAAAGAAAAAAAGTTTATTAGCTAATTTTGAGGCGTAGAATCTAAAAAAAAAAATAAAAAATTTTATTAATCAATTTAAAATCTATGGTAAAAAATGATTGATTAGTTTGTTTATAACCTCATAGATAGCTCCACATATTCCATATCGATAAATATAATAGTGTCAATATAATAGTTATCATTTATAAAACGTATTGCAAATATGCAACAATATGCGTTTATAAGGGTTAAATTTGTGTTTCTGTGGTTTAATTTGGTGATGGTTTGACAAAATATTTTAGATTCTAAAATTAGTAGTTTATTGAATTACTAAATTACTACTTTTTGTATCCGTCCACACGATTACTTATTGAAAAAATGGTACGATTTAAACAGCATTAATAGGGTGGTTTTTGGTACAAACGTAGTTTATTTTTCGACATTTTGATATAATTTCCCTGCAGCTTTCATTTGAAATTTGAAAAATGACAAAAAAAAAAATAGAAATAGAAATATTTACGGCATTCCGGTTTTTGACAACATCAAATTTTTTCTCGTCTCAACTTAAAATGTAAAAATCGTTTGGACTTGAAATTTTCACCGAAAATTTATTTTGCCGTCCCCAAGAGATAGAATAAATTCCAAAGGATTTTAATTCTTCTTTTATATAGACTAAAAATTTTGAATTTCTATAGTTTTTCCATAAAATATCAATGAAATGATTTTACTCTGTTGAAAAATAATATTGAAAATTTAACATTAGCACTAATTTTTTTTTATGTTTATAGATTACAGCATTTGTTGGGTAATTAATCATGGAACAGAGTTTGTGGTTGCTGATGATTTTTATTCTTTGAAAATTAAAAATGCCAGTCCCGAAGTCGATCCACTGATTTCATTTCTCCAATAGACAAATAATTTTCAGGGAAAATCGTATAATTTGCTTTATATTTAAAACTTTAAATATTGCTGAAAAGGGTTATTTTTTCTAGTAGATTATAAAACAAAAGTATTTTTAACACAAAATTTGAGTAACCTTGACATATTCAATTCTGAAACTTTCGTTTTACATTTTCTAACGGTTTTATTAATTTTTAGGTCCTTTTTTCTCTTGTGGTTTTTTTTTTTTTTTGTAAATTCAATCAATTAATAACTTTATTTGCTTTTTTTTTTTATTATAATATATAGTGCATAAACATCATACTTATATTTTATAAATTTCCTTGTTGAAACTTAAATAGACTGAATAACTTTTATCAATGTAAAATTAATATGAATATAATATTAAAATGCAATTATTTTTAACCAAATGGCAGCTTCTTGAATTTTTAAAACTTTGATTTTTAGTGCTTTTATACATTTTTTAAGGTTTTACAGTGTATTAAATTCACAGTCCTACTAATGTTATATTTATAGGTTTTTAGGAGTTAAAATTACATAAAAATGTTAAAATGTATAAAAATAAAGGTAAAATAAAAAAAAAAATCACGATTGCAAACACACAGTTACAGCTGCCATTTAATAAACTGATGTATCTAATATACATTAAAAATAGAAGTAATAAAGGAAATAAAAATCAAAAAGTTTGGGAAGTAGCCCATTGTCAAAGGTATGTACTTAATTACATGATTATATATAGAATAGATTATTTATGATACAAATATAAGTTTTTTCAAAACATTATAAATGTATTTTCAATTGATAGGAATATATGCCAATATCTTTGAAAACATTTTTTGTAATTATTAATTAACATACTCAACTTGATTTTGTAAGCTAACAGTATTTAGTATTTACAGTAGTTTACATTTTTTTTATTTATATACCTAATTTATTGTTCTTTAAGGCTACATACGCACTATGCGGTTGCCCGCAATGCGGCCAGCCGTCCGGTTGACCGCAGTTTACGGTTGGTTTAGCGGGTAGCCGTAATGCGGCCAGCCGTCTGGTTGACCGCAGTTTACGGTTGGTTCAGCGGGTAGCCGTAATGCTAAAAACAACTTAAAAACAACTCCATTTCAATTTTCAACTATGGACGTTGAAGAAGTGATTGCTGTTTATTACATCTACGATCGCTACATAAAAAAAAAAAAGAAAAAAAAATACTGGGTACATCCTTTCCTACAAACCAAAGATGAAACCAGGCATTTCTATATATTTTTTGAAAACCTCAAAAAATATGAAGACAAGTTTTTTGGTTACGTGAGAATGAGTTTAAAATCATTTGAAGAATTATTGAGGATTTTAAGAATATCAATAACGAAGGAAGACACACGATTCCGAAAAAGTATTAAGCCTGAAGAAAAGTTAACCATTGTACTACGGTAAATACGCCGATGACGGTTTACCGCAGACTAACCGCACAGTGCGTACGCAGAACGTGCGGTAAGCCGTCGAAGCGGCCGCAACGATTCAAGCGACCGGAACGGTTTGCGGGTAACCGCAACGTAGTGCGAATACAATTTTTCGGATGTACAGTATTTGCTATAGTTTATCACTTGCGGTCAACCGGACGGCTGGCCGCATTGAGGGCAACCGCATAGTACGTATGTAGCCTAACGATCTGTAACATTTTTGTATTTTTATTAATTTTGAATCATGTCCGTTTATAATTTTAAATTAATAGCATTTGTAATAATCCAAAATCTTTTATCTCTTGTTTATTCTAGTAATTTTATTAATGCAGTATATTTTTTTGAGTCAACTGTATAATTTAAATAAACATAGTTTTTCGAGGTGTAGAACCGTTTTAAATAAGTAATACAAAATATAATATTATATTTTTTCTTAGATCTTATATTTATATGAAAATCATGAACTAGTTTTAATAAATGAAATAATAAGACAACACTGATGAAATTAACATTATTATTTATAAATTAGTAAAATAATTAAATAAATATTAATTTTAGGAGGAGGAAGTACAATGCTTTAATTTTACGTACAACATAATTACTTACTGTTATAATTACAACAAATTAAATAGGTATAATTAAAGTTAATTTAACCTTATCAAGTCCTTATTAAGTCAAAATGACATATTACAAGTGAGTAACTTAATGTAAACTTAATTTTTATCCTAATTTTTCAACAGATTCTTGAATGTCATCAATCTGTTCCTTTAGTTTGTTCCATTGAGACATGTTCAAAGATATACCTATAAACATAACAATGCAATGATAAATATAAAAAATTATAACATTTTATGGAAATAATATTGATGTACCTTTTTTTCCAGGAAGCAATTCTCCATTTTTTTCGTAGAATTCACGTATGTCAACGAAAAGTTTACCTTTGAATTCCCTTACTTTAACAAAGCGATTTCTATCCAATGCAAAAGAATGTTCATCTTCTTTATTAGAACTAGATGTCTTAGAACTTCCCTTATCAGTGGGTTTTGATTTCTTAGGAGGAGGATTTCTCTAAAAATTAAACATTTAATCAAAAAATTGTAAATTAATATTATAATAAATAATTATCAAATGATCATAAAATTTATTTAAACAATACAAAATTTATCATCTTAAATATATTTCTTTTAACACATTCTCTCCCCCAAAAGAATTCGTCACAACTGTCATATCTAGTGTTTGATGTACGTTTGATCAAACTTATTTTGTAAAATAATAAAACAGACAACATAATTTATATAAATATATATATTTAAATACGAACATAATAATGTTTAATTTAAAGCTCTTATAGATGTATATCTCAATATAGATCAAGACAAATATCTATAATAATAAAATAAAAGATAATTTTAAAACTGACAAGTCTAGTTATGCTTAATTGCAGGCTAAAGATGCAATTGACCCAATACAAAAAATCAGAATGATTATCAATATATCATTGTAAACTATTTTGTTAATTAATTTTATTCATTTAATTTTGTTTGTGTGACAAAAATTATTTAAATTTCTCATAGAATAAATCATTTCAAATACATCAAATTGTATTTTTTGTCATAAACCTTCTTTTCATATATCCCTCAGATCTTCTCGCATATTCCCGATTGAGAAACACTGTTGTAGATGGTAGAACAGAAAATGAAAATCTTATAAAAGAGATATTTGTAAAAATAGAATACTTTATACAGTTTAAAATAGTTTTTTCTTGAATAAGTACCATTGTATATAATTTAATTTTATCAAATATTTGTGTTTGTAATTTGGTACACTGAATTAGGAATACTAATTTAGTTTATTAATCAACAGTAAATTTTTCAAATATTAGACACATAACTATCATATATGTGTTTATATTTGTCAGAAAAGTGTTCATGAAATATAGAATACAATATGTACCATCGGATAGAAATCATTTTCAGTAGCAAATATTTAATAACCATTTTATTTTGATTACCTAGTACCTATTCAGTAATGAAATTAGAGGGAATAACAAAAACCACGTTTCTAACAAACCTGTGATCATTAATGAGTGTACCAAAAACAAAAATTAAGTATTTATATAACGACAATATTGATCATGAGATTTAAATTAGAAAAAATGTCACGTCTAATAGTTAGAACGAGCGAAGAGGGACGGTCAATGAATTGCAATCGAGAGTACGACAAATTTTCGGGACGGCGAATAACGTACTTTTCTCAATCGACGTTCATAGTACACCGAACGTTATACTCCGACCACAAATCAAAAACTTACGTCGTCAGGTCCAGAGTCTGAGCTGGAATCTTCGGAGGCACTACGTTTGGATTTCTTTGGTGCCATTGTTACGAATGAAAATGTGAAAAAATGATGTTTGGGAGACGCGGGAACAACGATGGGTTTCGAAGTTGGAGACAGAAATGAAAATGGCCAAGAGTCGTTAGGGGGAATATCTATTCCAAAACAACGGATTTCGATTTTGTGATTTTATGATTCCTTTCCGGAGGTCTAAACGTCATAACCTCAAACTCCGAGTGGTCCAGTGTGACCAACCGGACGCGGCGGTCGATGTCGAATTTTTATCGCGCGCGCCGCGTTTTTCGTTCGTCCGCCGTGCCAACACTGTGAACCGCAAATATTTTGAGTTCGGCGCGCCGCGTTTCCCGCGTACAACTTTAGTCACGTTCCCATTGTTCCGCCGCGCCTACTTGTGGACTTTCGCCGGTGCTTTCCTGCTCGGCCGCACACCGGTCGCACGATATCCGTCGTCTTCGCCGAATCGTCGTCGAGGTAAGCTCTCTTTTCGTCTCTGAATCGTTTACGTTTACGAATTCGACTTTTCCGTGTACAATTGAAACGAAATGTTCGCGCCTAAAATTCCTAATAAAAATACCCAAAAACTCTTGAAAATATCTATTTGCGCTCATCGCATCGTGTTGGGAAAAAAAAAAAAAACCGTCCAACGGCATTAACTCTTGCTTCGTCGTTATTTGTCCATAGACCTATTTGTCCTATCTATTTGTAGTGTTAATAATATTATTATTACCGACCTAGGTATAATAATTATTATCGTTAACGATTTTATGTGAAAATGTAAAAATCACATTAGACTAGAGAGGCTAGAGTTGATGCTAAAAACGAATGTTTTTGTTTTCTCAGTGCGGTTTTTTGATTTAACGAGTATAATATAGTGCTATCGTGAGGAAAAAACGCGATCGTAGGGCCTAGATTTAAACAAAAAATTAAATGGAATAATAAATGATACAATTTATTTATATTTAAATATAAAAATATAAATATATTTTTAAATTTTGTATTCTAACAACCTAATTGACGTCTTGACATGAGTCTCAATTTTATTTTAACGTACTAGTCATTGTTTTATTACACTTTGATATTTATTTATTAAATTTACTATTTAAAGGAATTTTTCGGCAATTTTATATATTTAAATTGTATATGCATTTACAAATTTTTTTTAGAATATTAAAATTTGATTCTTAGATATTACAAACTAATTTCCTTTTAGAAATGATTAATTTGGCGCCAAAATATCCCTAAATGAACAAACACAAGTTTCAAATTATATATCAAGTGAAATACATGACTTTTATTTATTTTTTATTTTTTCAATTTTATTTAATTGTTAAATATTGAGTTCCAATAAGCATAAATATAGTATAATTTTTCTTCGTTACAAATTTAAGTAAAGTAATATTAAGTAAATTGCAACTAGTTAGTTTTAGTATTCTCTAGTGAGTATTATAAATAATATAAAATTGTTATTAACACATATTGTTATTTTACTTTTGTATAGATTGTTGCCTTGTTGGCATATTTTTTTATAGGATATGTTACCATAGTTGGTTTTTCCTTTCAAAAGTTTACACCGCAGTTTACTTAGGCGACATAAGTAATTATTATTATTTTTTATTTAAACTGTATATTTGATATAAATGGTAAATCCTATGAGTACAATATATAGTCAGTTAAAATGGATAGATGTATAATGTATGATATTCGTCCCCATAGACGGTTTCCCTCAATGAGGTCAGTTCGCTGAATATTATTATACCTGAGTTCAGTATACTGTATAGGAAGAAAATCTTTCTGTGAAAACATTAATATTCAAGTACTGCTTGGGACGTTACTTATTGTAGACGGATGAAAGAATAAGAAAAGTAGTAAGCTATCTAAATAAAAATGGCTACATAAATTTGATAAAGCAAAAAAATATAAAATATTTTAAAAGTATCTACAAATAGTTTTAACAAAAAACAATTATCTTTCATTAGATTTAGATTCAAACATAACCACATATTATGTACCTATTATTATTGATTTGTAGTCGAATAAATTATAAATAAATTTTATTCTAGTTCATATACATTTTACACGTATTTTAAAGAGGGGGAGAGATGGTTGGGGGTTGGTAAACCAAAATGTTATATTTTAATATTATTTTTACAGCATGATAATAAATATTTTATATTTTTAGGTGAAACCTTCCCGAAATATTTTGTTTGTGTTAGATATATATAGTTTATTTTTAAATATCAAATTGTGAAACTATGAAAGTTAAATAAAATATATAAGTTAGTGACTTATTTCTGGCGTTCTAATGCAAATAGAATAGGTATATCAAAGTATCAACTTTTTACCTTGTAGAGTATATCTTTCAATCATTTTTTAACCTGATATTCTATTTAAAAAATAGGCATAACATACTACCGAATAGGATAAATTCCTAGACTTATAATACATTGTATATATTTTAATATTCACATTCCACATACTCATTAATTTATATACTCGTATCTAATATGATCATTATTAGTATTATGAATTATTTGTTTAATTTCATGTGGAATTTCGTATTCTCATCACAAGTTTTAATTTTTGTTTGTAAATTTGACTGTAAAGAGTGTAATTTGTATGTAAATATATTTTATTGAAAAAACATTAGTAATGCTTTATCAACTAGAAATTAAAATGTTTATCTCAAAATTTGCATATGCATTGTCAGCTACAACAACCCTTATATTAAATTAATTGGAAATATGTATTTTCCAAAAGTGTTTCAAATTGACAAATATTTTCAAACAAGTATTTTGATAGAAAAATAAAAAGTTTTAGGTAATTTGCATAAATTAATGCATTTTATATTATTTTATCAGTTACCTAACTAATTTTTATATCATAGCTACTTTTCTAGATATTTATTAAGTATTGAAAAAACTGTTTTCAATATTATTTGTGGTAAACAATTATTTTAGATTTGTATTAGTTTCTATTACAATGATATTTTATATTATTATAAACATACTGCAAATCTGCTTCTAAAAGTACTTTATAGCTTATTTTTTCGGATAGAAGATTGGACACAGATGGTATAATCAGGCAGGTCACTTTTATATTTCTTATAGTAGCTTTTCTGATATGAAGAAAAAAAAAAACTTGGAAATAATATTAAACTTTTTTCTTGTAAATATTAATGTATATATTTTTAATAAAATGTGTAAATTTGTGCTTAATGGATTAAACATTGTATGTTAGGTTAAGTTATTTTAAAAATAATTCTTAAATATTGAACGATTTAGTCTAGTTGATTTTTTTTATGAAGATACTTGTTTATGTAAAAATTTAAATAATTATAAATACTGAAGAAATTTTTCGTTGCAGATTCATCCCACCTCTTTCACTTAAAATCGTTTTTCTTTGAGAGCAATGGTAATAGGTTTCAAATTTAAAGACCAAATCACCAGTATCAATCACTTTTCATCTCATTTTATAAGAACCTCGTCTTTTTTTTATAACAATATTAAATGTTTTAGTAGTTGGTACTTTGGGTAATTTAAAATGTAGGTAACCCACTATAGGTGCTTCGAAAATTGTACCGATATTTTCTATGCATTATTTTAAATGTGAACTGTTAGGAAATTTTATTTTTCAATACAAATTACCATAAAATAATTAATTTTTTATTCATTAATATACTATTGTACTAATTGTACAACTGACACTTTATGGTCTATACTCTATAGTCTATAGAATAGCGAATATCATTGTAGTTCTGTTCTATTACAAATTTTGATTAACCTATTACAAATATATTTGTGAGTTGTATGCACTTAATTTTTATGAAATGTAAATAGATATTTAGTGAAAAATATACGCCTCAATGTTTAAGATTTATGGCATGATATTTAAAAAAACATTTTATACAAGTATTTCATTAAGAAAATTAATTTTTTTAAATACCTAAGAAATGTTATTATTGCTATTTTCTTTTATCTTAGTTGTTGTTATTTTTTTAAACGTTGCATTAAAATCAATAACTTATATAAGCATAAAATATAAAATTCCATACATAATACTTTTACCTGTCTATATAATAATGAAAATAATATTTAGATAAGTTTATAAAATAAGAAGTTAATTTTGGGTATAAGAAAAAATGGATAAAAAGTTTTTTTTTTATGAAGTTATACTATTCGCCTTCTATAATTTTAAAATAAGTAAATATCTAATACATTGTATTGAAATACATAATCAATACTCTTTAATGTTAGTTTAAAAAATATTTTTTAAAGTTTTTTTTAGTGTGAGTTTTTTCAATATTTAAATAAATGCAAAACTGTGAAAGTATTAAAAGTTTAATCATTTATTGCTATTTCTTTTGATTTTGTTTTCCATAGTTTCTTTTTTATATTAATATAATATTTAAGAATTTTATAATACCAATAAATTATATATCTGCAAGATGAAAACTAAAAGAAAATTGAAGTTATTTTAAGAATGATTTTCATTAATAATCGGTAAAAAAAATGTAACAATTCTGTTATTTTTTAGTTTATTGCGAATCACAAGTATAAAATTGCCAGTTATCAATTGCTATATTATAAAAATATCTAAAGAATACTTCCTATATTACTAAAATATTATCATCAACTTAAAATTGATAAAAATTAGTTGTATTAGTATTAGTTTTAAAAATCAATGCATTAGTTGCACATTACGTATGCCAATTAAAACTATGTAAATAGCGTATATATTTTTTTCTACTTTTAATTGTATTCGTTCTATTCATTAATCATGTATTAATTACGGATGGTTTTTCTTTTTTTAAAGTTTTTACTTTTAAAATATTTATTTTAGTATTAGTATTTTTAACATTTCATATACATATAATGTGTTTATGTGTTGAAATTCGTAGTTGAATAGAAACACATAGTCATAACGTAAGATTAAAAGTTACAACAGTTTTGTAGAGTAGAACTCTTTAGAGATGAAAGTAAGATAGTGTATAGAAGGACTTACTGTCGGGTCTAATGATGGGACCTGGCTGGACAAAATTTCGTCTGAGTCAAAAAGTTTGCATGCTTAATTAAAACAAGTGATATCTTGTTGGACTACCTAAATCCATTTTGTTTGCATAAGCTTAAACTTTAATCTTTCAAAGTAAATATATTTAATATATAATATTTATGGACGTATAATTTATATATCATGTATAATATGTATGTATGAATAGTGTACATATTTTACGTACAAAGTTTGGAATTATACACTTCCTGAAGTGTACAGTGATTTTTGTACAATTTGCGAAGTGTACATTTTATAGATTGCTTTGTGCACTTTATAAACCGTACAAAATAGCTGTATACTTCGTAAAGTGCAGATATGCAGTACTCATGGTACTATCGTATTGAATATAGTGTTAATAATTTTTTTAATCGAATAAAAAACGTTGTAAAACTATCACCATTATCCAGAGATGGTAAAATTTTTAGAAAATATTAGAATTTTCTTAGTTGTTTTTCGTACAACTTCAATACAATAATTTGAGTTGGATTTAAAAATGTAGTTTCAAATTTCTCATATATTGTTAATATATACTAGTATAATATAATAATGTATTCATCAGTGTTAATCATATCTCATCCGTATCTTAACCGAGTCTTGTATTTTATTCTTTTTTTTTATTAGTATACGTAATTTGTTTGCCCGGACGTTTTGACGTATATAATTATTATTATTATAATATTATTAATTATCCCCAATGGATATGGTTTGGAATTTTTTTTTTATTAGATGGGAGAAACACACTCCTGATTGTCAAAATCAGGTTGTTATTATTGTGTCAGATCGCTTATTACCTGAAAAGACAATGGTATTTGTGTGGGTGAGGTGAAATCGATTCGGACGAAAATGGCTGGCTTTCTCTAATCTACTACTTGGCCAAAAAATGGTTCCTTGGGATGGCGTTCAAAGTTCAAATAAAAAAAACAAAATAAATTAGATTTATATTGCGTCACGTTGCCTACTACCTGATAAGATAATGGCGCCTCCGTGGATGAGGTGAAATCGATTTGGATAAAACACATTTCCCTATTCAATCTTTTATCATTTTAGTCTTGTTCAAATCGTCGTCTGAAATATGTTTGCTTGTGCATGCGTTATATATGAGGTATATTTTTATTCTTAACCGATTGATTATATTTGTTTTAAGAACGTTTAATATTTAGTTAAATTGTTATTATTAATCTAGTTGTGATGGGCACCATCGTAGTATTGTTTCAAACGTCATTTTGAAGTTAGAAATTTAGTGATGGAAACGAATTACCTTTCGTAAATAGGTAAATATATTCTTATTTCGTCGTTTTGTCTGTTAAAATTACGCAACTATTTCACTGCAGGGAACATAGGACACAGGTTATTTATATGTATTAATTATAATGTTTTGTATACAAATATTTTAATTACCATTATTTTAACGAGCAATTTTTACTAAAATAATTCATCTCATTTAAAAAATAAGTTAGACCCACCATTGAATACAATATGTTATAATAGTTCGATATGATTACATTTTAGATCGAACAATCAAGTTTATTTTTAACTATAAAATAATCAACATAGAATAATGTTTTCATTAAATCATGCGTGTAGACGCTTCTTAAATCACAAAATTAAAATTATTTATTATTTGGCGAATATTCAATATGGTATTTGTGAAAATTGTGAAAATAAACTAAATAAGAGTCAAATGATTGTAAGAAAATCTTTGATTTGGTTTCATTACAAATATATTTTAAATATTTTATCGTATTCACTGGAATCCTGTTTAAAACTTAATTCTTGTTTGTAGACTTATGATTCCATCTTACATAGTTGTTACTGTATTTGTTTGCGATAAGATGGAAATCAGTTTTATAAAACATATTATTTAACAGGAAAATGTTCGTTTCTGTTATGAATACAAATAGTTAAGAGAGTAATGGCTCACGTGAGAGTAGAGTAGTAACGCTATTTATTCCAAGTACGGTGGTTAAGAATAAACGATGCATTTGTTACACAGCAAAACCACTTAAAATATATACTGCAAGTAGGTGTAATGAATCTCCAAAATATTTGTTATATTCATATCATATCCTTAATTCTGGTAAACATAAATTTTTACTAGTAACATTTTATTTGAAGATAGTTATATTAGTTTAATACTTTATTAGATACTTAGGGATTAAAATTTTCAAACAACAACAACAACGAATGGTTCAAAATTGTTCATAAGTTTTAGTTTAGTATGAAACGTGTTATTTACGTACTCGTATAATAGCTATGAGAAATAACAACGAGGAGGTTAGTATGTTTATTTATGTGATAAACGTAAATTCATGAGTTGAACGATTCTTATTTTTAACTTTCGATTTTTAGTTCAAGAACACTATATTTTTTTCATTTTCATAAAATTGTAGTTTGAATTAAATTTGGTCATTATAACTCATATTATTCTTTCTCGTGCTTCAAAGCGATTGAAAAATTCTTTAAGTGGGTACTTGTATATAATGTTTTAATTTTAATTCAAATATTCAGTTCCGAGTACAAAAATATACAACATTTTAATTTCATATAACTAAAGAACCAGATCATTTTTATAGAAAAAGTTGACACAAAGATTGTCGTCAATTCTGTATTCTCTAAGAAAAATTATAATGTACAAAGTATTTCAATAATTTTGTCAAACGAATCACCAAGTCGAAATTAGTTAGGTACCAGAAACCCTCTTTTGAAATTGATGATTGGACCATTTTTTCTAATTGAAAGATCTGGTGATGAAAGACAAACAAAAAAAAAAACATCGCCGTAAAACCAATAGTTTTCTTGTTTCATTCAGAATTTAAAATCCTACTATTGTAATCAATTATTTTAAGTGTTTGTATAGTGTTTAATGTACTGCTCATAAATAAACTTGTTGAATATAATTGAATACTACTTGTATTCGAATTTGTTTTAAACACACTGAATTACTTTTTAAAAGTATTTAAATTTAAAAATACAAAACACACATTTTCTATTTACTTCAACATTTTTTTTATATAAACGTAATTATGATCAAATTTTTAAAGTACACGTTCCAGTTTTTCTTTTATTTTTCATTTTAGCATTTTGATATTCAGAACGTATAAATGGTTGTTCTATTAATATTTTAGAGTAATTATTTTGAAATACTTAAATATGAGCCACAAAGCTTGTCACAAACGATTTTAGTTCAACTCTAGGTTTCGCTGTTATATATATTACTAGACTTTCTTATGATTTGATTAAACTATTTATGAATTTTTATTGATAAAATATAATTGAAGATTCAAAATACTTTTATATTTACATTTTATTTTTGTAAGATTATTTGAATTTTCGTGGCCAAATATTTGTTTACGAATATATTTAAACTTGCATTTCAAATATTTTTTAAAAGTATTCATGAGATTTAGATTTTGAACTAAATCAGAAACTCAATACTGATTGCTAAGAAAATAATATTTTTAGATTTCATGTTTGTGTTTATGTTTTTTCATTGCTTTAATTTTAAATTGAAATGGTATTAATGTTTTCACTCCGTATAGTTTTTAATTCACTTCAATATCGTTTCTATAGGAATATCAAAGTTTGACTTGAATTTTAGTATTTAATTTTTAAAAAAAGCTGTCCGGCATTAGTGAATTCTATATTGGAGCATTCGTTTAGTCATAACGTCTTCATACATTGTATTTAATAAATAAATAATCATAAACCGAAAATGTTGGTTCAATTAAACCTTAGGTATTGTTATTATAAGTGAATTGTTACACGTGCTGAAATAATTTTGACTTCCATAGTTTTTTGCAATGAAACCTAAGGTCGCTTAAATTTTGAAGAAATGTTGAATTTGAAAGAAAGATAATAAAAATATCTGTTAATATTAATTGAAAATAATTTTATTAAATAATCAAAAAACAAGTAGATTTATGTTATTTAATTTCAAATAAATATCATACGAGTACGATGAAGATAATATAGAATAATTTATATTTAACATTTGTTGTTCGTTATCCTTTATATATATAAAAGAACAGGCCTTTTTTATGTTCCCATTTTGTGACGACGCTATTAAACTTTTTTCCAATTTTTTTTCAATCGGTAAAAATAATATTATATTGAATACCTATTTACCAGGTATCCTCATCACGCGTGAACGGCTGGACCGATTTAGCTAATTCTTTTTTTTGTTGTGTTTGTTATTGTCAGGAGAGGGATCTTACGGAAAAAAAAATTAAGAAAATTAACCCTAAGGGGGTTAAAAGGGGTAAAAATCCGTAGCCACTGGAGCTTTGTGGTATTAAAGTTGGTCAATAGTTTCGTTTTATATAGCAGAGGCATGAATCAGTATTCAGACCTGGAAATTCAGGAAGACATTAGGGGCGATGATTTCGGGGTGAGCTTGTTTTATTCGAAAACTTATTTCGGCAAAAACGCCGATAACGACGAGTTATCCGCGCGGCACGCGTTGTAGTGTGGCCGTGTGGTCGCGTGGCCGCCATAATGGGACGACGACGACGTGGTCGCGCGCTGCGGACAGAACCCTGGATACCGCGGTCGCGGTCGTCCGTCCGGAGGTCGTTTAAAAAAACGACCGTTAAAAAACACAAATCACTTTCCATGAATTCGTGAATAATTCTCATTGGCTTGTTCGTTTCAACCGTTTTTAACGGCCGGCGACGCGACGTGGGGATTTCATTTCCGTTGTCCCTTCAGTCTTCGTCGGTTCGCGAGTATGTGGTGGGCTCCTCCGAACGGGTCCGTGTTTCGAGAATTTTATCTCCGACCGCCATAGTCTCGTCTCACGGTTTCTACAATTCCTTTCGCGGCGATGCTAATAGTATTTATCGACGAATGATCGCACGTCTCACGGCGGTCGCGTGGGTGGAACCAAATTATTTCGTCGCTGAAATACTACCGTACCATCGGCATTCGGTTTTTAGCGTATTTTTCGTATCGTCGCCGTCGCCGTCGCGTCCGGTGCGCGCGATCCATTACGCGAGTGTAATGGCCGTCGCCTTTGGATTTTCAACGATTCCGTCGAGGCTAGCGGACGACGTCTAATCTAAGCCGGCAAAGGCTTCGAGTGTGCGTTTTTTGACGTCGTCGTCGTCGTCGTCGCCGGCTCGATGATTTTTGGTTCTTTTTTTCGTAAGTATTTTCCAAAATTCAACCCCTAAGGGGGTTAGAATGGGTAAAATGTGTTAAAAATGGAAAACGTTATTTCTCGATCGGATTTTTTTGAAACTCAGCATACATAGTAATGAAAAATCTCCTAACTTATTTTTCAAAATTCAACCCTTAAATGGGGTAATAGTGTTAAAAATGTAAAATGTTATTTTCTGAAACTTAGCATACATATTCTGTAAATCAAATAATGAAAAATCTATTAACTTATTTTTCAAAATTCAATCCCTAATGGGGTTAAAGGGGGTTGAAAACGAAGAACGTTATTTCTCCCTTCATACCGGGAAAAACTTTTCACGGGCTAGAT
The DNA here is from genome assembly GCA_948098885.1 of Drepanosiphum platanoidis. NCBI lineage: Eukaryota > Metazoa > Arthropoda > Insecta > Hemiptera > Aphididae > Drepanosiphum > Drepanosiphum platanoidis. The sequence continues at coordinate 22,975,055 of OX402528.1, forward strand.
TTTGAGATGCAACGATCAGCGAGTGCGTGGTAATTTGCATTTTATAGAAATAGATTGTTATGTCATCGAAAATCCCGACGATCTTTACCAAATGGTATTGATTTTGCAATATCATATTATTACATAACTTTTACCGCAATCTCGTGCGTAGGATGAACAATAGAACGAATACAATGGAACTTTTTTCATTGGACGGTCGAATACGATCGCAGGCAAATCTATTGTCATTGGTCGATAAGCTCGATAGGCGTATACAATTAAAGCGAAAACCCGACGATGTTTACCAAAAGGTATGGATTTTGCAACGTCATATATTATTACATAACGTTTACGGAAATTGTGTGCGTGCGCGCTCCGTTCTTCTTTCAATCGTAGACGCCGTCCCCACATACTTACAATTAGTTATTTTTTATACTTCAAAATTCACTAGAAATATATGGCAAAACAACGTTTGTCGGGTAAGCTAGTATTATATATACATATATGAATTAATAACTATTATAATTGCGGTAGTAATTATCGCCAACAGTGGTTACGAATTTTATATTTCATTTAATTTTCTTTGTAAATAATAATAAGTTATTGTGAATTAAATTTCATACAAACGATATACATTTAAATATATTTAGCATCGATTACATTTTGAATTCTTAAAAAAAATAAATAAAATATGCTTCGAATAATTATGTATGATATAAAAGGCATATTGTATTTTTATTTTATATTGCTTACAATAAACTTTAATTGTTATTTTTCTATTGAAACAAATGATTATAATATCGTATGTTATTTACGTGAGGTATATTCTTGAGTATTTACTCGTGTTTCACAGTCAATTAATTCAATTTAAAATCATAATAACGTTAAGATTAACATGGTAATATTTACTAAATTCAAGTTACCAAAAGGTATGTCATTAAATATAATATTATCTTAACAGTTGAATTTTTTCCATTAATTTCGGCTAATTTATTCGTTAAAATAGGTGTACACATTTAAGGAGATGCTGTGTAGCCATAGATAATATCTTTATAGATAATATAATACCGTTATGTTGGTTTAATTGAGTGTAAGTGTATGACGTACTATAAAAGTGCATACTCTTAATTTTGTTCGTCACCGATTGTAATTTATTGTTTATCACCAGAGTTATTAAATTTAGAAGTTGTTCAGAAACATCATAGTTATGATACACATTTAACGACGTGTAAGGTATTTTTTTTGTTCGTATTTTGTTTTATACAAACATTTAATATTATACTTGTGAAGTTTTGAAATTGAAAAAAAATACTGTACAAATGAATACAACAATACTAGATGAATGTTATAATATCATATTTGATGAAAAATATAAATTTATATGGTTTTTTTTTTTTTTTTATAGATTAAAACTTCCGTATATACATTGTATGTTCCACAATTGATCAAAACTTCAAAATTGGCATTGTTTTTTTTTCAAGAATTGGATCAAAAGGTAAATAGTTTTACACAATTTTCCTAGTATTAAAAAAAAAAAAAATCTTCTATTCAATTGTAATGATTGTTATTGTTTTATTTTTATCATTTACGTAGTTATCTGGAGTAAATAAATATTATTTGGCATGTTTTTAAAGCTTTAGATTGTGGTATACATTCTAAGTGACCTCACTCTAGTTAAGGATTATTATTTATTATTTACCTTGGTTGAGGACAAATTAAAACAAAATACCGTTAATGATAAGAAAAGTGGTACAAATTATTTATTATTTATATTCGTTAAGGACGAATTGAAACGAAACACTGTATATGATGAGAAGTTTGCTCATTGTTAAATGTTTTCATTTAAACGAGTACATGCATACGGTGCAGAAAAATGATTAGTGACTGTATTATATTATCGATTGTATCGCGTTTTCTTTATTGATTTAATGGTTTACAGTAACATTTTTGATTTGATTTTCATTGGTAAATTTCACACTCGGTCATCGATGCAGGACCAAATCGCATAGGACTGACGGGCAATTGAAAAAATAAGATTTTATTCGTCATATAATAATAAAAAAAGGTTTACTTTCAAACTAATTTTATAGACGTTACAGAAATGTATTTTAACGGGCGTCGAGTAAAAATTGTTCATTTTTATAGTTCGATTGCTATGTGCAATTGTATTATTTCTCCGAGAATTGAAATATTGTTAGTAATATATTATGTTATGTAATATATATTTCGACTAAAAATTTGATAGGAAAATAACTGTTGTAAATGTTGCTGTTGAAGTTACTATTATATCGACCTTGAACGTATTACTTCCTTTTTGTGCTCAAATGTTTACATTTATATGCTATATTATTAACATTACTAGAATCTAGAGAAGGGATCTAGGGAGAACTAACAGTTAAAATTGTTCTACTCACTGAGCTGATTATGCTCTTGCATACTCGTATGCTTCATTGGTTCAGAATTGTAGGGGGTTTAAGATTTGTAATTCACCATCGTTATTGATGACTAATCAACCCTATCCCTTGGTGAGTTCAATCAAAAGTGGTTGCAACGGTTTTCGAGAACTTCTATGACCAATAAACTATACTATTAGATTTGTAACTATTGAGTATTATGACATGTACTCATGGAACTCATCGACTTTTGATTTACAATTAAGTAGCCATAAGTTTCAAAAATAGGAGTAGAATATTTACGTTTTGCCTTCAAACGTATTATAAGTGTTTTTTTTTTCTCATAATATGTGATGTAAAAAAAAATAATATAAAATTGTACGTTTCTAAATTTAAATTGCTATTTTGTATTTTCATGATAAAAACGACACGTTTTTATAAAATACTAGCGATTCGGAGATAGTTTTCCCAATCCATTTTTGCCCAACATATAATATATTTCTATATAACTATGTAATATACTAATATATTGGTATGTTAAATGTATAAGAATGTTATGAAAATAAAAGTTTTCGCAACTCTGTATTGGAAATTGATTGACACAAACTATACTGTAAAAGGCTATTCTTCAAATTTCTCGATCGTATATGTTTGAAACAGAAAATAATAATATAATAATACAAGCACTACTTAAAAAAGTTTAGGTAACCTGACTGTTGTGAGTAAAGTTTAGATTATTATTATAACTGCTTCGTTCGAGTTAAAAACAATAATTATATATATATATAGTTGTTTTGTATCTAGAGGAGAGTAACCAGATGAGTACCCAGAATAAGAATTGCCATCTACTTTTCTTTTATACATCTAAGTTTTGTAATATACATGGAATATTTTCATTCGCACTGAAGATTGTATGCAATATGTATTATACATTTACATATTCGATTGTATAAATGGTATAAATTAGCATAAAATAAACAATAAAACTATGTGTAATGGAAATTATTAAAAATATTAAATATTTTAAGGACGTTGGATTTGACAAAGCGTAATTTGAGTTTTATTATATTTAAAAAATAACAAATTAAAAATATTACTTTAAAAATCGTTACACTAAACTTTTTTATTTATAAAGTTTTATGACATCATGACTTTGTAAACTTTTAATGTGATTTTTTTCTGACAATTTTTTTTGTTTTACTCAAATAATTTAATAATTTGATTATGTTTGAATAAGATTTTAAGGCATATCTATGGAAAATTATTTTACTTGTATTTCGATCACACTGACTTTCAGAAATGACAAGTGTAAGAATTTGCGTTCTTTTTTAATATCGAAGCCATAAAAAAACTGCATAGTAATTAATTTTTTTTTAATAATATTGCTGTTTTAATATAAACAACTTTACTTTTGATACTTATTTTATGTTTAGAGTTTTTTTTTATTACAAAATAACACAACATATTTAAATACTGATTAAATTTACTGACAAATTAAATTTTTTTTCAGAAAAATATCTTTTATTTATTTGTCATTTCTATTTATTTAAGCACAATATTATTGTATTTCTTTTATAGAACTCAAGTAACAGTAGTTGTTTAAGCATATCTATAATGCATAATCATAAATAATAACAATTTTTTTTTTATGCTCAAGGGAATTTCTGCAAATATCGAAAAATTTGTATGGATTTTCAATAAAAAAAAAAAAGTTGCTGTACAAAACCAATACATTTATTGCTTTGTTCAGTATTAAAATTTTATAATGAATAAAAAAAAAAATCGATTAAAATTAAAATATTCCAATTAAATTATACAGATACGAACAAATTAATTTTTTGAACTATCATCGAAGTCGAGATTTTTTATACCTAATTTCATTTTAATTTTTCTTTAGAGGCCACATGGAAATCATTAGTGGGTACTTACAAAAATATTATTTTAAACATTTATTTGTCGAACAATAGTTTTAATAAGTCGCGACCGAGTTGAAACTGGTGTCTGGTTTTATTTATTTTGACTTTTTTTCATCCAACTAATTGTAGCTCTGAAAAAGTTTCTCGACGATGTTAATAGTGAATATTATATTCTTTAAGTCATTGGAATCAAAGTTCATACGCAATGTTATTTTTTAGAGAAAAGTAATTTGAATGGCTGATTTTCCTTATCATTTATGAAAAACCTTTAAAGCGAGAATCTTAGATTTCGTATGTTTGGCAACTTGTTGATTAACCTTAGTATCAGAGATGAAACGTTCACTGGTTATTAATGATAGTGTTTCATAGATGTGAAATAATTATAAATATTTTCAACACATGATCGATTTCATCATTATATTATTGTTATTATACCATTTCGGACACCATTTTGATTAATACCTACTTATTTTTCGAACAATTTTTTTTATAGATCCTATAACAAACCAAGTTGCAAATCGATTGTGTGTATTTTAAAGAGTCCAATATCCAGTGTTTTGTTTTCAAACCTCAATACGACTTCTCCTTTTTATCAAGTTATGCCAATACAATATTTCCAAACAAAAATAACACGACCGCTCTAGACTCGGAAGTAAGTATAGTTTCACATGAAACGTAGACAGAATATTATACCATGATTACATTAACGGCGATAGTTGAACATTTGCGAAGCTAAATAATTGTTTCATTTTAAACACTTATTGATTGTCGGATAGAAATTATGACAGTCGCTTAAAGACCCTTTGTCTCTTATTGTATTAATGAATATTGCAACGGTTCGTCTTTGATAATTAACTTACGCATAACGGAGTAGTTTTGAAATTCAAACATTGTATAAGCTTATTATTTCGTGTTTATGAGTTTGGTTATTTTTGTGTCGAACGTTTAGTTTTCTCCGTGTTACAAACGTTAGCAATGATTACCATTCGGCTATGGCGCGTAGCCATTGGTCGTATAATCGTATTTATATAGTGATTTACCTTGTTGGTTATTTCGTCGTAACTCAAAAAGTAATAATCGCAGGGACTTGAAATTTTCACCGAATATTTATATGATCCTTTTCTTGGGTTGTCTCGCTCTTTTTTGTCTTCGGCCCCCACCGTTCGAAAATCCTGGCACACCACTGCCATTCAGCAAGGCCGGATAAGATAAGCTATATCGTTACATACGTCGGGGGGCGCATACTACTGCCTAATACTTCGATCATCTCATCGTGATAATTAATCTGGGGACACTTTGTAAAACGTATGAAATTAATGATCATTGCAAATTGCAGCAAATATGGTCGAATAAACTAGAACGCGGACAGGTCATCCTCGTTTCTCGGACGTCTTAGTCCAATAAATATACCTACAGAGACACGCAAACTGTACAAGCTCGGCGTAAGTTGGACGCGCCAACAGCAACATCGATCAATGTCCAACACAAACGTGTGAGGAAGTGACAAGTACACGACAGACTTGTGTGATTCGGCGGCCAGGGTATTACTATCAACGTTTAGACCGAATGTTGTTGGACAAGTCTAGTTTTTACATTAATTATTACTACCGGCGAGTCGGGACGAGGAAAAATGTACGTTAATTTCAATTCGTGTTGACCATTTCTCTTCATAAAACTGCGCGGGTATCGTATTGGGCGGGGGGGGGGGGTGCTTGATGGTGATCGATCTATCGAATAATTAACTGTCGACCTATTTATAGCGGCTCGATATTATAACAGATAGCTTATACGACTTTTGTTGCAAATGTATTCGACGATATCGCGAGTCCGATGCAATCTGAAAGTTCATTTAAACTCAAAATTTAATTCATCCTAAACGTTAGAGTAAATTTAATAATGACCACGGGAACACACAAAACGTAGAGAGTAAAAATTAATTAAAATTATCCATTATTCTATACTGTCTACGACGTTCAAATTAAATTTAAAACATTATTTTCAAATTCAAAAATGCCCAACACAAATTATTTGTGTAGGAATGTATTATTCGAGTGTTGCACATAATATACTTGAATGTTCTCCGGCCGTCATATTCTTTATCGTTCATTTCATATTTAATACTGGCTTTCTAAAAAAAAAATTGTATAATTCAAATGTACACGAACGTTCCATTTCTAACAGTAATGGTTATAATATCAAATGATAAAAGCGGAAATAATACAAATATATATATTCATATACACGATATACGTATACGTATATATTTACAAGTACTTACGAGTTATTTTATGTACATTTTTAACGATGGACATGTAATACAATAAAGTATTGATTTTGTAAAAGGAAAAATAAACGATAGTGAAATCGATTTTGAAATGATTATAATATATTTATTGAGTAAGTACCTATAGTAAACCATTTATATTTACCCGCTTTACTTGACACTTATTTATTCACAATGGAGGATAAAATTAAAATACTTTTCTTTTGGATTAAATTGCTATTGGCGGTGTAGAAAACGAATTATTTCTTAGCGTTATTTCCACTACATGCGTTTTGTTTGATTCCATTTCATTGAAATAAATGAACAAATTGTGTCTGCTCCCAGAAAAAGGTACTGAAGAAAAGTATTTTTTTAAATCGAGTTACTATATTTTTATGTTTGTACCGTACGTATACGTATATTTATAATATAAACTGACGGCATGTTGACCTTTTTTTGGATATTTTCGTCTATTTCATTTTTAGAATTTTTAAACAGGAAACTGAATTATACACAATTTACATATTATTTAATGTGAGAATGTAGTAGTAGTAATTTTCTATTTTTTGATGTTAAGGTATATCGTGTGTCGTAAAACTTCGTTAACGTGTTAAAAATTATTCAACATTAGTAATTTAGGCATCAAACACAACTCGTTAGGTACGATTGAACCTATTGTCTATTCTTTAATCATTTTTAATAACAACTCAATCGACCACGAGAAAGCCACACATTTGACATGTTAAATATCTATCTTATACATACAGTTATTCTATACGCCCGCATGTCACTAAACTCCTCCTAAACGGCTTGTCTTATTTCGATGAAATTGTTTGTTTTGTTTGAGTGGATGGTTTAAATTCACCACTGGACGTTGCAGCCCCCTCTAGAACTGATTTTTCGGGTATTTTTGGGGTGAAAATAATATTTTTCGTTCATTTGCGGGTTACCTTGGTGACATAGATAAAATTAATAATAAATCAAAAATCTTTTCTCTCGTTCTTATCTCCACTCATACCGGACAAAACCGTTCAAGGGTGAAGCCGACCCAATCAGTTGGTATAAAATAAATATTAAACAATCGATTTTAAAATCAGTATTAAAATAAGAAACGTTTGAAAAATTATCATTGACTTTCAGCTATTAGTAAGCCCATGTGAGGTATTTCGTGAATATCATTTACCTTTTAAATATTATTGTTTTTACAATCGGAACCCTGCAATGCATATAGAGAGGTTCAATGTTTGTTTTTTACTTTCAATTCAAAGATAATCAAGGTACACGTAGGTGTATAATTTCAAAATTTTGTATTGTTCTCAACGACGACGGTCGTGTGACACAACTCGCGTCTATATTTCTACACAGTTTACAGATCTATATAATTAGACCGGTCATTTTGCTAACACGTTGGTTCGTACAATTATGATTTTATAAACCTGCAGGTACGACGGGACTCGCTTTAGATAAATTGTTATAAATCCCGGGGCTCAAGTCGGACATCACATTTTAATACCACGGGATTCCAACCACCACACGGTCATATAATTCTAGAACTCCAGACTCGACTTGGATTATTTCGTCACGGTCAATTTATTTTCTTTTTTTTTCTTTCCAGAATTCGATTCGAACCTAACCGCATGTATAAGCGGACCCCCCGGGGGGAGGGGGGGGGCAGACGCATTGTTGAATTCATCTAACAGCGCGGCCGCTCGGAGCAGTAACTACTAATATTGACTCTAACACCGACGGTGTATTTCAATCGCAGTGTCACGCTGTTTTCTCCAAATTGTACACTCAAAGTCAATTATGAAACATAAAGGTTTCCTCCGTTTCTTTTAATCTATATTCGTGCTTACCTTTATATATATATATATAGATCGGTACCAATAACTGAGGGATAACGCGCGTCGCGTCCAAACGACTTAACACGCATTGTTCCTTTGAACTGTCGGGAAATCGTTGTGCTGCGGTGCGGCTCGCGATTTATAGTATAGATATTTGACAGTAAACGTGGCAGCTCTAACAGCGTTGTTATTTCATTTGTTACCGTGAAATTTCTTTTCGACGAAAAACGCGCGTCACAAACGTAATGTTTCTAGTAAGCGCGACAGCGACGCGCAGTGCGCGTTTGTAAGGAAATAAAGATATTATTCGGCGTGCGTTCATATTATTTAATACTACATACCATCGATCTGGTTACATTTTTTTAATTGTTAGATTTCGACGACCGAAAACTGTCGACAAGTTTGCCAACCAGTGTTTAAACGATTGGTTACTGTGCGAACGAAACTGTTATAATAACGGGCGGGGTGCGAGGCGTTACTGTGACGGCTGAAGGGTGTCGAACGGTTGTAAATCCGTGTGTCGCGTAAGTTTTGTAAATTCAATGTTAATCGATCGAAAACCATACGAAAACACATCGTGTACACGTTTACCGGCCGGTCTCGTAGAGAATAATTAATTTTTAGTACTCGATTTTCGTATTCTACCCAATGGAAGAAAATACCGTATTTAGAATATCATCTACTGGGTTGAATAATTTTCAAAAAATATATTATTTACTGAACACACGTTCGTTCGGAAATATTTGAAAAATAAGTGGGTTTTCAGAACGATTATTGTGTTTTCTGATCGAGTGGAGGAGAACGAAAATCGCGCGTAAAAGTATATAATTTAATAACGCTCTTCTATTAGTTGGACGTTTTTTTTTTTTTTTTCAGATAAATTTAAACTATTGGTTCTAAAGAGGTTGAAACAATAGCGTGACAAAAGTGGACCTGGTCGATTTTCGAGTCGTAAAGGTTTGAGATAGCTACTATTATTAATTTTCACGCGTGCATTGGTCTCTATTACGCAACGAATGTATTCTTATATCATTTTGTAATATTTACAATGTTCGTATAATTTATACAATTTATTTTTATTCTAACGAATAAAAGTTACCGAAATCACTGTTGTGTAATATTTGACTTACGACCATCAAACGTTGTTCGAACATTTTCCGAGTCTTATAATAATAAACTACCGACTTGCCGGGTCATACGAGTACCGCTGATTTGACTCTTCACAAGGTTCTGTACATAATGTGTAGTTGATTGGAGTAATTCTAGGTTTTGCGTTACATTTCAATATAGGTAAATGTAGAGGTTTTACGGACTACGGTCCGCTTCGTAGAGCGCAGATTGTACGACTCAAAAATATGCGTTTCATACGTATCATATAGCTACGTTACGTCAATACTCGCCCGTTTTTTAAATAAAAAAAAAACTATCCCCGTCAGCGGTTTTACAGTCCGTACATCGTTTGCACGACTCCTAATTGTTTTGTATCGCGATTCGCCCCGTCCGTCACTCGCACATATACACGCGGCTGTGTTCCTTTTCTTCTTCAAAACAAAACATTTAAAAATGATTCATTAGTTTTAATCCCGAAATGTAATTTACGCGCCGTAGGTAAGTCCCGTTTAAATCACGAACGTTTGGTAGTCACTGTTAATATGCACGGTCGTCATAAAACATACGTATTATATAGTACGTTCATGGTGAACACATCCACGTTTTAGTTCTCGGCTTGTTCTCCGCGTTTTCAATATCGTGTTAGTCGAAAAAAAAACGTATTTCCACGGTTTTGTACGAGAAATAAGTTTGAAAATTTACGTTTAAAATATACCTTTCGAGTTCAAATAAATAAATCAACAATATAATATACATATATTCAAAAAGTAATTAAATAGATATATTTTGTATTTTTTTAAATTATGGATTTCTTAATTATTTCGCGTCCTATCTCATACACGAATTTCACTGTCGTTTTTCACGTTTGGTAAACAAAATAATGATCGCATAATGTCCGCGTGAAATATTCTATTAACGAGTTTGGCGCATTGTAAGTGATTGGGAATTACATTTTTGGAAAAACTATACTCACTTGGCGTTGAAAACAAAACGGCAGGTACTTGTTGAAACGCGAACACGCATTTCCTTCTAAAATAAAATGTCGCTTTCCGACGAATATATGAACGTATTTAGTTTAAAAAAGTTTAAAACACTTAACAATATATAATTAAAAACCAAGTTTCTATCTTATAGTTAGATTCGAAACCGTTGTAGGGTTTTTCGTTTTAATTATTCGTAGTTAAGTTTTTATAAAAAAAAAAAAAATTAACATTTAACTTTTTTATCTCGATTCTTAGAAAGTGAAGAAAAAAAAATCAAAAGCGTTAAAAGTATTAAAACTTTCTTCACTCGCTAGTTCTTACTTAACCCTGTTTTAAATCTTTATAAACATATGGTGTCAAAGTGCTAATTGTCAACTTATTCGTTCGCTCAACGACTTTAGACAAAGAAATGAAAACTATTCTTTAGTTTACAATCAGCAATGATATTATTTATCTTCACGTTAAAATAAGTCTTCAGTGTTTATAAATTCATTGAAAAATTGCTTTTCAAATAAACTCAAAGTTTTTAAATCAGTTACCAATTATTATTATTAGTGCGATAGTATGATCATACTTTTCGATGATTATCTTTTAATATATTTAATACGACGACCGTGAGCAAAGAAATCAAAACGAGCCGTGTCAATCAGTCTCGAAGAAAATACTTAAAAAAAAGTAATTCGATTATCTGATATACTACGTACCTATACTCGTTATAGATAGACGCAATGAACTTTTTTCGTAACACAGTGAGATTACTTTACTTTTCAATGAAAAAAACTGATAGTAATATTTTCATGTCGGTGTACAAAAAAAAAAATCATACAATAGATAATCCTCTTGAGATAACGCTTTTTCTTCGTCAACTAATACACACCAATCTCATTCATCAATCGTCACATATTTTTATACGCCCATCTAATTTAAAGAAAAACGAGCGAATCCGAGCAAGTCTCGGATAAATCGCATTAGAGATTTTCTGAATTTTCGCATTCGTAACATAGGAATACGTATATAGGTATTTAGAGTTTTATTAATTGTTCCAAATAAATTCTACACGTCCGAATATAACAATCGTTAACGCGGTGAAATATTTAATATTTTTCCCTTCGTCCCTTTGTTAACACAATTCGTTCGACGCATAGAAAACATTCGGATTTCGGTTAGATACTTGGACGACAGTATAATGTTTATCTTTCGTCGCATACAAGCAATAGTATATAATTTCAACTTGGTCACTAGGACGAATGAGTTTGAAAAGACTTAGTTAATACGGTGTTTGATATTTTGTCTTTATATTAACATCCAACGATCCAAATATTTTATTATAATCAAAAAAACCACTGGCTCGAAAAAGTCTACTATTGCTCGTCGTTTACTCCAATTGTAGTATCACGAATACCGCCGAATTCGTGGTTTTTAATTTTGATATATGTTCAAGAATTAAAATTAGCGAATTTTCTAGGAAAACAAAACAAAAAAAATAAACGCAAAATTCATTTTCAGTATTGTTTGAAAATCAAGTTGTGCGTTATAATTCAAACATCAAACGTTTGCCACGAAACAATTCACCGGGGATATCGCTATTATTTATTTATGAAAATAAATTGGAAAAAAACAAAAAGTTATCGTTTTAACGTTCGGATAAAAATGTAATATTATTTTCTCGTCTCACAATGAATATTGCGGTAAAAAGTACGAAACGCGTTATTGCGTCGACGAGACCGAAGACGACCCGAATCCGAAAGGGGAGGAAAATATGTACGAACGATTTCGGAGCCCTCGAGCGGCGAGTGCAGAAAAACAAATCCACGAGAACGTCGATTTCGAACTCGTGAAAAACGACGTGAATAATATACAAATGACAAATGGATTTTCGCCATGACCGGTCACGTTCGACAAGGAACTATAATATGTAATTTCAGGCGCGTCGAAAACGATATTTATGACGGCGTCGACCGACGAGACTATGATGCCGTCTCGGACGCTTTGGTTTGGCGGAACCGCCACTAGAATCACCCCCCCCCCCTGGAAGGGTCTCCGGCGCGAGCACGGATCGAGAACCGATCGAGTATATTTTCATATCGAAATCAAAAGCACGCGTTTTAAAGCGATCCTCAACGGCCCGCCCGGGTCGTCGTCGGGGCTCGAGTCGACGGCATTTTATATTCCGTCGCGTTACACGCGTGTTGCAGATGGGAAGTCAACAACGAACATCACTCCGTTAACGTCACGCGCGTATACACTTACCTAGTATTATTGTACCGGAGAGCGCACACAATAATACGTCTGCCGCCATTCGTTATGCAGTTATCCGTCCACTCGGCGGGGTCTACTCACGCTTTCTCGGACATTTACGGCGGCGGCCGGTCGATTTCCTTTAGCATTTTTTCCTCTCTATTATCGGTGTCCTCGCCGTGTCGCGAGCGTTTCAAAAAGCTCTACGGATACGCGACACGAACACGATTTCTCGCAGCCACGTGTATATATATATATGTACAGTAATAACGAGACCGTGTTTACACGCGACTATACAGTCGTAACGTCGTACGCGTTTTAACGTTTTGACCGTTCTTCTTCTAGTGCCCTTCTTCCCGTTTTATTTAATAAAATATCTACTCAAAGAGCTTTTCTTTTCGGTTTTTTTTCTCCCTCTTTTAAGAATTCTCGTCTGCAGTGTTGTTCGTCGTGTAGCTAACAATTCTTTTAATCTTTTATCTCCTCGTCCAGACGAATAGAAAATTAATTATCCGAGTCATTATCTAATGTGTACTGGATTTACTATAAACTATTTTCGAAAATTTCCATTTTTATTTATCTTCGACTAACTATACTGTCTTTATTTGGATAATTTTATGTTTATCTATTCACAACTCTGCTTGTTTTTTGTGGTGAACTCTATCTATCTAACCAGTTCGTCGTCAACTGTACACTGTGCGTGTCAGGTAGCTTTGTTGTTAAGTTAAAGAAGTTAAGTATAGCATTAAGTTGGAGACAAATAAACACTAGGTGATCATAGATATAGCTTTTTTTTTCGGAGGACGGAGAAAATCCTACCATATATATGGTATAAATTCCATGTACTTAAAACATTATAATCAGTTGGACCTTTTAGGGATGTCTCACTTGAATGTTTGAATTAAATAATGCTCAAAAGGTCCCTTATTATTCTCAACTCATCGATAGCTCAAATATTTCAATAATTTTCTAAATATCTATTGTTTAAAATTTAAATTCTTACACAATTCTATACTAAAATAAGTCGTCTCACTCAAAAAACACAGTTATAGAGTCGTGTTACTTAATATATTAGGTATGCCAGTATAATAACCTGATATGATTCAATTAATAATTTAAATAATTTTATAAACTATATATTTATATTTTAGAAATAGCTAATAGTTATAGAACTATGATTATATTTTATATGACAAACGAAAACACAATATAGCTACACGAAAATTAAAACGTTTTATGTGTCGTGTCAAATAGGTTAATTTTTGATCGGTATCTATAGTTAGAACACGGAATGTTTTGAATACGCAGTGTGTTCTGAAATATGGGAAGTTTTAAGAAGTAACTATACCGTGAGTTACGAGTTACTTAGCGCTCGCGAGAAACGAGATTAACAATACGGTCGCGTAATCATATAGCGTGCGAAATCGACGTCGACGGGCCATCACCACCTTCGCCTTCACCATAAGCCGAAGTATTAGTGTGAGTAGTTTTAATCACTCTCTGTATTAGTACTTAAAACTTATAAAATCACATACCTATATTAATTCGTAAAATGAAAAAAAATCGAAATCCACCGAAATACTCGTATGTTGTTATTTATATTATATTGACGTACCTTGGTGTATAAATGAATATTTAAAATACGAAACATGGACGCGCGTAGGCAGTTGAAACGGAGGAGAATTCGAACAGGAGCGCGCTAAAAATGATTAATAAATAGGGGTAACGGAAAAACTTTCAATTTTAAAATCGCGAAAAAATTGGCATCTTTCCCGAAATCGATTAGAGAGTAATAATTTCGTAACGCGGATAATGAATGTAGGGCGCTTTGAAATTGCCTCCCGCCTTCGAAACTAGGATGTGACCACCGCTAGGTCGAGGACGGGGGGCAACGGGTCGTCGTCATTACGAATTCGAAATTAAAACACACACGCGTGTAATTCTCGCGTGATAATACGTACCTGCGTGTGTGTTTAGGCGTGTGTGATTATACGCGACGACGTGTCGTGATAAAGCGAGGCCGTTTAATTGCCAGGAATGTCCTCGCCCCTCAGCCCGCTATAGTTTCCGCGGAAATGAGAACTTTTATGTTTTTCTCGTATACTTTTCAAACTTGCTTGTAGAAAAAGAATACGATTATTTAAAATCGCATGACATAATATTATGGTTTTATCGTGGGTACATAGAACCAAAAACAACGCATACAACAACAACCAACGGTTGACAACACGCATACTAACTCGATAAATGTATTGCATCGTCGCAGAGCAACTGTCGTCAGCCAATACGAAATAAAAAATACTATTTTCTATAGGTAATTATGACTGAATAATATGTAAAAACGCAGTATGAGATTAGTATACACTTTGATTGAATCCAGCTAGACCGACATAACTCAAGCTGTATTTCTCTCTACAGTGTACCTTTAAAGTGCTCAGTTTACTTTTAAACTTTATATTTTGAGTTTGTAAACATTTTGGTACCTTTACTCGTTTTTAAATTATATAAAAATGGTTTCGAAGCGTGAAAAAATTGCAGCTGCCATTATTGTTATCGAAGCTTGGGTTTTTTTTATCAGCTTCAATACGGTTTTCTGCCGTTTCTGGTGGGAAATCTTATCTCGTTGGTGCTTTTGTGGGTTAATTTCAAAATAACTTGTATTGTTTTTCTTACAAAGTTCGAAAAACCGACGTAAATTACAAAAAACAACAAAATTCACGTCGTGTATGTTTTACAACAACATTTAATTTTTTTGTTTTCATTCAACTCGAAAAGTAATGAACGCAGGAATTTGAAAGTTTCACCAAATAATATACTATCATCTTTTTTTCTAGAAATGTTATAAAATATAATATCGTACAAAATCAATTTTTCGTAAAGTGAAAAAAAATAAATAAATACAAAAACAGCTCGTAAAAAGTGTAACGAGTGTAAAATAAGTTCACGACCAAGATCAGAACACAAAATTGCCTAAAAGTCGGTCAGAACTAAATGGCCTAAAATTCGGCTCATAAAAAAAACATAAACAGCTCTGTCCGAAACAAAAAAGGGTCACAGAACCAATGGCCTAAAATTCGGGTCATAAAAAAATGAAAAAAAAAATGGAGACAAAAACGCTAATAAAAAAAAAATCTACCGCCGACGGCTAGTGCGATATTATGTACTCCGCGGGAATGAAGTCCGAGTCCGCGTCCGAGTCCGTTTCCGCGAACCCGCAGTCGTCGTCCGTGTACATTTCCTCGGAACTGTAGTCGTCGTCCGAGTCACAACCATGCTTACATTTCCTCAAAACCCACATACGTCACTGCTTTGATAACTGATACTTTGATATACTTTGATGCCGTTTGTCTTCAGGTCGCACGTGGTTAAACTGATAATATGTATAACGATTATATATGACAATATAAAAAAACGATATCGTGCGGCACTGAAGACGACTTCGTCATGTGCGGTGCGAAGTTGGCTTTTTTTTCTCATAAATCCACCGGTAATAGAAATGAAATGAAATCGGCCACAAGTGTGCTACGCGAACCTTTCCGAATTTTTTTCGAAAATTTTTAAAAACACGTCTATTTTAGGACCACCTGTTTTCGTTTGACCCATTGTTCGACCTGAACGCGGTGTTCGACGCCATTGTCCGCGACGGCCGACCAGGAGAGCGATGTGCCAGCCGAACAATAATTGATCGCGCGAGCTAGTCACACCGCGGCATATATTATAAGCGAAACTATTTTTAAAAAAAATGCAAAAATGCAAAAAAAAAAAACAAATTTCCTTCAACTCGCGAACGTCAAGAGAATATTATATAAACCATTCTAAAAAGCTTTCAATGCGCACGCATTGCTCGACGCGAATAATATAATAATATGATTAGGCGCCGAAAGAATCTCGAACGGAAACAATGTATTTATTATATTTTTTCGTTTCGCACAATCGCTATTACAATACGCGCTCCGGCGAACCGTTGTCACCACGGCGAGGCCGGAATAATACGCTTGCCCCGGCGGCGGCGCAAAAGCTGTTTTCGTACGACTTTTTTGACGACGTAATTTACGCCTAATCACGCGTACGAACGACGGTGGAATAAACGTTCGTCTTCCTCGTAGATTGTGAATTGACGTGAGCGTTTTGTGTATCCATATATATATATGTAATAGAGTTTATCGGACCTAGCCGACAATCCTTTTTGGATTTGTTCATTGAATTCGAAACGTTTTACGGATTCCCGACTGCAGCCATCGACTCACTCGGATATAAAATACGAAAACAAACGCTTTGGAAATTGTTCTCTGTATATGTATAATATGGCTCTACGAGCGATAATGTTTATTATCTCGGAACGCGTATACGATGACGGCGAATAGAAAAAAAAAAAAAATAAATAAAAAAATTGTATCGTAACACGTCGAGCGTGCATAACATTTCACCGCTGTCGGTCGGACGACGACGACGCGGAAGTAACTCGTTCGAAAACCAACGGAGTAGTTAGTGGAAATATCAGAAGGGTAACATTCCAAATACGTAAAATACATTATCGAGTGTGGGTTTATATTATACACACTCGTTTATACTTATGCGTAATACAATCAAATCGAAATGTCAATAAATCAGTCGAATACGTCATTAGCAAGTAAAAACATCACACGCCGCGTAATACAAACAAAGGAAAAAAAAAATAACTCGTTAAATTTATTAAAAGAACAAACCGTGGGTGAGTAAATAATATTGTTGTGTACAAACACGGATCAAGGGGACAGGCTTCGGTCTCCTCTATATACATATACCTCCGTCGAAAACCGTTTGGTTTTATAATATTATCATATCATTTCCATCTCCGGGCCTGGACTTTGATGACTTTTGTACTTTTTTTTTCTTTCGAAATGACGATGCACGATTCCCCGACTAAAAATGTGTTTCAATAAAATAACAATCTAAATAGCAGAATCTTTTTTGTATTTTATGGTTTATGGTTTATTTATTTTTTTTGGGCGTATTTTGAAATCGCAGGTCATTTTTAACAATCATCGACCGAGAAAATGTTCCAAAATTATACTGTTTATATTTTATTTTTTATTTCCTATAATTTTACGTACGTTTTTTCCTTTGCAATCTTTATATCTACTATTACAGTTTGACATTCGTACATATGTCGGTTTTATTTTTTATGTCTACTCAATAATTTACCATAGTTATGAAGTTCAAAATGAACAAATAATTTAAACTGTTTTTACGGTATTTTTTTATCTTTTAAAGATGCAAATTAATTTTTATAAATATTTCTGAAGGTTTTTGGACCATTTTTGTGTGTTTTGTGTGTATGTGTGAGGTTTTTTTTTTTTGGCATTAAAGTCGGGGCCCTCTAATTATCACTACAACGACCGTGTACAAAACGAGGGGTTTTCGCTTTGGGTAATGTATGCGGTGCTTATTAGAAACGGTAAAAATCGCATTTGGTATTATTCAAACGACCGCCGCGCCGCAGGAATTGCTGTCGCTCGACGTACGCGTTCTATTGTACACACAACATTATTATTATTATTATTACGATCGTTGTTGCTGAAAGTCTGTCGGACAGAGTCGCGAATCCTTTCCGGATTTACTCGTTACAGAGTTCGTTATGTCTCGCACGTTCCCGGGTCACCCTTCGTTCGTTCCGAGACGATAAACGAAATTTCAAAATAAACGCTTTGTAAACATTTTACTACCCCGGCACCGTGTATGTATAATATACGTATATTTTAAACGTCAACTCCGACGCTTTAAACAGACGCAGGTGGGGTGTACAGGATGATTTTGTTTTCGCTTCGGCGAAATTCTATCTCTGGAAGTTTTAAGTTATTTTTTTTTTTTGATGTATGCGTTATATTGTTTTCGATACTTTTTATTACGCGCGAGCTTTGATCGCACGTTTTATTCGCGAAAACAATGTATTATCCCTCTCCGTCGCTCGTCAATAGTAGGGTTTATAGGTTTTTCGATTTTCAAATGCGACGACCCAAGAGTTTTTTTTTTTAATTTTTACACGAACCCGACAACGCCGCCGGTCCGCCAGTCAACCGATAATTGTTTAACCCCCCCCCCCCCCCCGAGCAGCAGGACGTTTAAGGCGTACATTTTTTACGGGCGGCACAAGAGTGTGCTCGGCCACGTCACGCGTTGTTCCCAGTGTACATTTTGTGATCCGTCCGTTTGTATAACCGCGGCACTATTAGCTTATTCGACATCAGTTTTAGGGCGTTTAGTTTTTTTTTGGAAGAGGTGCAAATACGCGTCCGTGAGAATAAATACAATATGGACGTACAACGCAATAGGAAGTTAAAAAAAGAGAAGAAACGAAATACGTCTTCTCCGGCATTATTGGCGTTAGAAAAAACACCCCGTGTGTCAATATAACTCATCGGAGTCGTGTCGGACACCGCGCTATAGAGTGAATCGTTCGAAAACCGTTTAGCTGTTTTTATCTTTCGATACCCGAACCTAGTCATAAATACAAACGTGTCACGTGCTATACGAGTCGGTTTATTTATGGTTTTTTTTTTTTTTGTTGTCGATTCGTTTGTACACTACGACTACATAACGGACGCCGGTTAGGTCAGGTAGTGATTTGTCCAACCAGCTCACTGTACACGCCGTCACTCGACGCGTGGGCCACGCTGTTTCTCGACGGACAGGTGGGTTTTCGATGAAAACCCTTCCGGAAATCGTGTTCGCATTCAATCGTGATACGCAAGACGTGTTATAAACGACACGCGCGTCATTGCGTAGAAAACAACGATATGAAAGTTCAATTAAAGGAAAAAAAGTATTATCACCGAAACGGCTTCTCTTTTTCTTTCAGTCTGCGCACGTCAGCGACCGAACGCGCCTCGGGTTCTCTCTGCCGATTGATTGTTAGGTCAGTCTGCGCTTTTTTTCTTATTTTATCTTCGACGCGCGACGAATCGAATAAAACGTACATAGGTAAAACGATATTATTCAACGGCCGTACGAATAAAAATAATTCTAACCCCTTTCACGCCACGCCCGAGATTGTTTACTGTTTGTGTCGCGTCGCATGTGTACATTTTAACGGACGGAATGCTTTTCGGATTTGCCCGTTGAATTCGCCACGTTATAAGTTACCGTCTCGCGTCGTTCGCTTTATTTATTCGCGCTGATATTATATATGCCTATAGTATTCCCGGACGTTAAATAAAGTAGGAAAATAAACGCTTCATACATATTTTATTACAACGCCCTACCTTACTACAACACCCGTTCACGTGTCATGTCGTCGTCGCGGACGTAAACACTGCATCACTGGTACGTTAAACAATAATAATGTTTCGCCCCGGTGTCGGGTTTTAACGGGGCTCCCGTCCCACAAGTCGCTCCGGATCCCGCGCATTCGTTATTGTTACTTAGACACACGCGCGCGCTACAGTAATAAGTACCGAATATATAAATATAAATTCAAAAAAATAAAAATAAAAACCGACGAGATACAGGTAACGGCCGGTGATTGATATTGGAGAATTGTGCCGGTCTTTTAAATTTCCGACTAACGGACCGGAGCTTTAGAAAAACGATTTTAAGCGAAAGACGACGGGCGGATCGTTTTCCATTTCTGTTAAAACACCCGATTTCGTGGACGTTTAACTTTCTAACGTTTATAATATTTTTTTGCGACTTTCCGGGGTTTTTTTGTCGACTTGACTTGTATTATTACGTTTTCAAATATTAAAATTAGAAATTATACGAATGTCGAACCGTTAAAATATTGCATGTGGTCGTGAAGTTTTGTTAAAATTCAAACGTTTATAAAAAAATACCGAGCCAGTTTTGGATATTTTTCAACACCAGTAAGAACAACGTACGAGCAACATTGTATTAAATTTTATCGACATTTAACGACGGGGAAAAAAACCAAGAAAACTCTACCATTTCAAATATCTATAATAAATAGCTCAAAAGTTGTCAAAGTCTTTTGAAAGCTTTGACATTTTTAAAGAATTATAATATAAGTAATATTATATATTTATAATATTTCTTAATGTTGCTGTCGGTCGTGTTAGATATTAGAAATTGTTATTGTTTATAATTATTATAGCGCATTATTTATAGCATCTTCTAATTTTTAACGTCGGATGAAAATGTTTTGTAGTTTTATCAGGATTACCCTTCTGCAACAACATAACGCTCTCACTTAGTTTTGTTTGCTGCCCTACGTTCCGAAAATCCTCGGTACGGCCCTACAACGAACACAACAGCTCTAAACTCATAAATAAATTATGCGTGTCGCCGTCGTCGTTGTTTTCTTTTTATCATATCCGCGTAATGTGTTTTCATAGAAAGGGCAAGACCGTACAATAAAGAGTTAAATAAATACGTTCACACTCTTCACGAATCGCGACTGGACGTGCGCGCGTTTTTTTCTCACGAAGAAAGTTTATCGGACAAAGCCGAGAATCGTTTCGCTTGTTCGTCGTATTGTTATAAAATTATTACGGATTTTCTTCTTTTTCGGAAAAAAAAAAAAAACGTTTCCATAGTTTATACGTACCGAGTTACGTTGTTTCATTGGAAATCAACATAAATCATTCGTATCGCGAAACAGAACGTCGATTTTGCCGTGTGCAAACGGTTCGACGGTCATCGACGAGTTGGAAATGTTCCGAACTCGTGGTTTTACGAACGAAGGTACTCGACGAAAATGAATAAATATTAATGCGAATTAATCCGAAAAAAAAATAAACGTAAAATACGTTTCGAGCATAAGTGCTCTCCGTCGTCGGTCAGAGGTCATCGAAAAGTATTAAACATGTGGTTTTCGTAGTTTAAAAATATTGAAACCCGCACATTTCAGAAATATTATTTAGGAAAAACGTTCTTCGCCGTGGGACGTCTTGCACACGCGAATAAACTATATAATGCGCGTACAGGATGTTTTTCTATCGGACAAAGTCTGGAATGCTTTTTGGACCCTCTCGCGTCGAATGCGCCTCGTGTAACTATAGAGCTAATGCAACGGGTGGGCGGCGCCGTTTAATTCGCCCCGGGACGACGTCGACGGCGACCGCGACGGCGACGGCGACTACGACGACGACGACGACCTCAAATAGAACGTGTACGGGAAATAAACAACGGCGCAAAAAGTTTACGCGGAAACCTTCCCTACAGTTTGTTTGCGTTATTTAGCAATGGTAATAATCTCGGTCTCCTGAATACGCGTTCGCGTTGTTTACGTTTTGTAAAAGATTTCGTGCGCGCCGGGCCACTATATATTATTGCAACGTCGCGGGGCGTTCGTCCTTACCGCCGCGATTCGCGCCGCTAATGGTGTGTTTTTAAATGAACTCGAAATAATATTTACCTTTGTAATCATCCGCGCGGTAACGGTTTGTAAAACAAAAAAAATACATTTTCAATTCAACCGGCGATGCGCTCGTACACTGTACCTATTATAACGCGTACCCGCGTGCACACAACACACGTACGTCATAACGCGCACAGGGTGTGTTCGTCGAGAGTTTACCGTTTCCGAGCGGCGCACGGATGATTAAAAAAAAAAAAAAAAAAATGGATAGGCCTCGCTTTGTTGTATATTAACGAAACCAGGTGACACGGGAGAGAAAGACTGCGCGTTCGTCAACCGTTCTCACTTCTAGGAATAATCAGTAATAAACGACAGTAGAAGCCGCTCATTAGAAACACGGATACAATCGCGTTATTGAAACAAAATGTACCGGGACGGACCGGCCGTATATTAGAACATTGAAAATAAATCGGATTATTGAAACATCACATCGGTTAGGTTATTGATGGGTTATTAATGGTCCACTTTTACGTCAAAAAGCAGAAGATCTGGCAAATAAAATGGGGAAAGACGATTTTGTTGCGGCACAATCGTGGTTTGAGACTCATTGGACCGATTTGCTTGCCCAGTATTGCGGACGAGACTGGGCTTTATTTTAGAGCTCTACCTGAACACACATACGCACTCAAACTTGACAAAGCCAAAGGGGAAACACGAGCAAGGAGCTCGTATTTTTTCTAATTTTTCGCGTATTTTTCATTTTTTCTTTTCACAGTACAAATCAAACCAGTCGCTTATTAGAAACAATCGGTTAATCGACACATTTCACTTTGGTCCCAAAGTGTTTCTAATAAGCGGCTTCTACTGTATTTGTATTTTACAATGATATAACAAATACGCGCGATATTTCTTCGTCTTTTATTTAAACGTTTAGACGGTTTAAACATTCGTCGTCGACAGTCGCGATACCGTGATAAAATCTGTACGCTATAATTTTACCAATACAGATAACGTATCCAAATTTCATTTGCAAGTGTGGTCACTCTACGCGAAATGATAGAAAATCACGTGTATATCTGATTGTTTGCTCTCTCGAAAAACGAAGAAAAAAGGCGACGACTGCGGATCAGCGATAATTTCTCCCTCGTAACCTCGGAATTTTTTTTTTAACGTTCGTTCCAGCATGATTAACTCTCTAAAACCGTTCTAATAGCACCTACGGCGGCGGGACGTCACGAGGACACCGTCGTCGCAGGACACCCCGTATGTACGCGCCCCTTGCGTACGTATTATAACAGTGTCTCGCGGCGATTCGACGACGCATGGAGAGATTTTTCGTTACCACTTTGGAAATACTCGAGGCGCACGTATACGTACGTCGTTGCGTGTGTACACAAAAGGCGCATTGTATACGCACACGCACGTCGCGTTGATAAAATGTTGGGCGCTCGCGTTATACAATAATTATTATTGTAATACGATAATAATGAGATCAAACGAGTGAAAAATTACAGTCAGTCGCGCGAACGTTCGCGGTTTTCGAGAAAAACACCAGGCAAACTAGCCGTCCGAAACGTTTTGTTCTTTCCTCCAAAGCCACTGGCCCCCCTCCCCCCTCCTCCCCCGAGCTCGCCAGAGTCGTTGTTGAAATAAATTAATTTTTCCGCGCGCGCAATTCAACAACGATAATAATAATAATTAATCGCAATCGACGAAATAAAACCACTCGTATCGTACACAGAGAAAACGGGTACGATTGTGTCGGTGATTTAATATTATATTTTGTGTATCGTGCGCGTGCGTGCATTATTCGATTTTACTTTGTTGTGGAAATATGCTATGCGCCGGCATGTGCAAATCAAAGGAAAACTGAATATTCAGATGCTAATTACTCGCATTACGGTATGCTGTTATCGATGTAGGTATAGCTAAGCGAGTCGCAGACGAATAGGTTCGAATATATGTAAGTATATATCCATAGGGCCGTCATGGGAAATAACGAGAAATGGTTGCAAAAGCCAATCGATTTACTGTAAATTGTATCTAAAATCATTATTATAGGAGACTTACGGGGAATATCACTCGAGGAATAAAATTATATTTAGCCGGCGAGAAATCGATATGTTCAACAGAGGTTTAGACCGGGGAATAAAATAAATCGAGTTATCACTTTTTTAAATCTCTTAACGGTCTTTACGGTACGATTTTCACCGTAAACTTTTTTTTTCTTTTTTTCATGAAGTTTGTTGAACCGACATGGCTTTGATAAGTTTAAAATCATATCGGCGAAAATGTGCAAAAAAAAAAATAAAAATATTAAAGTTTTATTAAACTAATTTTTTAAATGTTATTTATACCGCGTTTTGCTGCGCTATATACGTTTTCCTTAATTTATACCGAAGGGGGGGGGGGGAAATGCACGACAAAATGTAAACAATGTCATAACGTCATTATGCACAGTTATTTGTACACGACACATTTACAAATATTGGCACGGGCGCTTAGCGCTTCGCAGAATGCGGAAAATCAATTAACGAAAATACAATACAAATTTGTGTCGTCTGAAAAGGTGTCTAATTTTAAATTGCTGTTTGATGACATAAAAATAAATTGTTTGATCGCGAGTTTATGAATGCCAAACAGTGTTTGTAATATTTATGCGTTATTATATATAAAATATATACTCTAGGTATATATGTGTGTATGTCAAACATATATAACGCAAAATATTCTGTTTACAAAACGTAAAATACTGTTACTATTTAATTAAAAAATGTTCAACGTTAAAAAATTGTTCGTTAATTATGTGTTTTTAAATATTTGATGTGAAACTAAATTTATCAAATATTATTTAAAACTGTTTTGGATAACTCGCGTATGAGTAGATTGTGCCGTTTCGATGGTTTTTCTAGCCTGAGTACTAGCCGTTTATAATATATTAGACTTTGTGAAGGGTTAAATTTGAGGTAATGCGTGGAGCGTTTATAATTTCGTCGACTATCGTGAATTCGTGATATTTCGAAATAATTATTTCAATTTTATTTGAGTTTGATTTTTAGCAGCCAAACTCTAGAGTCGTAAGCTCATATTGGATTTTGAAGTGTGTTATAAAATCAAAGATTACAGTCGAATTAGCAATAATTATCAATATTTGAATTATTTAATTTTATAATTTGACAATTTTAAATTGTTGTACCTTATATAATTATTGTATACCTGAACATAATTGTTTTTTTTTTTCATGATGTACTTTGAAAAAAACGAATTTAACTCAGCATTGAAAATCAAAATTCGTTTAGGTCATTTCTCTCAGGGCCATTTGGACACCGAGCTAGCTGAAAATGTATCCACAGAAAGCGATTACTGGGCTTCTAAAAACGAACGATTTTACTTCCTAATTAGAGGCGAACACAAATCCATTAATTGGCTTTAAATCGAAAATGTCATCTTATTTTGGTGATTATATAACGTACAGACATAGTTCAGATATCAATATTTTTGTCATTTGTTCAGCTAATACCTTAAGTAATTACCAATTGCTTGCGATGCGCTAATGACAAAACATTAAAACTAAGTATTTTATGTGCCCACGGTCGTCAGTAGTTATCATTAATCCTATATACATTTGCGAATTTCTTATTTTATTTTATTGTGTCTGATGATAATCAGACGCGTCGTGTCTCGTCTCGTATTTTCATTTCATCGTTTCTGTTCGTTACGGCAAACGACGAAAAATGACAATTTACATAATTCGTCGGTAAATATCGTAAATATTTATTTAAACGAGAAGATTTCACGGCGATTACCGAGAATTTACGATAAAAAATCGTACAAATAGTTTTGTGTTAGGCTTAAGTTTGTTGCCGATGTCTATCGAGGTATCTAACGCGGTTTCTATCAATCGATCACCATCGATTGCAACGATGTATCCATTATTTTCAACGAGTTTTCTAGATAACTGATTAAGACCTAATCCAATAATCGTCGATAGTTATTTCGTCTGATCACGAGAGCGGCGAATGACGAAACAAATATCGAATTTTATTTGATTGTAGAGAAGAAAAACCAACGATTTCGCGTTCATACAGAAATATTAGTTTTCGATTTTTTGCCCTTAGATTGCGCGGAACGATCGAATTATCGTGCGGTGCGTAATGTCGCGCGAGGGATACGTAGGTAGTAGCATTGATTATAAATACTAGTATTTATAATCAATGGTAGTAGGTACGCATTGACCGTCGTCGCCGAGCTTTTTGCGTACGCATTGAATCCGACGACGGCCCCGTCGACGAACCGCCGTCGTCGTCTCGTCGCCACACGAAAACTGCTGCTCTGCGGCCGGCCTTTCAATTTGCATTTTTAATGAGATTTCCTAACAAATTTCGAGTCATCGCTCGGTGCCCTATAACGTTGTGCACTCGTCGCCCGGCGCTAAAAGAAACATCGGACCATTAAAAAATCGTTAACAACGCCAGTTGTCCCGGGAGCACTTCTGCCGCAGATATCCAGATGAGCCGCCTTTGAGTTCCCCGGGGGATAGAAGTACCTACGACTTTTAAATTAATAACGGAATTATAAAAATTTAATTTCCTCCATAGTCTCGGGCCGCGGGTAGGTATAATAATAATGCCTCGCAACGTAGTCGAACGCGATCGATTAGATTAAACGTCGCGCGATGCCGCCGCCCGCCCGCGCGCGCGTCCGCAACGCTCCCGTCCCGCGTACGATAAAACGATTTGCGAATTTAAACCCGTATTATATACGTATACACATAATATACACACGTTACACACACAATCGTACGAAATACTACGGAAGAATTTATACAGAGAATCGGCCCCCAATCGGAGTTTTATAATCGTTTTCGCGTGCGAATAAACACGGATAATACGATAATAATAATAATATGTACGAACCGTAGCACGCCGATCGTTTTGCACCGTCTGCGGGTTTTATCAAACGAATCGCACTGACGTTTAGTAATATCGAATAAACATCGACGAGGAGTGGAAAAAAAAAACACAACCCGTGATTTGGGTAACACTTCTTGTTGCCGTATCCACCGGAGAGCACGGTCGTCGTCGGGCAGAGTATACTTACGCGAGCGGATCGGCCGGCGTTCGCGGCGTTGTCGGTTTCGTTTTACATATTGTACGCGCGCGGGATGTTTTTTCTCGATTCGCTTTGTTTCCGACATTTCGACCGCGATGTAATCGTAATAATTGCTACAGATCAAACAAAACGTGTCGGGCGGGTCGTTGCGACTGACTTTGGACGATGAAATCGAACGAGAGAAAAAATTCAAAAGACTTGGAAAAAAAAAAACGTATTCCGTTCTGTAGTGGGTTTGCTGTTGTTGTCGTCGGTTCGACGTGGACGTGATCTATCATAATATTTTAATTCCAATGAAAATCAGATGCGTCGACATGTCCGGAGTGTAACGACGAAAACCGCGCGTCGGCTGGGAACGGAACTCGAGGAATTTATTTACCTATTCTATCGGTTTGTAGAAAGCAAAAGGTACGTTTTTATATATCCGAAAATATATCGGGATTTATTTCGAATAAAGTGTACACAATATATGAATCGAGTACTGAACAATATTCTAATTGCAGAATATTTTAACGTTCAAGTACAAACAATCGTCAAAAAGGTTAACCGGGGAAATGTTTGCGGTTTAATGATTCGCCGTCAAAGATTACTATACACCGTAGTTCGTACAAACGTCGATTTCTACCACGGAAATACAACGTATAATCACGGTCATCCGCGACATATGGTTATTGGAGCTCTATAATTTAAGTCCCGTGTCAATGGGCCCGTGTTTGATGCGACTAAATTAAAATGTAATTTTTTCTAAAATACGCGATAAAACACGAATCACGTTTCGCGATAAACAGAAAATAAAACATAACGTATAAAGGGACTATACTAATGGATCTGTGCTTTTGTGGTTGTATTGGTTAAAGGAAATAATATTTTCAATTGCTTCTTTTTTTTTTTTTTGAAATACTACAAATGTTTAACATTCTGAAAGTTAAATATTATGAAAAATAAATAAAAAAGCCCCACGGCTCGTGACCGTTTGGAAACATTGATTTTACAAGATAATATATCTAATAGCCAGTGAAAATCGTCTATAATATAATAAAGTGGACCGTGAACATATTTTTAGTCGTAACTCAAAAGAAATATAATGAAAATCATCAAGTTTATGAATTAGACTTCAAAACATGAAATAAATGGTTTTTCCTTCTCGAAATTCGATTTAAATATATTATTATTAAATCATCATCGTTTATTTTATCTTCAAAAACTACACAAAAAAAAAAAAGGGAAAGAAAGAAAGAGTTTGAATAAGCAAAAGGTCTAGTGAAATCAATTTTCTCCTCTTGAAGTATTGTTCGTCGGCATTTCTTAATACAATTTTGATAACTCTGCGTACTTTCCGTTCATTTTCAATCTTCCACAATTCTCGATTTAAATGTTTAAATTTAATCGAAGCGATAAGAAGGAGTACAATCTTTTCGACTAGACGAGAGTCTTAATGATTTTTACGACAAAGTAGTTATCATTTCAGAAATAAATTAATATTTTCATATCAAAAAGACCGAAAAAAAAAGACGGAAAATTGATTACCTCAGAGGTCGATTATTATTATTGTTCTACATCGGCCATCGGTTTCGCAGTCAATAAAGCGTGTCAATTCAAAAGAAAGGAAACGATAAAAAAAAATGCTTGTTAAAAATTTTGCAGTTAAATCCACAACAAATGAGTCGGATAAAAGATTTAATAACAATTCTACTTGCTTGTCAACTAGAGATAAAACGTCATCATTCAGCCCGTCAGCTGAAAACTTTTTTCATGAAAGTTTCGTTTATTATTGCGTCAATTACTATACGGCGGACACGGCTACTTTGATAATTATTATTATTTTTCAATACCGTGTGGTAGAAATTATTTTCCCTACACACAGGACACACGTCTGTTATATAGATGCGCGCAATAAAATGCGTAAATAAAGTGGAGGATTTCGTTCGAAGGATTGGAAAATAAATCCCCATCGAACGCCAGCCTATTTTCGTTCCGGTCAACTCGAAATCAACGCAAAGAAAATGTTTTAAGACGCATAACTAACAGCGTTTTCTGTGCATTTAAATACGTAATAAAACTCGAAGACATCGCGTCTATTAGATGAGAGTTTAGCTCTTAAACTCGTTGGAAGAACCGACGTGAAACCATATTGAAAAATCGACAGAAATGAAAAATAAAAATCCCGTCGACGACAGTCCGATGTGTTGATTGTATACACTATTAATATAATTATATCACTCGATGATGTCGCGAATTAAATTTGAAAAAATACATTTAACCGTTGATTTTTGGATTCTACGGCGAACGAGACAGTACTAATGAAAACTACTAATAACGTGCGAGTCGGCGGGAAATCCGGTAAAATAAGGACGAATGTTTAAAGCGGTATATTATTGTAAAGCTTTTTACGTCGTCGTCGGTTTGTGCGACCGGTTTGAAAAATAAATAGACCGCCGTATTCGGAATTCCTATTGATCTCGCCTGCGTACGCACAACAGATTGAATTAGCGTACTTCAAAGTGTTGGAAATATATAATTACATAAGCAAAACACGGTGTTGATTCGGGCTGTGACTTTCTCGGAACTAGATATCGCGAAGCGAAAAATACAAATCATTTCAGCAGCATAACGACCACCGCCGTACGGATAGGCGATATCGATAGGATTTCATTCCACGCGAATCATTCGAACCCACGCCGAACGTAAGTAAGAAAACAAAACCAACACGACAATGTTATTTTCTGTTTGGTCTCCTTACTCGCGCACGCGACATTATATACTGTGCGTCGCACATAGGAGTATTTATACAAAAAAACCGCTCAAAAGTCAAAATATCAAATTAGCATGAAATTATCGACATCGACATTATTATTCTTCAAGCTAGATAACAGCTTGATTAGATTGCGTCAAAATAAATTCTCCACACTCTTTCCATTTGTCACATAGTCAGTCGGAACGCAGCGTTGTTTTTTGACCAGCATGTCGTTGTTATTAGCCCTTTCATTCGTGACATTCGATTATTCAAGCCATTGTTTTTGTAGTGTGCAGTTTGAAAAATAAAACTTCTGATCATGGTAGAGGGAGGTATGTGCTATATTTTTAAGTATAATAACATTAATAACATTACATATTTGTTGTAATTGTGCGTAATGCAATACCCGTTTATAAAGGCCAATTTGAGTATTAATTTTGACCTAAAATTATTAGATATAATGGTTATTGTTATTTAGTATGGCCTTGTCGAGTTATAATTTTTTTACGAGCAATAACTACAGGCTTTTGACAATCGTATATTTTTGTAAAATTATCCGCATACGTCCGCCATTTTGTATTATAACCAGTGGCGTCTCGTGGGTTTTCACATCCAAAAAAAATATAACCAGCATCTATATATTTAAAAGAGACCTATCCGATTCACTCATCAACGCCCAGCCCAAACCGCCGGGTCTAGAGACTTGAAAATGTCTACAGACGTTCCTCGAGGCGTACTTTAAGAAGCGATTTTTCAAAATTCCACCCTTAAGGGGGTTAAAAGGGGTAAAAAGGTGAAACAAGAAAAATTCGCCCGGCCGGAACCGCCGGAGCTTTGAGTATGAAACTTGGTCAACAGTTTCGTTTTATAAAACGGAAACTCCCTGAGAAAGGATCGTCGTCGTCGCATAGACAATCTCCATGGATATAGTTTAAATATTCGATTTATTGACAATACAGTTGACGACGGGTCAACCGTCTAAATACTCATCAACGCAATACTATATACGTATTATACACAGACGTCGTATTTCCACGGGCGATTACTATATAACAACCGATTTCTCACGGAGAGCACTTCGGGGCGACGACGTCGTGGAAATCTTTCGTCCGATCTGAATCGTTGTAATATTTTTATTTTTTTTCGTCGTCGTCGAGAAATAAAAACCTCAAAATGTCATTCGCTGTACCGGCACAGCTCTCTCGAGCGAGAAGCGGATGCTTTTCGGCTTACTCCGTCGTCGCCATTATGGTTCGAGTATTTATCACGGTTGCTGCTGTTGCCACAGTCGCAGGCGCGCAAATCTCATCGCGCGTCGTCATGAATCCGAGAGAAAAAGTTGACGCGCGCCCGTGTACACATTCGTTTATATACGCGAACTCACGCGCCGAGGTGAAAATCATACTCACGAACGCGCGTCCTACTACCGTCGTGGAATATTTTATGAGTACCTAAACACGTGATTGCGACTACACGCCGAGAGTGTAGACTTAGACACACATACAGTGGCTACACACGATTCGAGTCACTAGGATTTCTGACAATCGAGTTTGCGGTTTCACGAGAGAGAGAGAGATGAAGAGGGCGGTGTATAAATTCAATTATGAGTTTGAAAATATCGAGCCCGATACGCCAAATGCCGCGCCAGGAATTAAAGGCCCAACACTCGAATGTTTTTTTTGTATTGTTTGAAGTGTAGGTTGTATTTCATTGTTATTTCGACAATAGTCGTTCTTGTTTTACAATCGATTCTACAATAGTAGGTACCCAACTACACTTGCATCATATGCATTACGATTTGAGTGCGAACAAACGTCCAGATCAAAATCAATTTATGATAATAAGTCATGTCGAATCGACGATTTTTTTTTTCTGTTTTATGAGAAACTCACAATATGCAGTAATAATATCGCTAAATGTACCGTTCGAATGGCAACGGCAACAGATTGCACGCACAGAACAATGGGAAATATTCGCTTTGTCGGAATTCAAACTTTCAATGTTATTTTATAAATCAAAATATATTCCACTTCGGTAATTTCCTGTCGGAATAATATTATGTGTTCTCGTGAGTTTTTTAAACGCGCTGGAGACAACTGTCATCCGGCTAAAAAGCGTTTACCATTACACAGACGATACGAGTGATTTTTAATTTTTCAAACGTTATTGTATTCGTTTTAAGTATAATTACATTTATTTTTTTTTTTACACTTTTAACACTTTGAGCTCTTAGCACCGAGCAGAAGACGCTTCGTTTTTTGTAACTTTTTTTTACATTTTTTTTTTTCATTGAAGAACTATAATACTCAAATAAAAAAAAAAAACTCAATAAAGATAATGACACTGCTCCTTTGCTCCAGTAGTGTGTAGACACTATCGACTTATCTTGTTTGTAACAAAAACAGAAACGCACACTTGTAATTTTATTAAATCATTTTAAACACGAACCATCGATGTATTTTACCGTTTGTGGTATAGTATACGTCCTGTTTTCGACGTACTGCGGCTATCGACTTTCGACAAGCATGGGCCAACGCTTACCTTCCGAATAAAAGAAAGATAACCATACGATTCTAGAAAGTCTCACTCAACACCACAAACCTCGATTATCTGTTGGCTTCGAGACAAAGAGGATTAATTAGTAGGATGAAAAAAATACACATTTTCATATTTATAATTATTAATTATTTATTAATTGTAGTGTTTATCACGGTAAAATACAATTATTAGAAAAATCGAGTTATTTTTTTTAAGAATTCCGAGATTTTTTTCAATAGCATTAGACTTGACAAATCGGCTTCAACTTGTTTTTCGAATCAGTCAATACGTTCGGTGAAAAAGAAATGTATGTAAATGACAATTCTATAAATATGTAATTTATAAGTATAATAATAATAATGTGTAAAAATAATTAATTACGGGGCGCGATCTCCAATAACGAGTTTTCATAATCGGTGATAATTACATTATTCACAACCAATTTTCAAGAATCAAAGCGCCTAATAGGATGACACGGAAACGTTGCAAAACACGTGTTTTTGGTTTATTCGACTAGTTAATAAAACATAGTCGATTTCTCTCGTCAAACATTGTAAACCCAATATAACTCTTATTTATACGACCGACGAGAGCATCAAAAGGATCGAGATTTTATCCGACATCTACGTGTTTTATTCGATTATCGGCTGTAAATCATAATATTGCGATACGTATTAATTTTGTTTTTTAGATTTAAAAAAAAAAAAACATTACTGACAAAACAATTTGAGTAGTCTAAAGAGTACAAGTAGTCGTATTAAATAAATTGTTGAGGAATTTTCTGATCGTTTCCGAGGCGACGTGACGACGAGAGAGAGAGAGAGAGAGCAAAATTGAATTACATAATACATATAAAGCGACTAAAAGAAAAACGATTTAATAATTCGACGCGTCTTATATACATACGTATTAGCAAAACGGTGCGATGACATACGTAAATTGAGTGCGTATTAACCGTCGACTTAAATTTTAAAAGAACGAAATATCGATAATCATTCAAAAAGCTGTTTACCAAGTACGGTCGATTTCCGATTTATTTTTCATTTAATTTGAACTAGATCTGATTATATTTTCTCGGATTCGATAAGATTTTGCATGTTAGCTGATCGTTTGACAAGTGCTATTAGTCGTGGTGACTAACTAACGGATTTTTGTGAAAAATGTTTGTTACTTGCAACTTGCTTCATAGTGTTTTCTAAACACCACGTAATTAAGATTTTCAAGTAATAAACTTTATTTTCTCTCTGTGTATATTTCGGTTGACTACTCTGACGTTTAATCTCGTGCAAAAATGAAAATGATATAGTTTCGGATTCCAAGTGAAACGAGGAATCTATTTATTTTACCAGTGTGGTGTGTACCGAATGGTGAATAGGTCTCAAATTTAAAAGACCAATTCACTCATCATCTGTATCTCGTCCGTGTCTCGTATCCCACTCGCCCGCTTTTTTTTCTTATTCAATGCATATTTATATTATTATCTGTTGAACTTTAATATAATTTGTATGCTTTGAGTTAAAGTTTAAAACGCATTAAAACTTAAACTTAATTTTGCATATTTTTATCGGTTATTGGACGCCTGCTTTATATTCGCTTACTTTTTCATGACGCGATTATTATTGCCGGCATATTTTATGTTTCCGTAAATTATTTTTTTTCCCATTCAAATCTACTGGAGTATTATAATTTAAATTCAATTCATATCAAATAATTTAGTTACTGTAATTAGTCCGATGAATAATTAAAAAAAAAAAAAAAAATGTTTTTATTTTTATAATTTAGGTACAATATTTACGAATTTCGCTTTTGCATAGATAATACATATAAAGTAATATTATCGTTTTGAAATGAATTTATTTCTCCGAGTGTATCGCTATTACGTTTAATTAATTTAAGAGTTTTACTTGGACATTTTGAGATTTTACAAGATGTCGTCATAATTACAATTATGTGTTATTGTATAATTCTTAAAAATAAATTAAACTTAGATTACTTTTATGGGCATAATTTGAACTTATTTTTATTAAAGGGGCAGGATTTCTTACTCTGTTTCGTGTAAAATATGATTAAAATTGAGTAAAAAAATTAAATCAGTTGGAGCTTTTGAAGGCGAGCCAAAAAAAGTGGTGTTTCGTCAAAATTTTTTGAGTAAATAAATGCTCAAGAATTACCTATGATTTTTTTTCTGATCTCATTGATGAGCCATTTTTTTAAACCATTGTTAACCAATTCGTATTTTTTTCCCTTTCAATTATTTAGTGTATGATCGATTAGAGCGAAATGAAATTTAAGAAACAATAAAAACAAAAACTTAATTTTCAGTCTGTCATGAAATTGATGTAACCGTGTTTAAAGTTCAAACAAACAAACGAAACGAATTAGGTTTATGTTTCAAACCACTTCTATCTGATAAGGCAACGGTACCTAAGGGTTGAGGTGAAAGTGAAATCGAATCGGACGAAAACTGTTGACTTTCTCTTTTTAATCTGTATCGTTTCAGTCTTGTTCGAACCGTCGACGGATAAGGTCGTTCGCAATATTTTGTTAATCTTTTCACCGTTTAATGCGAGCGTCTTATTTTTCTCCAAGCTTAACCGATCGATTTCATTTGTTTTACGAACGTTAAACGTCAAAATCAAATCGCTATTATGAATCCAGTTGTCGCTGATGCTTTAGTTGTAATGTTGCGAACGCCGTTTCAACATTGAGAATCTAATGACCGATTGGATTTACCACTCAAAGTAAGTAAATGTATTCTTATTTCTTAGTAAATTTCGCATTTATTAATGACTAACGTCATTGGAAACAGTGACATCATTAGCGTTGACGATAATTTTTTTTTTCTTTAAACGCCATTATTTTGACGTGTAATTTTTACTAAAATAAATCACCTCGACCAAAAAATATATATAGCTGCAACCGCCATTGAGTATAATATGCCATAATAGTATGCTATAATATAATGAAATTGTAGATTAATTTGTTTTTTTATCAAAAAACAATTAACTCGAAACATGCGTGTAGTCGATATTTTTGTATTATTAATTGTTGTTTTCATTAACATAATATTATATAATATGAATTTAAATGCAGATTGATTTGATAAATAATTGCCTTTTCGTATTTTCGATAATATTAATTAGTTATTCAATTTACATACAAATCGAGGAGGCATTGTTCTTTTACATTTTTCATAAGAGAAGAGGCTAGTTTACGTTGAAAATGCTCAGCAATGTAACAATACCAGTTTTAAACGTTATTCACGAATGCTTCATAGAGAAATAACATTTTGTTGTTGTTTCATACTCACATAATTTGCTCATTTCCGGTAAAATACGACGCACCTCCAGGATACGCGTATTTCGGTGTACTTTTACAATCGTCTCGACAAATAATTCACAGAATAAACCAAATTAGTCTGTGTCGTTACAAAATATCAAATGAAACGTTAAACGTTGTTCGCAAAAATAAAACGGAATTATTCAATGTTACAAAGTTTTAAATTCACAATAAAAATAAATTCAATTAAAAAGCATTCAGAGTGAAATACAAAACTAAACCGGATATTTTAAATGGTTGACATATTTCGGATTTTTAATGTTATACAATTTTACTTGAATAATTTATCATTTTTGCATAATCGAGTTCCAATGCGAGTTTTGATATTCAGCGGAAAACTTATTTATTTATTTTTTTGTTGATTAAATGATGAATAATATTATAACGGTACACCTTGTATGTATAGCGTTACCATTCTCAAGTCAAACATCTCTCTTCAGACTTGAGTCGGTCTGGATAATTTTATGGTCGCTAAACAAACACATTTTAACCGATAACTTAAAATCGGTGTAGATTTATATATTTTCTATTGGAGAAATAACAATCTGTGCACAAATAAAATATATAAGGAGGTAATATATTATGATTTAGGGCGTTAGAGATCTTGAAAGTAAATAGTCCGGCGAGAGAATTAAAATAATTAACCTCAATAGTACTGAACTCAAAGAAAAGAAAAAAATACTTCTAATTCCACGTTTTCGCCGCAGAATCTGATGCGATTTAGCGTAAATAACTTCAGTATCGTTATAATTACCCTGTTTACATGTTATAAAATATTATACGTACAGCATATTATATTCCTTAATTTCTTCGTCAGACGAAGACAGAATAATATATATAAATAACGATATTTTCGTGATCTGTGATCCGAGTTAACGTAGTGGTTATTATTTTCCATATTATTATTTTCTCATTAACCGTTAAAAAATGTATTTTTATTATTGAAAAAGAAACGATTACAAGTGGCGGATAGATAGTGAATTGGTCTTTCAGTGTTTTAAATTTGAAACCAACGTACCGTGGCATTAGAAATACGATTCCGAGCGAAAGAAGGTATGGATGTATCAATCTCAATTTATATTTTCTCTAGATGGTCCAATAACATTGTTTGTGATTTATTTTATGAATCGCAACAAAGCAACTAATATCGTGCAATTCGTCGAAATAACCGACTTCACTAATATTTAATTTACGAACGTTCATAAAAATTGATTTCGAATTTTCCGCTGTTACACACGAGTATAGTTTATTAGTACTTTTATAGTTGGAGAAATTCACGAGAATTCCGAAAACAATTTTCCGGTCTTGTCGATCGAAAATAAAATGTGATTATCGTTTTTAACTGCAACATCATTTACAATTTTTCGTATTTTCATGAAATTTCATTGAAATTCAAACACTCAAACACGTGAAAAAATTATATGCCACTAAATTTATGTTTTAGATTCTGAGTGAAACGAGCATGATGTGTGTTTTCTTTTTTTGTATTTGTAGTGTGTACTGTGTACACGATAAGTACTTGAAAAAATAGTCCGACTTTCAACTTCAATATTGGTTTCTGGTAGCAAATCGTATCTGGCTGGTACTTTAGAGAGGAATTTCGCAACAGTTTAAAAGTAGTACGTGAAAAACAGATGAAAAACTGACAAAAAACGGTGAAATTTACGGTAAAACGGGGTAAAAGTGGGTTGAAGGGGTAAGATGTGTTAAAAATGGAAAACGTTATTTCTCGATCAGATTTTTTTAAAACTTAGCATACATAGTAATGAAAAATCTACTAACTTATTTGTCAAAATTCAACCCTTAATAGGGGTAAACTTTTCACGGGCTAGATTTTGAGTTGCAACGATCAGCGAGTGCGTGGTAATTTGCATTTTATACGAATAGATTATTATGTCATCAAAAAACCCGACGATCTTTACCAAAACGTATTGATTTTGCAATATATTATTATTACGTAACTTTTACCGAAATCGCGTGCGTGCGATGAAACGAATACAATAGAACTTTTTTCATTGGACGGTCGAATACGATCGCAGGCAAATATATTGTCATTGGTCGATAAGCTCGATAGGCGTATACAATTAAAGCGAAAACCCGACGATGTTTACGTAAAAGGTATGGATTTTGCAACGTTATATATGTATTACATAACGTTTACGGAAATTGCGTGCGTGCGCGCTCCATTCTTCTTTCAATCGTAGACGCCGTCACATACTTACAATTAGTTATTTTTTATACTACAAAATTCATTAGAAATATATGACAAAACAACGTTTGCCGGGTCAGCTAGTATTATAATATATAATAACAAATGTTTGCGAGAAAAAATCCAACGGCTGAAATTTTGAATATTTTTTATCATATTATGTTATTTTTGTTTATCACGAAAACACAAAGGAATTTCGACCTTTGGATTTCCAAATTTGATCAAATATTTGTTTTTCCGACATATAAAAATTACAGAGGTAGTCAAGTGTTACGGGAAAAGCGGACTATTGGATTTAATCTAGGGGACAGTAATGTCCTACTAAGCTTCTTTATACAATGAAAAAAAAATCGATTTTTATAATATACAAATATTATATACATCTTTCTCGGAGCCGCTCAAAAGTACGATTTCACGATGTTCAAAGGTAGAATAGAAATTATTTTTGAACGCGGCGTTACCCGTTCGCCGGTATCTAGATAACGTAAAATATCGAATGTTTGACTCGCCGTCAGCCGGATTCCTGTTCGATTTATCATCCTTTGTATCCTAAACGGCTGCGAAGTATTGTTTTTCGTTTGATTTGAAAATAACACACTCGTACAGCCGTACTGTAAAGTAAGCTCATCGTAAAGTTTTGGCGTCGCGTTTACTATTTGGTCCCTTAAATTCAATAGAATTTGGGTTTTAAACGGTTCAGATTGCAATGACGTCAGATAAAGATTTGTTGAAGATCGTTCACGGGTAATCGTGATGTGTGTGGAGTGAACTATTGAAACTTTTGTCTACTCGAGTTTTTTTTTTTAGTCATCAGTTAAACATCACGTATTTACTACGTTGTTGTCAACTATAGTACTGTTTGAATGATATTTTTTATTACGAGAGAAAAAAAACGACTTAGATATCACTCGAGGTAATTCTAAAATCAGTAATTACTCGTCCATTACTTACCGTTTTTCTTTTTAGTTTCGTATTCGCTTCGTCACGATTATTTCTTATCGAGTCGTAAATTAAATATACGCATATTAGTATTCCGGTTTTATTGATTTATTGACTTCACCAACTCGTGTAGTTATAATTTAGTTTTGTTATTGTTTAACTTTTGAGCGTATACTTTTCGCATTCATTTATTAACATCGTTCTTGGTGGAAAAGTATTCACATTGTAAATATTGTAAAGAGATTTTTTTTTTTTTTACTCTTATGTGACTGCTCGATTTCGCTCACTTCACGAAACCTATATTAATTTTGTGTACTTTATGAAAAAACCTTTTTACAATATGGACAACTTTTCAAGAATCGGATAAATTGTATTCGACTTGGTGAAATTGTTTTCACAATATGGATGTCTATATTATTTTTACTCTAAAATGTATTTATTTTAAATTTTATATGAGGATATAAATATTGTATATTTATTATTTGTTCATTTTATTTACTTTATACCTAATAATTTAAATTTTTTTCAACTAAACAATTTTTAAAAACTAAAAATAATATGTTTAAAGGTTAATACTCATATTATAATAAAAACAAAATATTATTAAATATATAAAATAATTTAATAAAATTATGAAATACCTTTAATAATGAAAAAACAAAATAAAAAAAAAATAGGTCTTGTCAGGAGTATTATGTAAATTAATATTATCTTTTAGAAAATACTTCAGGAAAGATTTATTTTTTTATTTTCATTTTGTTTTTTCATTATCAAAGATGTTTTATAGTTTTAATAAATTATTTTATATATTTAATAATATTTTTTGTTATTAAACAATTTTTATTTTATTTTATTTTTAGTTGAGAACTTACAGATATTGAAAATACTAAAGTAACGGCATCGACTTTTACATGCCCGTTTTACAAGTAAGACAGCATTTTTCTATTTCTTTGTAATAGACATTTCTTTTATGTTGTCGACATCTTCGAAAGTTAAACAGTTTGCATAGGATTGATTTTAGAATATCATATTAGTTGATCCGCTCTAGTAAATATTGCTTTAAAGTTAATAATAATTGTATTTCTATTTAAATAAACCTTGTCAACGACACGACGTATAATATTTATTTATTTTTTCATTTTAAATGCTAAGAAGGTAATATTTTATTTGTCAACATTTTCACTTGTTCTTTAATAATAAAAAAAATAAGTTATTTTAATCGTCCCGCGTTGCTTTGTGCGTACCTACATTGTGTAATGCATATTCTAACATCATTTCAACTCAAACATTATTTTTTGATTCGGTCTATATTTTATTTTTTATTTTTTTTTTTAATGTATAAATGTTTTAATATATAGCCATGTGCATTAGGGTGAAACGCAAAGTATTTACTGTTGATGCCATATGGCGTCTGAAAGGAATAAATCACTCTCGTCTGTTGATACTTTTGCGTTAGAACTTTGTTTGTAGTATCCCTTTATCATTGCAACAGATTGTTGATAGTCCATATACTAGTTTTGTTCATGAGTGTTCGTGCGGTATAATTGATGTCTTATATAAGCGCTGAAGTAATTAAAATTATCCAATTGTAATTGCTAATGAACAATTTAATCTATCGACTTTATCCGTATCGATAACTCGACACAGCGGTGTGGACAAGTGTCTACTGCTCGTCACACGGATATATTTTTATTTTTTTTTCTAGTTATGTTAAAAGGTTTAACATTTAATAGAGTTCAACGTTTGAATTTAAAAAAAGGTTTTTACTTTCACTGTCGAAAACATTAAGTATCGAACTATAATATAGGGACTTATATTTATTTTGCATTTGAGGTTTTTTTTTCTGATTAAACGAACGTGTATAGTTAATTACATATCTCTCTCTTTCGCGACTCTGAAAGATTTTTTTGTCAATGCATTATAACGATGGCATCGTTTTCGTCCCGGTGTGTAAAATTTGTTAAAATATCCACATTTATAAATATTTCATCAACTTATTTATCAAGAAAAAACGTCACGAGAGTAACGTTAACGGATAAAGTTATAAAAAAGTAGTCGTTTCTAAACATTGTTTGAAAATGTCAGCGGCCCTAAAAGTTTTCGATTATTTTATTAAAACCTTTGAGCAAACTAAAATATTATAAATTTAAATATATAGGTAATATTATTTAATAACAACACAGCAGTCCAACACACCCGATCAAATATTGATAACTCGTTTTCAATATATTATATAAATTATATTATATATATCAATACTAAACACTGTATTTTATATGCAATTATATATGATATCTGATTATTAATAATAATTATTTACCTGTAATATAGTTTACGTCAAACAAGAATTTGCGAAAATTGCATTCAACAATTCGACCACACACAGAGAAATAATAAAAATCTGTATTATTGAATAATATGTCCAATAGCTTTTGTCGAACTGAACTCATACATTAAATATTTGAGTGCTGAACGCGCGCGCGTGAAGCAAAATAGTGGACACCGTAAAGGTGTAAGTCGAGTGTGCTCTCGAACACGCCATTATGTTTAAAAAAAAAAAGAAAAAGAAAAAAGAAATATGAATACGTAAACAAAGTGGAACGGATTATATTTTTTATGCAAAGTCGTTGATATTTTATCACAATTTATTGTTGAGGATGATTTAAAAATTGTATTTACTCTTTTGAGTTTTCCCTTAATCCCGGACTAGAACACACTATATCTAATGCGTTTTTCAAAAAGTGGTTTTATTTCGCATCAAAATGTATGATATACTATATTGTTACACTGTCCTCGTTGGATATTGAACGCACGACGACTGCCGCGGTCGCGTTTGTAACGAGATTATTTTAATCGTTATCCGTTTTACAATTAGTGCGATCGATATTCACGTCGACAATATTAGAACCGTCCTGACTTCAAACGTCACGACAATATATTATAACATACTTATAATGTAATGAAAAAAAAAAAAACTGCAACGTGCGACTACTAATATGATTGATAATCATGATAATCATTATGATTATATATTACGATTCTGTTATAACGATCTCGTTATTCGTTATTATCAGGAGGAAAATAAAGCAAGCAATCAAGTAATTGCACGATTAACATAAAGATCGAAGCGTAAAATGTTTGAAACAATCGCTTTTAGCTTACGATTTGTGCGCTGTTATTGTTAATCACGAATTCAAAATAAGGAACCGAATCGTCACGAATAAATTAACAACGGGCGTTATTTCAATACTCCCCCGACTGTCTCTGTATTGTTGTTTTCTTATTGGTTATTGTTACAGCACTGTTAGCGACGTGTTCGCTGCTGTTCAGATACGACTTGAATGACGGGAATGTAATCATTCCATATTATGATGCCGTGTTGCCGTCACGAGACACATCATAACGCGGAATTGTATTCAAGCGAATGCGGCGGACGAGGCCCCGGGCTTCTCTTTTTTTTTTTTAATCATTCGACGAAAAAAAAACATCTAAACATTTTCATAAAATAACACTTGCAATCAACTACTGATTGTTCTGTTTTTGTAACTTGCACTCGTTACCATTAGGTATGCGTAGAAAAAGATTTTTCGATATTGTTTTATACGAAACTGACGGTTTCACTGTAATAATAATTATACACGAAATGATTTCGTCGATATATGCTCAGGAGAGACGAAAATATTTATTTCCCTCGCGTATCATTATTGTAACGATGCGCCGGTTAAATACGAAGAAAAGAAAATCGAGGCTTTAGAGAAAAATCGCCTGTAGGTCGGCCTGCAAGTCGACTAAAGTTTTGTTAACTCGTCAAGTTTACAATTAACATAATGTGACGACGAAGTTAATTAGTGACTGTTCATCACGGAAACACATTCAACTCGTCAAGTTAGGAGTTACTATACGAAAAATGGAAAGCAAGTAACTCGGTCAAAAGTAAATTGACTTCTACTTGTTCACCCGTCGTGCGTTCTTGACCAATATTATTCGATAAGTGGACGGATATTGTCTGCGCCCGAGGTTGTCGCGGATACATGGACGTCGTTGGACGTCAAGGACAATGTTCAACGAACTGATTATTTATCGAGTTGAAGATTGTTTTTTACGGGGTCGGTATACTGGCCGGCTGGACGATTTTGTATGCAAAGTATGGCGAACTGTTTTTTTTTTCTTTTTCTTTTTTTATGAAGTTTTTATGCGTTTTACGAGGACTGTGCTCGAAATCTAATTTCTGGAAATATCTTCGGACGGAAAGCTCTCCGAGCGTTTTTCTTTGCGTTCGAATTAATATAATATACAATGGCTGCTGTGTAAGTACACGTGTATGCATTTTATATTATGCGTTTCAGTGCTCGAAATGGAAAATTTCCGAGCCCAAAAGCTTTAAATAACGATGACGTGTGTTGCGCGTATTTACGAGTATTAAAAAAAAATTTCAGCGCATGGTTCGGTGGTCGACTGGAAACGAGGTCAAGTTCAATCGAGTAGGTATTACCATTTTATTTGTTTATCCGACTATCGAATTATGAAATGGTTTTTATTGTTTTGAAATTAAATGTATTAAACATTAATAGGTTCTTTCACCGGATTTTAATTGGTTTCATAATTATAATATTATATATATATATATATAATTAAACAAAAAATAAATACCATGTTCAGATTCGCGTTAAAAACAAAATGGAATTATTCAATTATACAATAACAATTGGAAAAAATGTTGAAAAAAAATCATGTACGGAAAATTAAGTTACTCTCGCGTCTTCTTTTTATTTATCTTTTATGGTTTTTACCTACAACAGACTTTGACCTTTTAATAGTCTCGAACGGACGCGCTTTTGTGGTTAAAATTATGTAAGAGGTGGTCCAACGCTGTTTATGAATTTAAGTACAACAACTGTTTTTACGTGTAATGAGGTTCTTAGGAGAAATTCTACTGGTAAAATATGTTTTCGTAATTTGTTTACCGAAATGTACTTGAAAACTTGAAAACAAAATGTAAGCTCACATTATTTATGTGTATAACTTTTCCGAACCACGGTTTAGGCATAGTTGTTTTTAAGATTTACGTCACGTTAAATACATAACAAACGTTAAAAAAATTAAACATACACCGAAATTAAAAGATAAAACGACGCGTCATTCGTTCGTAGGGCACTGTTATATTATGTTTTACAATACGTCATGCTGTTCAAAATTAAAACGCGTGATAAACACATTGCACACGGTCACACACGAAAATCCAATGGCCGTACGAGCGTTTAAATCATATCTTAAAATTAATTTAACGTTAATTTTACTCGGCCCCACGCATAAACTCCGAAGAAAAATTACCCTTTTTAAAACACCACATGTGCAAACTCCGATAAGGTTCAAAATTAATATGCGCAATCTCGGAACAAAATTACGAGTAACGTTTTTGCGTCGTTGCGTCATACGTTGAACCCGTGGAAAAATTGCGCGACCGACGTACGATTTTGAAACGGTAGGGCACATTTTGT
Source organism: Drepanosiphum platanoidis (assembly GCA_948098885.1). NCBI lineage: Eukaryota > Metazoa > Arthropoda > Insecta > Hemiptera > Aphididae > Drepanosiphum > Drepanosiphum platanoidis. The sequence goes on from OX402528.1 coordinate 23,019,445, forward strand.
TCTAAAAGTCACTGCGACCGATGAAACACGCGCGTTTAAAATGTCTCGATACGGTTGTTCTCAGTGTACCTCTGATCATTTCGTTCGTAGAACTGACGTTTCGTTCAAACCCACCAACCGAATGGTTGCGATCGTTTTAAATAATAGTTGGCTGGAAATTTCCGAAATGACTTTATTTTTTTCCCACGCGGGACTTGTTTTGTTTGGTAAAAATCGACGATACGAATAGTATCTTTTTCGCTTTGACTTACACTCGTCGTGTTTCTATTTAGTCGTCGTCGTCGTCGTCACTCACTCGCAAGTTTCACAGCGGTCAATTACCATAATTTGAATTGTGCTGCGCGCTGAACTATGCAAACGGCGAGGCGATAGTTTGTAATTACCAATAATATTCCAAAAGTACATCGTTTAATCTAAACATATCGCCATAATATTTGATGAAAACGAATACTTCAAGTAAATGTCTCGCCGCGCATATCAATAATTCGAATGTTCATCGATCGACTGGTTTCGAAAAAACTCGAGTATAACTCGAAAAAATCTCCAATGTTGACCGATTTCATACTATTCAAACCGCTTTAATTTGTATTTTTCAATAATGTGATAATGCAATAACAGTAATATTAATAATTATAAATCACATTGAAATATTTTGTTTCACAAAACGGGACGACAAACTTAAAAAATTCGACGTAATTTGTAGTCCGTTGCCAGCATTTTCGTTTATATTAATTATCCGTCTTTCGCCTCGTTATCTGTACGCGTTTCATCCGAAATCGTCCGAACATAATAATAATAATTGTTCGCTGTTATAGTGGCGTCCAATTATTCATTTTCGCCGCATAAATTATTTAACGCAGCGCGGTCGCGGTCGGTCAACAAATAAACCGATCAAAGCGATTTTACTTTGTATTGTTTCTGAGCACTTGATCAGAATTCGATTCATTATGCATATGCAATTTACTCCATTAGCACCAGTTATGCACGGTCGGTGGATCTAGTTTGAGGTTCGTCGGAGTACACGAGTTGAGTGATCCTGATGGGCCAGTGTAACGGTGTTCAAATAACTGTATTTAAACAAACGCGCGCGCAGCCGATGTAAATTAGGATTACGAGTTAATACTCGAACGGGAACGTAAAATATTAAATCAAAATCGTTCGTTTGCGCGCAGAAACGGTCCAAGAGTTGCGTTTGGAAAATAGCAATAGAATCGTTTTTAACAAAATAGCGTTCGCTTTGAACGTATTTTACCACGTCTCGATAGTAATAATTGTAATTTACGCGGCGCAGGTACGCGAGCGACTGTGTGGTGTACAGCGATAGTTCGTCACACGACAAATTGATATCGACACGCGCGTACCCACTGACCCACTTAATAATCTCGGATCCTCGTTGTCTTGCGTTCCGCCGTCGTATCGATTAAAAGTAACCGCATCCGTACACGTCGCCTCGTCTTCAAAGCCACGTGCTGCAACGTTATGCTCATCGATTTGCATTGTCAAACACCGCGACTGTTAATACGCGGTTTGCGTTTTAAACCCGTGTAATAATCACGAGAATATCGCCGGGGCGAATTGAAACGCGCGAATCTCCGGCGCGATTTCCATTGCTTTTGTTTACGGCGAATCGATTCGCGTAAATGTATATTTCACCGTGCCGAGACTATACAGCGATATACGTACTACACACAACGATCGAGGCGTATTTTTCAAGAGCAGTTATCCGAACCGCTGCGGCGCGGCGGCGCGAGCAATATAACAATAATAATCATACGAACAACAGTGTAATAATAACAACAATAATTATATCGCGATACTCGAAACGTATCCGTAAATGTTGTTTCAAAACCGTTTCGTTTTGCTCCGTCGAGCTCACTCGGCGGCCGCATCCGCGAATCAAATACAACGGGCTGCGGCGCGCGCTGAATAATTTATAAACGAGACGCCCGTACACTCGTATTACACACGCGTAGGTGTGTACTATGCGTGCGTACGCGAGCCGACGGTCTTTATTGAAATCGTCGCGTTTCATTTGTCTTTCTAATCTCTTTTCAATCGTATTCGTTTAAACTCGATGTGATATATTATATTTATAATAAGTCCGCCGCGTGCCGGACGCGCGGAGAGGCGCGGTGACCGAAATTGATTTTTCCCCATCGCGAAACACTCCCGCGGCCGAACGCCGTCCATATAATATAGTCGGCTTTGCCCCGAGTAGCGCGAGAAACTATATTATTACAATATCATATGCGCGACGCACTTTCAGTTCTCTCGGCGACCGGCATAATTATCGCGACGCCCGCCATACGCGCGCCCTAAACTATATATTTCGCGAGCACGGCGGCGGCAAGTTAAGAAGTCGTCCATCGCGATAACTACATAATGATAATTATTATTCACGTCTCGTATGGGATATTCGCCGTACTCGGGCGCGAATAAAAATCACGCGCCACCCGAGTTTCGGCGTTTCTCCTCGCTGCGAGTTTAAAATCATTCATCGATTTATTATTCAAACACGAGTAGGTCGAGTACACCTACACTTACCTGTCCTCCGACGACGACGTTATGTTATTGTTTATTTTACGTCGTATACGTGTTCGTAACACGTGGCGTATGCAAATCAAACGCCGGCATTTTGATTTAGAGACGGGTAATATATTTAACATTGATAAATGAACATTTGCGCTCGCACGGGTCGTTTTGGATGCCACCGAAAAACAACGTTTTAAATACGACAGCGTTCGCTCGGTATTTTCACACGCGCATTTCAATACGAATCCCGTAAATATGGTGAGAATAAAGTTCGTAAACGTTTTTTTTTTTTTTCATTAAAATACGATATTTTTCTCTCGTTTTGCATTTGGACGTATACCTAGTCATGACGGACCACCGCATTTTATTTCGATCTTTATATTCGATTCTACCTGCGCTCCGGCGTGATTTTATTTCTAAAAGTATATTATAATAATATATAATATCTCACCGCTCTCGCTATAAATTATTATGTTTCCTTAACTGTTCGAAACAACCTCTTTCGGTTGATTTTTTCTTTCTTTTTTTCATTACCGATTGAACGTTTTACCCGATCGAATGCGTCACGTAATATAAAATCAATAACCACTCAAACGAACCTGTACGCACTGTTTTAACTTTTGTTAATACTTTACGATCAGTTTATTTTACCGGAACGTTTGCAATCGCATGACTTTCTGAAGTCTTCTTCGAACAATTTTAACTATTAGTATCGTTAACCATTACTTACCGCATTCATATTTCAACGGTTAAATAAACTACAGACCATCTCAATAGTTTGCGACTGGAGAAACAAAATAAAATTACGTCGACACCGTGAGTCGCAAATAGACACAATCAATTTCCGTGTTATTAAGTTAGAATGTACAAACCATTGTCACATTATATTATTTTGCTCACAGAGAGATTATCTTTTTCTTTCGATTATTCAGAGTGAGAGTTACTGAAAAGTATATTTTTATACATATTTAATGAATACAACAGTAGATTGATTTCTACATCACCGTGATAAGATAGAAGAAGATAAGAAGAAGTTTTACATAGTTCGATTGAATATTTGCTCGCGCACGAGTAAAGTTAAAAAAGTTATCAATAAAAAAAACCACCCAAAGACGTGTGGGCTGATATCATTGGTAACTACGTTTTAAAAAACTAATGTTACCGATAATGAGGGCCGTGAAGTTAGACGACTCGAGTCGAGTCGAATAGAAATTCCGATTCAGGTACATTTAAAACTACCGATGTATTCATTTTTCATTTAGCCGTCGGTTTATTTTCGATTTTTATGAAGAGGATTCTTGTGAAATGTTGTTGAAGTCAATGAAGGAAACTGGCCATATTTTGAGTTTGACCCTTGACACATTTAACATGACAGCTATTATGCGATACAAACATCACGGAGGTTTTTTTATAAAAAAAACTCGTGAGTAATATTTTTATATTTTTTTTTTCGTTTTCATCGCTGGATGAAATTAATTTCTCAAAATAAACTTTGGACATTTTAAAAATGGCAACGAAAATTCTTACTTGTCAAATAATGTCTCGTGTCATCGAATCTCGATCTGACAAATTCTGTAAAAGTAATCAAACGCTGTATCAAAAGAATTTTTCTAAATATTCTTCTCGAATTCTTTTCAAACTGATACAATTTTTATTACACTTTTTTCTTCTTTCTTTTTTTTTTCATAAAAATCTACCTCTAATATAGAATACAATACGGAATATTTCCTCAGAGAATGTATAGACAGGTTGTTTTGTAAGATCTAAAAAAACTTATATTATATAAAAAGAACCCTCGAACTATGTTATTAGTTTCGCTACATCGTAAGATTTTTAGTTTTTATCACTTTCGATGTGCTGTTGCTATAATTATTAGTTATTTCGATACGATTTGTTATAATCTTAAAACGAATAGATTACTTGTGCTTTTTTTACGAGCGAAAATACCACGATATCGAAGAAACGAGGTGTGTTTTTAGACATCGCATAAAACGGCGGATAAATATTTATACGGCGCAGTGAAGATTTTCAAGCTGAAATCACTGAAAGTTATTATAACCCAAAGAATGAGAAATACAAACACGGAAACTTAAATCCGTGAAAAATAATCAAAGCGAAAATTCGCAAAAGAAATGTTATTCGACTCCTCGACGGTAAAATATATCGACGCTCGGCAGCGTTTTTCGTTCGGCAATAGATTACCGGCGGTTTGTCATAATACCGATTATATAATACTTACATTTTATCATTATACAAGTGAAATAGTCGCTGTTAACGTCTGGGGTTGTAATAATCGAGAGTAGTTATCTACAGTGTGATATGAGATATAATAGGTCGTGCATTCGATTGAAATCGGACGGCCGATCGTGCCGTTTGTTTCTCGTGTTTTGCCAGTGCGTTTATTTTATATTCGATGTGATATAGATTTTCACGTATAAATAACATGACCGACAATTAAATAAACAACGAGCAAGTGCATTTTTTTCTTCAATATATACTAGTCGAAATGTTTTCGTAATTTATTATTCTATAACAAAGCTAACATTCGTAGATTTGTAGATTTTTATAGCATACCTACCGTCTCATATGCCATTTTTTTTTTATGGCTACTTATTTTAAAGTGACCGAGTTTAGCTTTTTTAACTCATATCGGAACACATAAATAATTGTTTAAATTTATTTGAGTGATTTAATTTATGAATATAATATGAAACAATATAGGTTTACGGATAAATCGTTTTTTTTTTGCAGTACCTTACACGATGATAGAACAGGGCATTTATCAGAACGGACAGACTTATACGTTATCTCAGTATTTTCTGTGGTATTCAATTGTCACGCGAAAACTTAATGTAGCAACTTTTGTTTTCCAAAAATAATTTGGTCGTGATATCGTATCCATAGAAAGTTTAGACTTTGACTGTGACGAATAGGTTATATTACCTGACCGGTTATACTCGGTTTTACGAGAATCTGTTACTTTCCGGGATGTATAGTTTTTGGAGAAACATTAACGACATATAAAAGTTTCATTAAATTACAGTATTGATTGTAAAACAAACGTGCGTATTCTGGTGTTTTTAATCAAATATTCTCTGATGTTGGTTTCAATTTATCGTACGTCGGCGGTATGGTGATGAGCTGATGAATAATGATGAATAACGTGAACGTAATGAATTTCAAACAAAAACACGTCGAGAATTTCTTAATCTCAGATCCATACGATTAAGAAATATTTCAATTTCAATTAAGATTTAACAAGAACTTTATAAATACTCGCACTTAACTTCCATTTATTTTTATAAATCCATATTACGCAAAACGTCCATCAACACTCAAAGTTTGTTAACTCTTTTGCACGTTGTTTGAAAAAACAGGAAACATCTTATAATCACAACGACATAATATTATATTTTAAGACGCAATGTGTTAATTTTATTAGTAAAATTATTGCGGTAATAACTTTTTTTAGTTGACGAAATGTAATAATAAACATAATACGTAAAAACTTTATTACTGCACTTTGTTTCGAGTTTAGGTCGAAAATACACGGGTATGTAATCGAAATCATTCATAACTGTAAACGCTTTTTATGGGTAATAAATGTATAAAATATTATGTATAAATCATAAGGGGAAACTTTAAAAGTTTTTTCATTGATATTATTTCGTGGGTATATAATTTTCTTGAAAAAATTTTGGTTTTTGATTTTATAACGTAGTAATTTTAAGTTGAAAAAAAAAAACACAATAATAATACTCGTTAAAATGAGATAAATAACATTTTTTGAGTTATATCAAAACTTATGTTTTTAAACACATAACTACTACCATTGACTTAATTTTAGGAAACTAACGGTCTTGTAGTTTAATTTTGTAATTATGGCAATTAATTGTTTTCATAAAAGTTTTAATGGAATAATTTCCCCTTAAAATGTTTATTCGTTACATTTTTTTTTTTTTTGAGTGATGATATTAACGTATGATACGAAAGTTTATACGGTATAATTATAAGGGAGTGTTAAATTGTTTAATGCGTCCAAGTTAATTTGTGTTTGTCTATTTCAAAAATGAAAAAACTTGTGCTACTATTTCATAACAAGCATTACTTATTGCCACTATTAATAATTATATAGTCGATTATTTATACTACGAACGTATTTTGATATTTGATAAGTTAATATTTTTTTTCAACTTTTATTGATATATTTGTGTAGTTTTCGTGGAAAAAAAATTTAATTTAAACCGAAACACATAAACTATATACTACGCGGGCATGTTTTTAATGTGATTTTAATAGGTGTTAACAACGAAAATGAAAACACCGAGGAAAACATTTATAATATTATAATTATTAAACTTAAAAATAACTCACATATTTTTGGAGCGCTAAATTTAAAGTTACTCCGAGGAAATGAAATGATCGATTTTTATAAGACATTTAGACTAAAGAAAATGTTATAATAGAGCGAAAGTAAAAACCGTTCGTCAATAAATATATCATGTTTTTAAAACTAATCTGTCTGCCAACTTTATTTGTTTTTGAAACGACTCACGTTGAATATTATTATAAACTTATTATTTTGTTTTTGAGAAAAAAATTAATTTAATCTTCAAAACGAACATCCGTAGATTGGAAAATATTTGTCGATTCCGTCGAAATTCTTTGTTTAAAGTCCCTTTGGTTCGATATCGAATGCTCGAAATGGTTTTCATCGTCGACACGAACAAATACCGGTAGAGATTTCATGTACATACTCGTATAGGAAAAACACACAACGTTTTTTTACCCGCTCAATCGAAACTCGGAATAGAAGATAAGCTTTTAATCCGTTTATAATCTAAAACAATATAACATATTTTTTCAGCGAACGAGTTGGAAAATTGTTTCCGCGTGTAGTGGAAAAACTACAGAAAGTCAAAAACATTGTACACAGGAAACTATATATAGTGTTTCGCGGCAATAATACCTAATCCGTATTTATATTATACGACGGCGGCGGCGCTACTCTCTATACAGCGACGAAATAATATTACCGTGAAAATGTATTCATATTATGACCCAAAAGCTTAAGGATCTTATCTTTCAAAAAAAATGCGCAAGTCTGGGGAAAAAAAAATAAAATGAAAAGTATATTTTATATATATATATTATATAAGTATATTATAATGTGAATGTGTATGTAAATAATAATACTGAAAAAAAAAAAATGATTATAATATAAGGTAAAGTAGTATAGTCGTAGACGAGGCGCTTTGCGCGAGCCAAAACACGACTCGTACTATGAGTTCGAAAGGTTTTTGTATAGTAATCAACAGCGAACACGTCGACGTAACGACGCGGACTTATCGGCGCAGACGAATATCCGTCATCAAAGTATTGAACTGCACATCCGAACACGCCGCCGATTGTGTGTTGCCCGGAAAATGCAGTGCGATTTGGCGGCGTCGTTGCGACCAGAAGTTACCGGTCACGTATACCATACGACACGACGACGTCGCACAAGCACGTGAAATGTATTCGCATACGTAATAATAATATCTATCGGTCGACGACGTTGTAGAACGCGACTGTCCGGTTCCAATGGGTTTAAAAAGCGGTGTCGTGTCTCGTAATTACGTCGCGCCCGCGCAGTTTACGACGGAGCGAGAGTTATGATCGCGTGACCAGTAAGTCGTCCGAAGGGGGAAGAAAAAAAAAGGATCCACCGCGATCCGTGCGGTATTTTAGTCGAGGACTTCCTGCGCGTAACCGGAGTCCGTGAACGGGTAAATCGGCGGCGTAGCCATTTTACATTGCGCAATAAAAACGATATTCCGAACACAATGTGCGCGCATATCCGTGGTTACAATCGCGGCGCGTGTATTATAATATTATTGTTTCTATACACAATACGACTTTGGCCGAAAACGTTTTGTTTCCATTTTCGTTGTTTATATTCCCGTTTGTCGTTGTATTGTTTTATCATAACCGACCCGAAACGATACGTACGCCAAATACGATACGTAGTTTTTCATTTTTTCTTTCGCAAGTACAAAATGGAAATGAATAATCGCGCGATCGACGGCGGCGACGACGACGACGACGACGGCGTTTCCGACCGATTCGGACGCAAATCGAACAGGTAAAATAGATTTCGGCCGAAACGTTTTTCGTCGCGCACTCGCGTCATCTGATAACAATATCGTTTGATCCGTTTGTCCGGTGTGTGTTCAAGGATGACCAAAGAGGCGCTCCGGGAAATTTGTAAGAAAAACAATTTGTACCGCACTCCACATTTGAATGACGTGCTGTATCTTCATTTCAAAGGTCCGATCGTTTCGCCGATAACATTATTACATAATACGCGCGCGACGACGTACGTTTGCTTTGCCGGACCGGACGACTTTTCAGTTCTCGCTCAAAGTTGATATTTTAAGAAAGATTACGTGTATCTATAGGTACGACATAGACGCGAGGCTGTATTTTTCACAATTTTTATTTTTATTTTTTTTTTTTGTAACCACGCGAATTATTGGTTCAGAACCTTACCGTAACCGAGGGATTATTCGTACGTTAATTACGTATTTGTTTACTGTCATTTATTAGTATGTAAGTGTTTTTGACCGTGACCCATCCATATATTTATAAAATATAACTGTGGGCAATTGCAAACATAAAATGATATATTTTAATTATGATTTTTAAATAATATATAACTTATATTTGGTTAAATTTTTAAACATATTGAATTGAATCAGGACTTGAATGTTCGAAATGTTTGTTTGTTTTCAATTTCAATTCGGTTATTAAAGAATACAATCATTTTGGTATCGGTTCGAAGGAAAATAAAAAAAAACCACGTTCCGTTTTCGGTTTCTTTCTAAGAAAATTGCAATAATTGCTAGGACATTATCGTTATTAAGTATTACCATGCCCATATAAAATTTGTATAAGTTTTGTGTTAACTTTAAATGGTCATAATTATCAAAGTGATTAACATAAAAAAAATGTCATTAGTACCCATTAATACATTTTGTTTTATTTAAATTATTAATTGATAGATAAAACAATTAATGGTTTTCTTAACGAAAGTTCAAAAAAAAAAAAACCAATAGCAATAACTTCTATGTCGTAATTATTACATAATTTAAAAACTAAAGTTATTTGTTTTATAACGACTGGTAAAATGGATGTAGATTTTAAAATTTGAAATAATATTTTAAAAATAATTTTATCCCGTCCAAATTGTTGCCAAAGACAATTTCAGGATAAAGGAGATTGAACGATTTGAACGGTCCGGCGATGTACGAGTACGTTTTCATAGTGTCTAAATGTCATAAATTTAAATATTATATTTTATTGATTGTTAATATTTTCAAGTTGATTATACAAAAAAAAAAAAAAGGAAAAAGAAAATGATATATAAATTCGATAATAATATTACATTATGGTAATTCGTGTTTACCAATACTGCTCGTATTGATTAGGATATACGAAAATTGAAAATCTGGAATCCTATACCGGTTTAAAATCGCTGTGGTTAGAAAACAATTGTCTATCAGAAATACGCGGTCTCGAAAATCAAACGAGCCTCACGTCATTGTACGTACAACATAATGTAATCAAAAAGATCGAAAATCTCGAGACTCTGATCAAGCTCGATTCGCTCAACTTGAGTTATAACTTTATAACGAAAATAGAAAACCTAAGTGAGTCTGTATACTCGGCTTAAACGAGTCCGTAATGAATATTATTATATTATTTTCAAGGTGGCCTGCCGGTACTCAATACGCTGCAAATTGCACACAATAAACTTTGCACCGTCGACGATATCGCTCAGCTAACGGAGTGCGAACAATTAACCATAATCGATTTGTCGCACAATTATCTGAACGATCCGAAAATCGTCAAGGTGAACGGAAATAATACAAACTTCGGAACGACAAGTGTCTCCGTAATATTCATTATAACCAAGTAATCGAATTGTCGCGTTTTCTAGATATTCGGGAAAATGAAATCCCTGCACGTGTTGACGCTCACCGGGAATCCAGTGGTGTCCACGATACCGTGTTACAGAAAGTCTATGATTTTAGCGTGCGTAAGTGTGCGATTTTATTTCTCGTGCGACCGCGGCGCGCGATCACTGTTTAATATTCTGTATCTGTTGTCGGCGTATGCTCGCAGAACCTGTTGAGTTACTTGGACGACCGGCCGGTGACCGAAAAAGACCGCTTGTGCACAGAAGCATGGTACCTATAAAACTTCTATACCACCGTACACGTCAATTACGCATTAAAACAGACGTTTGTCTAGCGGACATCCGTTCTTCCGATCGGGTGGGATATGCGCAAATATTGATAGAGGACCCGGAACAAATCGTCAGATTTGATTTGCTACTGAGGGTTAGGGTTAGGTCGGATGTCGGTAAATGAGATAAATTTTTTTATTTTCCTTCGATGAACGTTCTAAATTAGGGGTATTATTTTATTTTTTTTAATTTTATATTAAATCCTAAACCTGCGATCAAAATCAATTTGAAAAATTATAAAATGCTACGACAGTGAATTTTCGGCCACCTTTTTTTATTTTGAAATTTAATGCACAAAATCGCTCTCGACGGGAAATACATTTTTTCCAATTATTTTGTATTTATTAAAATATCAAGTACCATAATACGTCAAGTATAATTCGTATTGTATTTTAACGTTTAAATATTAATGCGGCTCGAAGGACGCTCGTCCAGTTACACTACTTTAACATTATAATCTAAATGAAAATGTCTGAAACACAAGAATTGATAGCAAAATAGTCAATATTATACCTCAATGCGTTCTTATGTCGTCGTTTGGCGTCGCGCTCAAAAACAATATTCTCTCATTTTATTTAAAAACACATTACGCGGGTGTAATAAGTAGAAAACAACCACCGATTTATGAGATAGTTCGTTTTCCGAACAATTAATGTAAACGACAAAAGTACAAGTGTACATTTCAACGACAATAATCGTAAGTACCCAAATAGAAATCATATCGTTGAGGTCGAGCAATTTTTCCGATTCAGGTTTCATAGACCTTAGAAACGGGCCCGCCTAGTCACATCGCCGACGTCATGTGTGTAGCCCGCCGAATCAGTGTTCGCGATTTGTTTCGGATTCTCTAGCAATCGTCACGGGCCACACGCGATTCGTTTTGTTTTCGTTAATTATTTTTCCACCATCGCTGACCCACGACGGGCGTGGTATACCACGGTCACAAACCTAACCGTGTTTATCGCATTAGGAGCGCGGGTGGATTGGAAGCCGAACAAGCGACTAGAACGAGACTGTTGAACGCGGAGCGCGAGAAAATAATAAAATCGGTCGGCGTCTTGGGTCGACCGCGGTTCTCGGGAACACTGTCGACGGCAGTCGTGCCCGGGAACGGTCAGCCCGGAGACGCGGACGTGCCGCACGGTCGTACGATGTCCTGCGTGTTTCCCGGATCGGCGAACGCGCGCACGAACGCGTGGTCGCAGGACCTCTGCGATGATGTGGACGATGGCGTCGATGAATCCGAGGCGGTCGGCGATCACGTTACCGCAGTGACTGCAACGGCGGTAGGAGAGAAGGAGCAGGTTGACGAGCACGTGCCGGCAGAAGGAGAAGTAGTGAAACGGGCGGACGATCGCGTGCCGGCGGCGGCCGCGACTGTAGGGGAAGAAGACCTGGCGGACGACCAAGTGTCGACCACGTCGGTAGGAAAGGAAGTATTAGAGGATGACCGCGTGCTGACTGCGGCAGAAGCAGAGGACATGTTGGAAGATGACCACGTGCCGGCCGCGGCGGTAGGAGAGAAGGAGCAGGTTGACGAGTTCGTGTCGGCTGCGACAGGAGAGGAATCGTTAGACGCCGACCGCGTGATGACTGCGGCGGTAGTTGAAGTGGAACGGGTGGACGAATGCGTGACGGCGGCCGTAGGAGAGTCCGATCGCGAAACGGAGGACGAGTACTATCCGACGACCGACGGCGGCGATTATCGCGGAGACGCGGCGACGAGTCCGCCGCCGGAAACCGGTTGCGACGAGTTTTTCGACTGTTGCAGTAAAGATTCGGACGAGAGCTTGGAGACGATCAGTTCGTTTCGTTCGTTCGCCAGCGACGGCGTTACCGCCGCACCGGAAACGAAGAATTCGATTATTTCCAGGTGTTGCATAATGTAAACGCGTGTTGTTGTTCTTGTTGCACTTTGCGATTGCTATATCGTATAATGAATTGAATAAATTATAATGAAAAAAAAAAAAACCCGCGTCCGGGACGATGGAAGTCGTACGATTATTTTCGGTACTATTAGAGGACGGACATCAAAACGTAAAAGAAAACCAAAAAAAAACAATAGAAAACACGTTGGAAAAAAAATTCCCAAAGGTTTTGTCGATAGACGGGGCTTCTCTCTTCGCGCTTCGTCGAGTTGAAAATATTATTGTTTTCGTGTCAGCCGATTTTCCTGTTGAACATGTGCTACAGATTGTAAATATTTTTTTTTACGGCAATAACAAGCAAACGCGTTGTAAATAAAGAAATAAAGCTTTTAGATCATACCAAAAAGCTATGAAAACGGGTTCTTCGTTAACATTTTATACTATTTTGGTTATTTATGAATCGTCGAAAACTGATTCATACGGTACAGTATAGTCTACTTGCTCAACAAAATCGTCTAAAGTAGATACTGTTTTATTAACGTCCGATTTAAATTTTGCTCGATAAATTGAAAAAAAATTATATTGGTATATTTTTTTAAAACAATTACCTATAACGGTGATAATAACAAAAATAAAATATAAATATTTAATAAGTAAAATCGTGTATTGCGTAGATAACATAACTTTCAGTAATTATATAAATAAAATAAAATAATAAGAAAAATCTGAGTAAGAGTTTATAATATTTACGGCCCATAATTAATACTGTTTCAATATCAAAAATTATATTTACTATAATATAATTAGTATTTAGTAAATTAAAATTGGCAAAATGTTTAAAACCGGTATAACATCTAAAAAAAGCATTATGAAATGTTGTAAGTATACTTGTTTTACGCGACACGAGTCACGTGCATGGCAGACTGAACTTTTGAAAAAATCAAATGCCATCCAAATCCGTTCTCTAATTACTATAATATCGTATTCGCAATTGTAGCACGTACGATATGATATACGATATCGAATCGACGTCAGTGTTTTCGAGACTAAAAAACGCATATTTAATTAGAAACACAACAAATGATTTTCGTCTAGACAATAATGGTAAATTCGATATTAATTTTAAGAAAAAAAAACCGCAAACAATAAAATAAAATTTTTATAAAAATTTTTATTATATTTATTATAAAAAACATTAATCAAAAAATAATACATTTTCTTCAAGATTTCGTAGAAAACACTGACGAAATCGCTTAAGTCGTAAATCGTTTTGAGGACATTTTTATATGATCCTATTTGCGTCATCACACGACCAGAGGTTTTCTCGGCCGTTTGGAGTGTTGTAATTCACAACGTCACGCCGGGCCCGGGGGTCGTTTAATTTCTTTAATATCAAATTCATATTTCTAAATTTATCGCTAGGTACTTTAAATTCTTTTCGACTTTTTCAAAGAGTAAAATGCTATCCCGGTATAGTGTAATTTTTAATATAACAATAGACCTTGCCGCGGTCCGTAATCCGTGTAATAAACAATACGAATGAATAATCGGTAAATTATATCGATTTTCAAGAATATATCATAACATATTTTTGTGTACACATAATTTGAATGAGATATTTAATGTCACTATGTTTAGATAAGAAAATGTCGCTCAACACAGATCAATGTATGTATTTACTATAAATAAAACATTATACGCAATATACAAGGAGCTTTTTTGAGTACGCTCACTGTTTTTTGCGCTTTAAATTATGCATTTATTCGAGTGAAAAATTTAAGAAAACGTATTTCTACTTAAAGAGTCTGTGTAGTATTTCCTTATAGATAGTTTTGTCTGTATCTCTTTATAATAGTGTTCTACGATTGTTGTTTTTCAAACAATTAAAAAATATTCGAAAAATTCCATCGATTCGCCTGGAATTTTAAATGTGACTTGGTCACGATTGAAACCACTGCTTTTGGAATTATTCAAGCAGAAATCGCGTTGGAAATATGAATAAAATTATGAAATATCGTAAACGCGTGTACGTACAGATGAAAACGTTCTGATTATTTCACAATTTTCACGGCGTGAATAATCGTTCGCGTAAATAAACGTAAAAAAATCGTGTTCCCTTGCGAAAAAAAAAAAAAAAACCAAAAGTCCACAAAGAGATACGAAAAGTCGACGTGTTTGAAAGTCGGTCTGCATGTGAGTACGCGATGAAAATGACGAAAACACGATTCGACAAAGGGAACGAGCGTGTTTAGAAAACGGCCCCGCACATCGGCCAGAACGACTTATACGTAGTAATCGATACGGCTATAGGTCGCGGGAGGCGAGATCGAACGCGCGCGATTATCGGCTACACTGTATTGTAACAATCGTTACTGCGGGACGACGACTATGATAATTATTATACCGAACACATCCGATCGGACCGTGACGGGCAACGACAATATTACGTATTGTCCGGCCGGTTTCGTTTTCTCCCGCGAAGACGGCCGTACCTGTAAAACACAATGCGTTATCCGCAGTGTTTGAGTAACGACAATTAAATCGAATCGCCCAGAGGTATTCGTCGTAACACCCCCCCCCCAAACCCCCCTGGAGGAATTTAATTTCCTTCGGACGAGAGCAGATACCGCGGCGCGCGATTCCTAATTGTTTTGTGACAGAACACGGTCGTCGTTGTTCGACAGTCGAAAATCGTTTTCGCGCGAAATACCATACCAGCCAGTGTAAACCGTCAGCCACGCCGGTGTGACACACGAATAACAACAATAGTCGGCGCCGAGTCACGCGTAATCCAAAACGGTTTGCTAGCTCGTCGCCCGCCGCCGCCGCCGCCACGTCCCTACGTCGAATGTGACCGTCGTCGTAAAAAGCGCGCCAGAGACCGTAATAATATGTAGTCGTGGATTTTTCTTTTTCTTTTTTTTTTTAATTTAGGAGATTTTAATCTACCTCGGCTTTTTCCCACACTTATTGTCCGATCCGAATCGGTTGCCAGGTGACGGCCGTTAATTAACCATGACAACAGTTTCCTTGACGACAACGGTCCACACCACACCCGCTGGAGAACGACGAACTATACGACGAGCGTGATGGACGCGGACTAGAAAAAGATTTGAAAGTCAATATTGGTCTCTTCCTCTCCGCCTGCACGGGCCGTCAAACCGTCTGCTCGCGTGTTGCACCGTTGAAAATTGATTCCGTCGCCGAAAAATCGGCAAACGTTCTTTTCACCGCCTACTGTGTAGGATGGACAAATGTTGATAAAGTGTAGTCTGTACATAACATTACGCACATATCGAGAATGTCCAGTCCACACAGTATAGAGTGCATCTATGTGTAACGATTATTATATATTTACTCGATATTTATGTATTTTTACTTAAATTCATTACGTATCTATTATACTGTTTATTATAATCTATCAAACGCAATACGATTAACCTAATATGGATTTACTTACACATTTAGCGGTATCCTACGATTTACATAATATTCTAATTGTATGTCAGGTTATGCACCCCTCTGTGAACAATTTCCGGATCCACCCGCGGATCTAGATATGTGTCTAAATATGTAGTATGACGTGCTCAAAACGACCGATCGAACCGCTGCAATTTAGCAGATATGTATATACGTATAAAATATAAATGTATGTTGCTCCCCTAACCGCCGGAATGCGAAATAATAAAACTGGATACGGTCATGCGGGATGTCGCGGTTAAACGCCCGAACGATTCAGTTCAATTTATGAACGCGTCCACGACGTAGTTTCGACCGCGGCTATACCGAATGCGTCATAGACTAACGTGACTGTGGGGGCGAGGGCGTGACACTAGAAGAGTAAAACTTCTTAAAGCACATTAAAACAGCTTTTGATGAAAAAATAAAAGAACGCGTACGATTCGATAAGAAGATAACACGTACGTGTCAAATCGTAGTGGTGTCAAATCCGTGGCCGCGACGGCCTTAAAAGTGGCCCGCGTCCAATAGTCCAAACAAAACGTGCAAAAAGTAGATGATTTTTTTAAAAATTCAAATAACCTTCTTTTTTTTTTTTTTTTTTACTTTAAAGTACATTTCCACGAAAAATGAAAAATTATAACATCGATGTGAAATTTCAATGTGAAATTCACGATTGGTTTGATGAAAAGTATAAGTTTTACATTTCGCTGTATCAATTGCTAAAGTAAAATTATTAACTTTTTCGTTTCTATCGAGTACTGTATATTAACTTATATAACGATCGTCTTGTTGGTCAATTAAAAAATAAGAAAACCCTTAAGGTAAAAAGAAAACTTTAAATTGAACAGAACAGATATATGTGTAAGTACAATAATATTATATGCACTATGCAGTGTTTGAAATATTGCGTTTGATATTTACCTACATTGGCGGCTCGCGCGTAGACAAATTTTACGAATATAGCTCGCCAAGGAAAAACGATTGTGCGCCGTTGGTATACGCAGACGAATCGTTGTGAAAGCAGCACATTTTTTACTATTTTATAGTCTGAAACCGTCGACGACTCCGTTGTAGTCGCCTCGCACGGTCGACGACTTAACGACGTCGTCGCTTGTCGAGGAAAGTTTAGATTTTATCACAAACAGTTCGACAGTAATAATATTTTATTGCTCGCCGTCGACGACATCAAACGAAACGAACTTTTCCACTCGCAAGTGCCAAAGTAAAATAGTCGCCGTCGTCGCCTCGAAATCGTTGTGACGGAAATCGAACGTTTGTTTACCTGACGTGATTAAAATCGCGGTGCGCGGTACTCTCGCTCCACGATTGAACTTGGAATAATGTTGCTTATTCTCCGAGAAACTGTAATCGGTCCCCGCGCGAGGACTACGTTTGTCAGTTCGCTCTCGTTTAGAATCGCGTTCGCAATAACATTGTTTTCGAATAAAAACAATAATATTCAACGATATAAGTGATATAAGTGTCCTGTGTCTGATCGTGTGACGAGTCGAATTACAATCGAGTCGAATTACAATCGAATTTCAAGCGATTCAGTTTTTAACGATTTGAGGAAAATTTAACGACAAAATATTATTATATAAAAGATCCAGCAAAAAGGATCGATTCAACGTGTTATATTTTTGTGGGTACGCGTGTTTTGTTATATTTTTCGGCTCCACTTGAACTTTTTCAACGCAGACGCGGAAATACTTAAAACATATAATGAACAGAGATTTAAATGTCATGCGAATTTTCTTTCTAACATCGCTCGCTCTCATTAATAATAACATAAAATAAATAGTTATTATTTTAATGAACATGGCTTTTGAAAAGTCGCGTAGGAATATGGATCATTGTATACCGTCTACCGGAGTCGTTTATTCAATGGATTTTGTTTCGAGTACAATGGTAGTAGCCTTTTTTCTTTCTGAAAAAAAAAAAATAATAATAACAATTAAAAACTAACACGTAATGATGTATAATACCATTGCCGTGTTAACTCTGATCCTATATCATTAAAGTCGTAATAACGAAGTATATTTTACAAGAACAAAATTATAATTACGAGACCAACCGAATCTTAGAACAAACAAGAATAGGAACGTAATTATTTCTGTTCACGAGTCCTGTAAAACGTATCAAAATAATTTACGACTAGTACCGTGATGATTAATTTATTGTAGACACTGTTTATTCGAATATTATTATTATCTCGTATTGTTATATCAACTTAATATGCGCTCGTCGAATTTTAAAAAAATATACACATTCGGCTATGGAAATTATTCAGTCAATCAATCCAATAGAATCGATGAAAAAACTGGAAAACAGCAGAAGGTTCGCCGAAGGTTTTCACGAATTCATCGAGTACCTCGTGTTCAACTAATAATGTATGAAAACCGTTCGCGCGATAGTTTGGATGCGATTTAACCGCGTGAAAAAAAAAATAAATAGCGAATATCCGCTATGGTAATTGAAAATAAAGCGTATTTTAAATTTTAAACAATAAACGAAACTTTATCCGCCGTTTCAGATACAGGTGTACCCCACCTACCTAATCCACTAAGGGCTCGCGCTTAGTTATTTATTTTTAAATTTATTTCGTCGTCGGTTTCGAAAGTCTATAAATTTTAAATTGAAATCTTAAATATTCAACACCGAAATATTCGATGAGGTTCTAATGCAAAGTTCCCACGAGAGTTTCGAGAAACTTTACGGGGGGGGGGGGAAAGTTCACCCGCAGTGTTACGAATACTAACCATTTACTCGAGGATTTACGTGGTCCATTCAAGAAGAACAAAGGAATTAATTTTGCTACTTGTATACCATGCGTGCACAAATTAAATTTCTGATGTACGCATAGGCGCACATCACGCGGTAAACCTACTACGGCGGCGGCGCCCAGGATTAATTGGATGTTGGATTTTTGTTCGCGACCGAATATTGTTTTCGCCGTTGACACACCGAACATCGTGGTCGTGACGAAAAACTCAACTCTAGACGAGGACTCTCCGACAGCACTGATATTTTATTTTATTTTTTTATTATTATTGAAAAACCAATTTTCAACAACGACGTTCGTTGGTTTGTGTTTTCATTTAAGATTCTGAGTACAACGAGCAAACTATTGTTTTACGCGTGTGTGTGGTTTTTTTTTAAAAATTTTTGGCACTCGTTATGTGTTTACAAGATTTCGACTGGAGAGACTTGGTATTAAATCGGTAGTAAAAGACGCGTTCTGACGATTAATTTGATTCAAAACCGGTTGTAACGACATTTGCACTTTTTACCATAATACTCCGGGCAAGACCTATTTGTTTTATTTTTATCGTTTAAATATTTAATAGTTTTTTAAAAAAAAAAAATAATAAAACAAACACTTAGTTATTATTATATGAATATATTAACCCACTAAACATAACTTATTTTTGTTTATTTTAGTTTTATACTTTTTTATGATATCAATGAGTGTACATTTGATTGTTATTCGGGGGTGTAGCCCCCACGGTTTACTTTGCAGTTGTTTTATATAATATCCCCCCCTCCACTCAATGAAAAATCCCGAAAACGCCATTGCATAAATATTGCCACGATATTCCATTCGCTTTGTGAAAAATACTCGACTGTCACTGAACGCCATTCGAGATGAGAATATTCTTCGTTTAATTCGATTGTAAAAAAAAAAAAAAAAAACGGCAAAGTTCTTACGGAAGATACGCTATCGCTTTTAATTCCTTTCGTCAGTCGTCCGATTTCTTCGTTTTTTTTTTTCTCAACCGTTCAGTGCAAGATTAATCGTATTATCACGATAATTAATTATATTACCTATAATAATTTATCATAGAATTCTTGAAAACCTTTGGGAAATCGTGTGTCTTTCACGGCCAATTTTTTTTTTCTCTCACTAATCTGAATATGATAATTAAATTAATCGCCCGTACAACCGTTCGTGGAAAAAACCCCTTCGATTTACACTGGCTACTTATCATCGACAATGACGCCGCCGCCGTCGATGTTAATAATAATAATACCGTCGTTGGTGTTATAATAATACTTATTGACGCGAATACTGCGGCAGAAGGCCGTGTTATTTTTCTCTCCGTGAAACGCCCGGAGACGTTATAAATTTTTTTAATTCATCTAGGTAGGTAGTACGATTGTTAAGAAGAAAAAAGAAAAACGACTTCATCGCTCGCCGTTCTTCTCGTCGGCGGCGACGTCTTCGTTTTCCCGGAGTAGGTAATTAAACGATTGGTTTCGGAACTTTCACTAAGTGCTATATTTACTTAAACGGGTCTCTAATGAAAAATCCCCCCTCTCCTCCCGTTTGTTGTTGGCGACGGCGAGGGACATATTGGCTTCGGTGGCGGCGCGTGAGACAAATGATAAGAGGCTGTCGGATTACCATTGAAATGTGCACGCGGTACCTATCTACAAACGTTCTGCAGAGACACTTCCGTTCGATTGCGATGGCGCTTTTCGTCGAATCCACCGAATTCGTAACTTTTAGCGGGCACGCGCGTAATTAAATTGCATAAATCAACGTTTTAATATAAAATGTGCGATTATTACTCGTATGCGTTGGGCGTAAACCTTTATCCGGCGGCGAGACCGGCGAGATCTCCTCCTCCGGGGGTGGACCGGTAAGAGAGATTTAGATTCGGAAAAATTTCTCGAATTTCTCGGTCGTCGTGTTATTTTTTTTAAACTCGGCTAAAAAAATAAAAAAATAAATAAATACTCGTCGACTTCCCACGTGAAATATACAATCATAAAAACTAAACAATCGATTATGTTATAAAATCACGAATAAAGTGTAATTTAATAGCTCTCAAAAGTCCAATATAGTGTTATTTATTATTACCTGCAGGATGTTTGTGACTTTTCACGACTCGGGCGATGTTATCCTAGCCAAAATATGTTTCAGTAGCGCGAGAATCTGAATAACTAATTTTCGTTTCGCATTTTTGGTTTTATTTTTTGTAAAACAATTTCAGGTAAATTAAAGTTTTTTTTTTTTTTCGTCATTTTCAACTATTTTTCACCAAGGACCGTTGGCTCAGAAACGATAAATCACGATTAAAATATGTCAACCGTTGTAACGAAATATTATTAAAGACTCGAATGGAAAGAAATTTTATATTTTAAAAATATTACAAACATTTATTCACAAACAATAAAACAATGTCTTATAAAGCAGCCCACCGGGAAAATTCACGAATTCCCGGTGGTCCAATCCACCCCTAATCTCCTGTCTCCTCTCTCTCTCTCTCTCTTTCTCTCTCTCACTCTCTGTATCCAGGTAAAAGAAAAAGAAATATTTTTGTTTTAGTTTTCTCGAATGAATCCAACAGATACAATAGATGCCATAATAGTTGTTTCGACTCCGAGAAAAACGATTATAATTTACGTGCTAACCAACGCGTGAGAACGTTTGCGATGAATTATCACTATAAGGGCAGACGTGGATTGAGAATTAAATTTTGGAGAGAAGGACCGCGTTTCAAAAGAAAAAAAAACATTATGCGTATAAAAGTTTTAAACTAATAAAACGCGGTGGATCTAAGTGACGGTCAAAATAGACACGAAAAACGCCGTGTATAGCCTGTTTCGCGTGCCTTTCTCCCCGTGTTTATTATTATAATAATTAGTCAACAATAACTTCGTCGTCGATAAAATTGTATTTTATTCAAATATTCAGAAGGTCTTGTCGTTAAAATGACATTTGGGTCTGGCGGGATTAAAACATGTTCTGCTACAGAATTAAACTATCGAGCATTAAACTATTGAGGGAGGTTGAAATAACGCTCTGCCTACAACGATCCAGCCTTAATTGTGCCACGCGATGTACTTAATAATAATGATTAAATATTCATCACTGTTCTTTTCCGTATGCGACGGCCGACGCGTAATAATATATACAAAGTATGACATTATTATACTCAAACGCCCAACTCGTAATAATACATGTATATGATATATTTATAAAAAAGAAAAAAAATCACCGGTAACCTCTAACACTTACAAATTATGGATTTAATATCTGAGTAACAATTTAGTAGGGATTTCGAAGTATTGTTTTCTCCGATTCTTCGTCGAAATCTTCGTTTAACGTGTACTTATAGTTGCGGCTATGATTCGCGAGAAGCAAACAACATTGTCGTATTACTCGTATTATAGTAAATCACAATTATTTAACATATACTTGGAAGTTGGAAAGTTATTATGATTTTGCAAACAAGTGGAAATGCATGTTGTGCGAGACAAATATTTACAATTTATATAATATTTAAATATGAATAACACACACAATACCTATGTCTATAATGTCTGGGGTGGAGGGGGAGGTCACGTGGCCTCCTCCCGAGATCCGCCACGGTATCGGCGACGATCGAATTTCATAGCTCTTTGCGTTTTCTCATTATACCATTAGAGTCTCGTATCACAGCTAGTAGGAGTATTTTTTAAATTATCGTGTGTGTTATGAGATTACTAAAACCGTTGTGAATTTAATTTTTATTTGTATGTGTTCGAAAATAATATTCGTTTTTAAGTAAATATACATATAAACTTATAGATATAATTAATATATTTTACAGTAAAAGTGCTAAATATTTTGATACTAAGGGTTTTTAAGTAAAATTTAAAGTATTGTTCTCTTCGGTGAAGGTATTTTTCAAACCTATTGGGGAACGGGAAGAGATCGGCCATATTTTAATCCGATATATTTTTCGTTAATAACGCCAAACAATATTTTGGAAAATAAAAAATAAATACCACCCTAATAATATTATTATATACTTTTTTCGCTCTAACCGACGACGTGTGTATAGGATGTAAAACTAAATGATTTTCGTCCGTTAGAGGAAATTATTCGTTTCATTTTCGCATGAATGTGTAAACACGTCAACTCAAACTAAATAACGATACAATTTCAATATATACGCGCGATGAAGTTATGTAATGGTAAACTAGACTAAACACGAATTAACATTTATGACTCCGGCAGTGGTGAAAGTGTGTTGTGAATTTGTTCGATCGACGAACGGAAGAAATGACAATAAACGTATTAAGTGCATCGTTTTCGATAAATCACGTACAGGTACTTTGGACGAAAACTTGTTGACGTTTGCAATAAAAGTGAGTGCGCGTAACACATAAAAACGAGACACTTATTGTTTTGTAATACGTTGAAACGTTGTTAATGATATTTATTTAGTTTTTCCACCCGCACGATTATTGGTATGTGAATATTTTTTCAAAGTATATAATAACACACCGTTATTATAATAGTGGTAGTCGATCGATCATTCGCTTAAGTTTTTTTTGGGAAAAACTCGAAGAACGATAAAATTACTCATATATTGGTATAGACGTTTATCGTTTTACGCGCGGGTAGCCAAAGCGTGTCGTCTCGACTTTGAGTAAAAACAAATAACTAAAGTGATGTGCCGGATGGTATGCGCGGAATTATTAAGAAATGTACAATGAAAATAAATAGCAAGTACACATGTTATAAACACGTAACACTTGTCGCAAACCATTATATGTGGTTATACGGACTGAGCGTTACTTCGTTCATCAGACGCGACGTCGGGTAGAGTTCATCAAAATATATTTGAACACGGTGACGGGCTTAGGTTTTTTCTAGAATTTGAAATGTAACTGTATGATATGAAAAAAAAAAAATAAAAATACCGGTTAACATTTTAAATAATACGTCTAGTATTTTGTAAGCCATCGCGTATTGCCAAAATTCAAAGCCGCGAAATGAAAACTGCAAATTTAATAAAAACAATATCGTCGTAAAGCTGATAATTACTATCGTAATGCAAGCTTCGTTTTTATTTCACAACGAACGATTTAAATGTTTGTACATTTTACCGTCGCCAATAACAATTATTCAAATATAAATATTTTTTTAAAACCATTTCCTCTCATAAAGTTGTTGAGATTTATTATTAATGTGAGTAGTTGTTAATCTAGTTTTTTTTTTTTTATTTTTCAGGTAATGCGGTTATGGTATTTCTTCAACTGTTCACACGATACACACACATTAATTATGAAAAATGAATGCTATTTTGAAACTTTAATGACAATTTTGACCACGGGGAGTTCAATGGAATTGAATCTATAAACAAGTAAGGTAGTCGATACAATATTACTTGCGCTAGTTCTAGATCAATTTTAAGTGTTAACGATATTTTTTAAAAGAGTTCAAAAGAGACGATTTCAAATGTTTTCGTTTTCAAGGCTAGTCGTATTTGCACGTAATTTTCGTATAAATCGACAGAAGGCTGTGTTATAACTCGAACGACTGTATCGATTTGAAAATATTTCAAAAAAAAAAAAACGACACTTAAACGCCAATGTTTACTGACCCGTAATTTTGTTTTTTTACATGGACGTTTTATTGTCTTTGTTTTCAAAAGCGTCGGACAATAATAATTCGGAACCATTTGTATTTGTTTTTACTTGTCGACTATTTATATCGACGATCAGAATATTTTTATAAAAACAAATATTTTTTCGAAAAGTAAAAACTTTTACATTTAATAATATGCGTGCACATAATATGATTTGTATATATATATATATACAAACGCTTTGTATACCGCATTTACTTTATGTAAATATTTACTCTGTATAAAGGTGTTTTAACGCGTAGTCTACTCTAAAAAGTAATAAACAGACAGACAGTTTTCGGTCGGAATGAAAAGCTAAGCGGTTTATTCACACACAATGATTCGCGCGATGACATATACATACGTATATACCAATACACGAGTACATTTATTATACAAATATACATATATTGTTTATTTACACTAGATCGATATTCAGATAATATGTTTGTAAAAGCTTTAGAATCAAGTAATAAAAGCTTACGTGTTTCGTATCGAACGGTGCGGCGTACGGGTAAAATATATATACACACAACAATACGGATAAAATATAATATATATGTACGCATACGCTGCGGCCAAGTGTAGATAACTCTGCCGGTCGCGCGTCGCTCGGCTATTAAAGATTTCGTGAGAAATTGAAGTCCCCGGTGTAATAACGAAAATCGTCCAAAAAGTTTCAAAAATGAGTTTTTTACATCAACATTTTTGCAAAAAAATTCTCAATCAATCGGTGCAACAACCGAATACGTCCCATGAATGTACTGTAAAATATACACCAAAAACCATTTTTATTCATTCTGTTCGCTTTCCAAATACGTCCGGACGTATCTCATAAATATACATCTATTATGAATAGAAAACAATTTCTCGGTGCAAGAACCAGATACGTCCGGACGTATCTTGTTTTTGCACCGAATCGACATATGCTATTTATAGCTTTTTTTTCGATGCATTAATGGTATATTATGTGACCATGTAAATACTCGTAATATGTTGTGGATATTTTTTGATGATGAGACCAATAATATTGGTATTATAGTTTTGTTTAATAGCCAGTTAATTTTATAATAAAAATAATAATAATAAATAATTATTATAAAAACTAAAGGCTGTTTAATATTTAATAATAAAATTATTAATCAAATGAGAAGTATTTATTTCTTTTTTTTTCTTATCAAAAAAATTAATTGGCTTTTTATTTTTAATAATTTATTATTAAATCTTAGAAACTGTTATTAATATAAGTATCGAAAGGTGACAATATAAATAAAAAATGAAATTAATGTGTGTGAACGTTTTGGACGTATTCTGTTATTGCGCCTAAAAAAAACAAATATTTAAACATTATGGTAATTATTGTGTTTATTTTATTAAATAATTCAAGTTTGCTAATTATGTTATTATGCAAAATAGATAATGTATCAACCAATGTCATAATCCTTCAACATTAAAATTTTTTTTTTAATACACATATAAAAAAAATGTTTTTTGTGTCTCCTGAAAAATTGTAAATTTGGACGTATCTCACCGGGGCCTTCAATTGCGAAGAGAAAAAAAAAAAAATCGAAAATCAAAAAGCATCCCGGGTTTGAATCGTTTACAAGGTGTGACTTTCGATGCGGACGACCGATAACATGAAAAAAAAAGTCTCTCGTGCTTTGATATCAATCGCCGAGGACAATAATGCTGTTTGCCGTTTGAAAAAAAATCAACACGTCGTCTTGCTCGTGTTCTAAAAAACACATTAAAGGAGATTTCGAGCGTTTAAAAAAATGAAAATAAATATTGAATTTCTATAAACGCGAGAAAAACAAAAAATATACGCAACCCCATATTAAAAGTATCACTCTGTATAGTGTGCCGTATATTATAAATAAGAAAACGCGTTCTTCAATCTCATCGTACGGGTAGGTAAAATAATATCATAAATCATAATATAGAACTGGCGGTCGTAATGCAAAATCCGCAGTACGCTTGATTTTCATGTGCGAGCGTCTGAGCGAGAAATCCATTCAATATTGGTTTTTTAATATTACATACGCGTTTTCGTATTTCTCTCCGTCTGCCCGTAGGAGGAAGTTTCGCGAGCTTTGTTGTTCGCGTGTTCTCGTCTCGTCTTTTTACAACGTAAAATCAATCGGTTGTAAATTGCACACGAACACTGCGCGCATATTGTATTTCGGAAATATTAAAATCGCGAGTATCCGTAATATATATTTTCCAGACGTTTGCTATTTTAATACGGTTCGACATTTTTCGATTCGATCGTTTGTACTCGGCGCTCGCGCCCAGCCCTTTGTCGTCGCGTTCGGCAACGGTTACCGAGACTGCGGTACCTATTACTCTCTTATGAATACAAAAGCGTATTCATTAATCCGTTTATTGCCATTACGTTGTCGGGCGGAAAAACACGTGTTCTTCCGTTATATTTTATGTTCTCCATTCAATCGCGCGCATTTTATAGCATTTTAACATCTCATTTGATCAAATATTATATTACAACACTCGAGCGCTGGCGCGGCTTAAAAATTATTAAATAGTCCGATTGTGGCGCGACGAATTGAAACTCTCGGTTTCCACAATGTGTATTGCAGCAACGCGCATTGTTTTCACCGTCCTGAAACATGTTTAATGCAAACGATTTTACAATATTTATCAATTCCAGCGCGGCTCGAGGAGCCGTATTATTTTCCACAGTTTATTTGTCGAGCAAAGTTATGTGGACGCGAAACCCGTTCAAATATTAGTATGCGCATTTGCGATCGACAATATTTACTTTGTTACAAAAACAGCCTATCCGATTGTGTGCGCGTGCAACGCGAACCCGCCATTGTGTTAACGCGCGTTTTAAGGAATCATTGCTGCAAACGCCTGTCAAGCAGTACGACGTTCGCATCACGCAACGAAAAAAACATATTATACCAGAGTACGTTTTTTTTTTTTTTCCATAACACATTATTATACGTACCCTTTTCGACTTGTCGGCAAATTGAAATCGTTTAATGATACGTGACATTTTCGACCTCGGCGGCGGAAACGAATTTTAAATATTACTGCGACCTCACTATACTATATATTATATTACATATATATATATATATCCGTTTAAGCGAACATCATCTCGAGACAGCGAACGCGTTTACGGTGTAATCGATATTAAAATAAATTTTATTCCGGTACCGCGTGGCGTATGAAACGTGATTTCGAACACACGTTCTACGTGTTTTCGCGCGAACCGAGCGCGCGCGTAATAAACGGCATTGTAATAGTATCGTGATGGTTTTTTTTTTTTTTTTTTACTACACGAAAATTCTACGAACTCTTAAAATCGTATAATTTATACGGTAGTGTAATAGTCGGGATCGCACTAAAAGGTTTAAGTGTGTTACACGTGACTTGGCCCCCGTTTTAATCGCGGTGTTACGGTGTCGATAGATTTTATCCGACGCGTTTTTATGTGTTCGGGTTTCACATTCTGAGCGACGTTTTGGTCTCGCTATCTTCTTCTTTTATATTATATACGCCGGTTTATCGTGGACACTAAAACCGCCGCCGCCGGTAAAACGCATATTTGCATGAATCGCGACTTCATCGAATATCGGACCCGAATACGTGACCACCACTCGTACGCGATATCGTTATGTCTGAAAAGTCGTTTCTCGAGGTTCTTTTTTCAAAAAAGAAAAGAAAAAACATCAAAATTATATCGAGTTTCATATCAAACGAGCCGAATGGCACGGATCATAATTATATTATACGAAAAACAACGACGGATTAGTTAAAATGTTATATTTAGTATTTTGAGGGTTAACGTGCAAGACGGCACTTTATGTAGGCAGTTTAGAGGGCATCGGTGTGTTTTTGCATTCGAGAGATAAGCAAACAACTCGCACTGGCCAGCCCCATTGCTACCGAACGAAAACGATTTTTTTTTTCCTTACATTAATTTAAATGATCCACGGCTCGCTTCGTTTTCATTATGTTATCTCGAGCCGTTTGGAAGCAAATGCGACACGACTTTATCGCGATTATTTTCCCTCTTAGATTCCGAACGGATTTACAATAACGTTTTTTCTTCTCTTTCTGCGATCAAACTTTCGGCTGGTAAACTCGTCATAAAAGTTTCACGCGCCAACTTTTGAGATCAGAAATCGGACCCTTTAAATAAGTAATTTTAGATTTTCGAAGTAATTTTTTTTCTCCACGTGCAAACTATAGAGAATAGACGTCTGAAAAAACATGTCAATTTTGATTCCTCGAAATAATTAATCCGGTGCTTTTGAGCTTGAAATTTAATTGTACGCGAGGCTAAATCTTAGATTTTCTTTTTCTTATTTTTTTTCTTCATAAAAAAGTGTTGAAAAGTCGAAAGATTCGGCCTCGTCGACAAATTATTTTATTCATTTAAAAGTTGGAACTGCGGGTAAATTTATTTGTTCCATATCATTCTAGGTATATGTATGAATTTATCGATTTAACTTTCTTGTATAGTTTTAAATCTGTGAATCTCGTATAGTAGTAACTAATTGGAATAGAACGATTAAAGACGGAGAGATTTTATGACAAGGTTAACATTAAATTTATCACACGACACATCTGAGTTAAAATCATATGAGATTTTTTTACCCAATTTATAAATATTCTCACACAATTTTTCACAACGTTCGTCTCATCGATAATTTTTTCGAAACATACATTCTATACATTATATTACTTTGCCGAAATAACTAATGAAATCATTTTACTGTCGATACTTAGTTTTTGAAGTACGTAATCTCAAAATGCATACAATTTTTTGGCAAACGAGCAAATGAGACGTACAAGTTGAAACAAAAAATTAAATTCAAATATTGTTGAAATCATAGTATTAAGAATTAAGATATTGCTTTGAAATGCGTACAAAATTATTTAAGTAAAACCAACAAAACACTTGTAATACTCATAATTACTATCTGTGGAATATTATCGATCGATTAAATCGCGGAAAAGATTAATTTTATGAAAAAATAATCCCAAGCATTTACTTTCGGGTTATACAAATTACTAAATCAGTACAGGATGGTTTACAAGAGTCCGTGATTACATTTTCTATTCGAGTTTCAAATTCCCCTACATTCGGTAATGATGTTAGAGAACTATTATCTGAATAGACAGAGTTAATGGTCCTTCGACGTCGATTGATGAAATCGTCGATGATCACGAGGATAAGAATTATAGTTAAGTTCAAAATAATAATTCTGAAGCGAAACCCTTAAATTATATTGTTAATGGCCACGACGAGAGTGGTTCACCTGAAGTTTCGTTGGTTTTTAATATAATTTTGTCAATGTCGATTGATTACAAGTAGAAAATAAATTGTTCTCGAGTCTCAAGAATAATAATGTAGTACAGTCTATCTGTACTGAAAAATTAAATAAATACTTACTCGTAGTACGGTTTTATACATTTCAATAAATAAATACTATATTGTTATTATTTTTTATTGGTGTGCATAATCATCGAAGTCATTTTCAAAGTTTGTAGGGATTGAAAATATTTCTTTTAGCTTAAATATAATTTTAAGTAAAACGTTGTCCAACGTTTATTTTAATTTTTATTATAAGGTACATAAATTATTCAAATTATTTTATATAATTGTGAAAACATAAGCTAACGGTGTACCACGTGTTACGGACATAATGGCCAGGAAATCTACGAATACTTAATTAGTACTTAATACGCATGGTAAAAATTTCTTTTATAATTACTAAATAATTATCACTATAAATACTTGATAAAATGATAAACATTTAATTAGTTTGGTATAGTAATATTTCGTAACTTTTCTCATTGGAAAAACTGCAAAATGCTCGGCCACCGAGCTTTGTCCGTAACACGTATAATATAATTAATTATAAGTTGTAAAATTAATGTTTTGATGATTATGCTTTTATCTAGAAAAAAAAAATCAACTATTCTAAAACTCGACAGCAATATTATAATTTGAAGACGGCTAACCATTAAACAACTATTACTATCTCTATGGAAATAAATGTCACGTTAAAAATCCAAATAGTCAAATGAAATTATTGTTTGAGAATAAGAACGTTATCGACGTAGTGTGACTATTTCTACTATTCAAAAGACACACAATGATTTTAAAGACACACAAATAGAAACTCAAATATATTATGTACGCCGCATAGAACTACAAACGTACTTTAAAATTATAATAGTGGTATTGAACTCAAGTTTATCAATTTCAAAACTTTGGAATTTAATCTTTCGGCTATCCGAATCTCTCGGTACAAGGTTGAAATTTTAGTTTCTACTATTTAATGAGAAATTTAATCGGTCGACTTTTATGGTTCCGATTGGATTTTATTAATATTACAATAATAGCGATTAAAAAGTAAATCAAAGTGAGGAATTAGTGGGCACGCCAAGACAGCAGAAAACTACGACCTTCGACGAGTTTAATTATTTTATGCGAAAGTCACGAAACCGTGTGGAAAATGGGATCTTATTTAATAAAATTCTATTCGAGAATTGTATATACGCCCGAAAAGTTCCAATGTTTAGTAGATGATCTCGATTAAAAATCGTCCTTGCGGCCAATATTAGGTTTTGCGGTAAATAATAAATATATATATATTAACGTCTGTCTATATTGACCTCACGTGCTTAGTATTTTTATTAAAAATTTTAAACGGTTCCTCTTCGAACTACTACAAAATATACCCGACAGCACAAGATAGCGTCTGTACGCCGTTCGCGATGATTGGAAATTTTATAATAATAATATGGTTTCTTGGAATTAAGAATTCTCAGTGCGAATTGAATTACTCCAATTACATTAGAACAATAGGAAAATGTCGATATAACATCGAAGACAACGACGATTAATCAAAAACTTTAAAGGTAATAAATAATGAAATATAATACAATAGACGTGGAAACATGTTCGAGTACTTATATATTCAAATTCTCTCGTTACATTGATTTTGATCATTTGCCTGGTAATTGACGTCACCGACGAAGATGCGAATTTTCCGCGCGTGTTGATAATTTACAATTAAACACTCCGAGTGATATTCTAAGTGTATACAATTAACATGACAATTAATTCAATTATATCGGGTCATATTGCCATGGCAATGCGCATTAGAAGTATTCTAAAATATATGTATAATATAATAAAACAAAATATGTAAATCGAGGATAATGTTTTTAACAATACAACAATGACGCGCCGTTTGTTTTTTTATTTTTTTTTTTTTTTTGTCGCCTTCTCGTTTAATTTTAAAACTCCCGACTGTGTGAATACGTATGTGTTATAAATCGCCTTAATTGTTTTACGTTGTGCCGTCTGGTCCATTTAACTGACATTGAGTTCAGTTTATTAATTTAGAATTTAATATGGGTTTTAAGGACTGTGTTCTTTGTCAGAAGTTTTTAATTATTGCTCCACTTGTAAAGGGGGTTTGTGTTTGCACGGTTGTTTCGTGTATTATTGCGAAATACAATTTATGAAACGAGGTAGTTATCAAGAACAAACCGTAAAACAGCCCCGGCGATCGACTTGTTGAAGTGAAATTGAAATCAAATTACATTTCGCATCAATTATTATTAAATTATTTTTACCTTTCGATAGTCGTGCGTTTAAATCGATAGCGGCGACAATCAAACTCGCCGTATTAATTTGTTTATAATACATTTCAATATATACCTATTTTAAAATACGGCATTAAATAATTTACAATGAAAATAAATTTGGTACGCCGATTAAAAAAGGGGGTATGATACAAGACTACCGCTGAATAGTGATTGATTTTTTTTTTTTATAAATTCGAATAATAATTTATTTTTTGCGATACAATAACATAGTAAGCGATTTTTTTGAAGAGTAATAACAAAGTGACCAAACATCGTTTAAACGAAATTTATTGAGATAATTATTGATTTCATCGAAATTCTAATTCTAAAGCTCATAAAAATAATTTTCGGCTTTCCGGGAAGTTTTTTTTCATTCAACGGAAAGAGAAAATTATGTAGTTTCTTATATTGTTACATTTTCAAGATTTTTCGTCCGACTTAAATCGTTGTATTATTTATGAAAAAAAAAAAAAAAACCTAAACCCTCGAACATTTAAAATGTAGCATATTAAAAAAAAGTCTAAATGTTTTAAAAATCAGAATGGTTATGAATCTTAGAGTATAAGTATACGATGAAAACATCAAGTTTCTACAATTGTTTCTTTTCGAGAGAGAAAATAATTCGACTAGTTGGCCGTAAATTTTGAAAGCTTTTCTTACAATCGTTCGTCTTTTGAATCTCAGTTATTCGGCAAAAAGTGTTGAGAAATTTCAAAATCTCCCCCTCTCCCACCAAAGTACTAGAATTATTATTTTCTATCTAGCACGACGATAAGATTTAATTATTCCGGTAAAAAAATGCGACGAAAAACATAAAAACAAACACATCATCGTAGTAAAATCAATACGTTCCTCGGTTCACTGTGGGAATCTAAAGATGAACAATTACGACGTAAAATCGCACCGACGCACATAAGGCCAATTCGCTATATTACGACGACAAAAATATAAAACGAATTTTTTTTGATATTCTGATTAGAAATGTTTATGGAAAGACTTAATTATCTTTTAAAAAAATAGTTAGTGTTCGTTGGGGACAAATGCTATTTAGTATTATAAATATAAATAATTTACATTTAATTATTTCTGTATTTTAAATTAATTATATAAATAAATAATACGTATACAAATTATATTTTACAATCAGACTTTATTCTACAACCATATCCTCATCGTCATTATCGACCTTCTCATTATCTTCATCATCACCAACATCATCGTCATCACCAGCGCAAAATGAAGGCAGTCTGAGCATATTATTTCTATCAATTCTTTATAAATTCCAGTTATTTGAGAAACAAGCAAAGGATTCTTAAAAAATGTTCGTGCCGTGTTACCATCGTTACTATTACCTCCACCTTGTTTTGGCTGATCAACAACGAGACCCATTTCTTTGTAATAGTTAGTCGCTATTTTACTTTTTCTTTCCTTTACTTTTCCTTTTCCATAATCCCCTCTCGCTTGCCACTGTTGTAATTCTAATTTATATGCTATATGAAGTAAATATTCATAACATCTATGATGTGCATGTAGTATAGAAATACCATATTTGAAGGTGTTTTTATTAAAAGAATGCGCTCAATTTCACAAAGGGGGAAACGGGGGGACGTGTATTTTACATTTTTATACTCGTTACAAGCTATTGTTTTGAATGTGTCAAATAAGTCAGTGGAACTCGGTGGAACTTTTTTTATAACTCTACTTTAAGTTGATATTTTTATATATTTGTTAAACAAAAACAATATTTCTTAAAATAGATATTATATATAAAGTATATATATTAATGCTAACAATAATTATTGCATATTAAAGTACATAACTGATGCTTCAATATCCATATTAAAAAATTTGTGATCTTAAATTTTAAAATGAACAAATCGGGTGTAATATTATGACATCAATGTATGTTGTAACAATCGGTATTGGCCGAGCGTCAGATAACCAAACTTTAAGTACACGCACAGGCTATTATGACACGATAACAAAACAAATTATTACGCTACATTATGGACTGGTTTATAGACAACATTTTAAAGGTATTTTTAATAATTTTGAAGAAAATATTTATTTCGATTTTTGTCGTCGTAATATAGCGAATTGGCCTTATGTGCGACGACGTGACGCACGCTCGTCCGACGAACACACGGTGCACTACATAACGTCATCTTTAAACCGACGTCGATGATGCTGATTTACGCGGAGTACGACGGATTCGTTTCGACTCGTCGATGCACTCGATCTAGAGAAACGAGATAATGTATTGTAAACCATTATGTTTAAAGGGAACGTTATCGGCGGTGGTGGTTTTTAGCGCCCGATTTCGCAGAATATTCGCCGGAACGCCGCCGCCGTCGAGCTCGCGGACACGAAGACAACAATCAGTGAATAAACACGTGAAACCGATATGGCGTCGTCGTGCGGAAAAGCCACTGCAGGTATTACGCGTTGTATTGTATTTCGTTTTCGCTGATCGACGTCGACCGATGAGTGGAGAAACAGACGAAAGAAACGGATATCTGGCAGAAATGGATTTCGTATATATATACGTATATCGAAACTAATATTTCGGCGGTTCTGTGAAAACGACGCGCACTTGTCAATACGTACTCTGCTGCAGCTGTCGGACACAGCGTGTAATTTGCACCGAAATCGACGAAATTCGATTGCAATTTGCACGACATTTTGGATTGGCGCTGTAGATTTTCGTGTCGAAATTAAAAAAAAAAAAAAAAAACTACGCGCCATTGACATGGATTTTATGTACGATTTTTTTTTTTTTTTCATAAACGTTTACTTTCGGTGCGACGACGGATATATAATATAATATATATATTATATATGTGTATTTGGTTTTTAAATTTTTAATTTTATACAACAATTACTTAATACCTCTGGGAAAAAAACAAAACTCGCCAACATTGTTAGTAATTATTCGAGTAATTATTTATGATTACATTTGAATTTATTTCAACGGTTTAATTGTAGCGACTTTTAAGATAATGATATGAATTTATTTTTATTTTTTTCCGTAAACAATATATATGTAAAATATTTTACGTACTTCCAATACACGTGTTTTTAAAACACTCGTGGATATCATCGTAAAACTTTGGTGAAAATAACAAATTCCCGGCAGAACGAAAAACATTTATAGAGTAAATTATTGGTAGGATTTTAGTATTACTAACTGATTATTATAAAATAAAGACGAATTTTTTTTTTCATCTAATAATGATTGATAATACGTACTGAACATATTATATACACGATAATCATAGAAGTAAAAATGTCGAC
Organism: Drepanosiphum platanoidis; assembly: GCA_948098885.1. Classification (NCBI taxonomy): domain Eukaryota; kingdom Metazoa; phylum Arthropoda; class Insecta; order Hemiptera; family Aphididae; genus Drepanosiphum; species Drepanosiphum platanoidis. The sequence continues at coordinate 23,054,934 of OX402528.1, forward strand.
CAACACTTAATCCTAGTAGGTTATTTTTATATGCATACTCGTTCGCATATTTTGTCGTCCAAATATTAAACAAACTCGCGTAAATTGATCGGTGCGTATAAATTTTATGAGTTACGAAAAAAACCAAACCGCTTTCGACATTTTAATCGTTTGTAAACAATTTTCGTAAATGTATTTCAACAATGTTTATCGATAATACGGAACTCGAGGTTTGTGAATTATGATATTTTGATATTTTTATTTTGAAAGTAAACTTACAGACTTTAAATTATAGTGACGACGCTAGCACGTGAATTGTTCATTACGGTTCCGAAATATTTCGTTGGAAATTATTTTAAAGAAAATATTCAAGTACGGATTCCCGTGGAAATCAGGTCATATAAAATGTATAAAACATTTTGTCATCACAGCTACAGACTTCCACTAAATTGTTCACTTGATCCGAACACAATGTGATCCGGTATTTGACATTGGTTTATGCAGATGCTCTGAGATCCTTTAGTTTTTACAATGTGATAATCACGTTTTATGTATCACTAAACCATACATCCGTAATACTTTGCATCGAACTGACATTAATATGGAAAACTTGAGAAGCATTGAAATAGTAAAATATACGAGGAAGTTTACATTCTGCATTCTTACAAGTCTGCATTCTAAAGTATTAATACAAATGCTTATTACTTGAGTTTTTTTTACGGTCTTTCTAAACAGCGAATCCAAAATAGGGACTCAAAATAGAGATTTTTAAACTTTTAGACTGTTTATCATTTTTATGTTTTTAGATAAACATACGCAAATAAATATGATTTGTTTAACACATTAAAGAGTTTCTAATAATTTGATATTCATAGGTACAGATAACGGTGTTTAATGCATGCGGTATAATGTTATTCTTTACTACCTAGTTTTTTTTTATTTTTATATTACATTATCAGAGTTAGTTTAATATCTCTTATCTCGGATACCTCAATAACTCGTAACACACGACTGTTTTTAAATCTGATACAATAAGTCACCGAGTTTGCGTGTTTCTCAAAAACAATTATATTTAATCGCCATAGGTATATATTATTATATTTACGCGTGAAAAAAAAAAAAATGTTAATTCACAGCTTGATGTCTCAAATTTAATTAAAAAATGAGTGATCGTGGTGTCATGTTGTACAGACTTCAGACGGGGATATAAAATATGGGAAGGGATATATTTTTAATGTGTCAGACATGTTTATATTTGTTTCGGGTTTTAAAAAAGTTAAAACTACCCGAAAACATGAAAAACATTTCTAGGTCTTATGAACGTATTGAACAATTATTGATTTTTTGTATCGTTTATTTTTAATTTTTTATCACATTCTGAAAATATGAGTCTGACGAGAAAAAAAAACAATTTTTAGATGATATCATAGAAAGTTATGAAAGGGTTTCCAAAAACATGTATTACACAACCCTACTGGTCCGCCCAAAATATAATTACGTTGCAGTTTTCTAATCGAAAACTTTTGGAACTTTTGAACACATTGTACTGTAACTAGTTAAAGAGAACCCACAAATCTTCAATTTTTTTTCACGGCGGTGAATTTATCGATGAACACGTAAAATAATTTACTTTTTCATAACTACCTATGCGAATTAAATATATTTTCAATTATTAAACCGCATTTAATTTCTAATAATTCAGTGAACAATTTATCGACGTCGATCATTTATTTATTTTTTATTTTTTCGATAAACAGAATAATTGACTTTTGGTTATTAATGTTTAGAAAGAGTACGTTTTATTTAAAAATCAATAACATACCTACAAATATTTTTTAAGTTAATTTTTTTACTGTTCAGATTATTGTGTTACGCGGACAAATAGTTAATATTTAAGGTTGCACGTCTTTTGTTGATAAAATAAACGTAGACGAATTAGTTACAGTGATATCAAATAATATAATTTTCCGAACTATTTGGAAATATTTCCTTGCCGGGTGTTTTTCAAGAGTCACCCATAATGTTAACACGATAATTTTTATACGTGTTTGTATAATACATTGTTTTTTTTTATATAGTAATTAGTTTATGATCGACTAATCTGCGAGCGTATTTTTGCTGCAGCTGTCAGAATGTGTAATAATCGCAAGACAGTTTTCTTTCAAACCATTTATATATAGTACGACGTAGAGGAAAAGAGTAACGCGCGTTCATAAAATAAATGAAGTAATCAACGGAAACAGTTGATTACTTCTCCAAAAAAAAAAAAAAACTCATTTCTCGTATATTGTCACTTCAAATTCACTTATCCAGAAGACAAGAATACTTTTATTTTCGATATTAAATATTTATTTTTTTATCAAATTTACTTTGACGAGTATATATTATGTATTATGGACGACTATGAATGAAAATAGTTGTCATAACATTAAGGGCTGCGATGACAATTGTTTTTCTTTTGTTTGTTCTTTTGTATATATAATATACTCGTATATACTATGCAATAAAGACTTTTGGACAAAATTATTTGGTATACGTATTGAACAGTTAGAAGATGATCTAGAGATTTGGATTATTTACAACTTAGCGGGGAGCTGTAAACGGTGGGAACGGATCGTTTAAAAATAGAAGCCCGAGCACGTTATACTTTTTCGCGGATAGTTGGACGTTATTGAAACTCCAAGTTTTAACTCGATTACATTAACTGCGTAACGGCGAGAGTACATATTAAAGGCGACGACGATTGTTATGGGAAACGTTCAACACTATTAAACGACAAATAACCGAACATAACGAACGAATTCTAAACCTCTTTCGATTTATCGCAAACGATTACCGACGACGGTGTGTCGAAACGACTGTGCCGATGGAAATATCTTGTACAATATGAGTATCAAACGGTTTTCAGTTCATCTTGATAAACATTAAGGTATAAGCACTGCGGAAATACTTTCTCCGAACAGCGGAAAAATTCTGCGATATCTTTTATTGACACCATTACTGCTTTTCGTTATACTATTTGTTTGAAATAATGACAGTCAAAATGTAATAAACTTTTGGACGAAAAGTGTACGCCCCAACGTTTTTGTCTCTACACATACACGGCGGACGTCACTAAACGGTGGTCGAATTAACATTATTAACTAGTGTTTATTTTACAGAGGCTCGTCGAATGCCACTGACTGGATAGATTTTAGATTTCGCGTACAATCAGAATATATCATGTTTGACACGATACAATTCATTTTCTCTAGATAATTTCCAAAATGTAAAATATCATCACTATTTTGCAATAATATTCCTAGTGCGATATTATTTTAAATTAACAATAATTGTAAATAATACAAAACTATGAACTCGTTTGTATGGAAAAAATTAAGGATAAAATTACAAAACAAATATATTCTATATAGAATTTCGACAATATTCGTATGATAATAAGCTACCCGTCAAATATGTATAGGTATATTGTATTACCGTTTTACTCATCGTGGTGAAAAAATAGTGTTTTGTTTGTAAAACGCCAGTTAAGTTCAAAAATTATTTATATTGCTGTAATAACAATGGCGCTATTATTAAATAGCCGTACTGCTATAAACCATTCATCGACCTATTAACTTGATATGTTTTGCTCGCGCTTTTTAAATAAAAACAATTTACGATGAAAAAATAATATTTTTCAATTTTATGTGTTTATGCTGAATGATAATCGACCGATAAATAGCCCTTTAGCCGTTAAAAAGTTTATATACCCACCTATTAAATTATTTTACAGTCATTTTCACGATAAGCTGGCTTACATCAGATAACTTTTTGTTATGTTTTACCGAATAAAGAGGTTAATGCAAAAATGATAATAAATTAGAATCGACAAAATTAATAGTACATTTTAGAATATCGATTTTCAACGTAAGCTTATCAAAACCACCAGACTTCGTTTAAAATCAACCATTTTGTGTTTTATACACAATACGTAGGCACATCTGGAATTCGTTCTAATAACACCTAATTTATGAGCAACAATCCGTCTAAAAAAAAAAACAAAACGGAAATAGTTGTTTGTAATTTTTCTTTCGTTAATTGTTTAAATTTTTTTTATTTTGTTGTTATTTTTCCAATAAAATTGCATGCAATAAAAAATGATTTGACATTTATTTATTTACAAATGTAAAAAAATCGACTTTAATCATTGTACATATTATATGTATTGTTGTTTTTACGTATGTTTGAAAAAAAAAAAAGGATTGAAACCGTTCAACTCATTAGTATATTAATTTTGTTTGTATAAGTGAATACGTTACGTTTGATATTCTGTCAAAAAAAAAAGAAAAAAAAAGTTGCTGATTAACTTACAGTTCTACCGATAAAAATGCACGCGATCATATACTCAAAACATTAAAAAAAAAAATGGAAAATGCATTCGAAATAAAATAAAAAATTCCAAATTAACTATCACAAGAAAAAAAGAAAAAGAAGTTCTAGTATAAAATAAAATCCAACATGATATTTTCGACTTTTAGTTACATTCTGAATCTATAGAACAATTAAACGTATCGAAATCCGATGCTTTGACGGTTCTTCAAAGAGAGACCGTCTCCGAGATGAAAAACAAATATATATACATATGAAATAATAATCATTTCGTATAGTTTTATAATATTATGAAGACGAAAATACACCGTATCACAAAATCGCGGCCACTCCACGGTCATGCCGTCGTGTGTTAATGGGCCCGACTAATCATTATGAATATTTTCAACATTACACTGTTGTGCGATTTTATTTTAAGTATCACCATCCCCGGGTTTCATTATTTCGGGTACGTTTCACTATCGTTTCATTAGCATTCATATTTCACATTGAATAATATTATGTGTGAATAAAATTAAAAATTTTCATAAACGCGTTGTCATAAAATGTGCCGCTATTTTACGAACCAGTCGTAATCAGTCATCCCTAATATACTGGCTCTCGAGTTTAAACGCGTTCGTAATATCCAGTCGGTACGATTATTAGGACGATGGCGTAGGTACACAGTGTTAGGGATATACGAACACAGTGTATTGAATTTCGTCTTTACGATTTCGGAATGTGAAATTCGACATTTAATATTTGCGTACGCGACTTCCGTAAGATTGTACGCCATCAGAACGAACGTTTTAAATGTCGCCGTGAGAAGAACAATAAACATTAATCACTTTGCGATGTTAGTTTTGTCAGTAGTTATATCGATTAAACGTTGCTTACATTTGCTTATGTATAGTTATCAGACATCAAAAGCTATGTTTTCAACGAACAGATTGAATTTCCATTTTAGCCATCGATCAAATTCTTAGAACGTATAAAATCGTTGTGAGATCGATATACCGAATCGTGTAATGCGCGATTTTTGTGAAAAAAATCAGAGTAAAAACGGCCATTGGTTTTGTAGAAGTGTAATAAATAGTAACGATATCAGTAGCACGATGATGATAATAATATTTTTCGGCGATTGCTTGCTTGCTTACACCGCTAAAAATAAAACGCTCGATTCGAATATTAAAAATTATTCCTTCAATCATACTAAAATATTAAATTTAAAATATGAGTTTTATCGATAAGAAAAAAAAAACGATTTTTCACAAATATTAATATAAAACACAGAGTGTAGTTAAAACGTATTTTAAAGTCAGAATGTGACTCAAATTCATTCAACACATTTTTTTGAACTCGAAGCGGTGTCTTGCCACCGAGTGTTTATTATGATTGTGACTTTGGATTTTCAAATCAAAGCAACCAATGATTTTAACGATTTTATATTCCATGAGAGATTATTTTCTTACAAATGTCTATCGTTTAAACACGTCCGTTTTTATGTCGAACGATTTGTTGATTACTGTCGTTCAAAATGTACGTCGTTATCGGCGTCCAGAGCGTTTTAAGAAGACTCGCACACGACGAAACGCCGTCGAAGGTCCTGACTTTGTGTTCGACGTGGCGCGAAAACTTTTTCGCCCGTGCGTTATTGTCGGCCGCGTCTCCCCTCAGTCTGGCGATGCTTTCGGAACACTCGGCGTGAATCGCGTTTGACATTGCGATAACGACCTTTTGTAATAGGTTTACGTCAGATCGTGCTCAAGGGGTCGGGCGAGAGAGTCTGCATATTTCCCCTTCTCCCGCGGCATTTTTTTTTTTTTATCTCGCGCACGGATCCTCTATCTAGACCGACGAAAAATGTTATTTTATCACGGACCGTCAACAATGGAAAAGAGAGAGAAAAAAATCGATCGGTTCGATTGCCAACGGTTTTTTGCGGACGATATAATACGAGATATGACAATGGTTGAATTTCACACACAAGACGTTTCGTGAATTTTTGTAAATCGAAAGAGAAATAGAACGTCTTCGATAATTCGTCTCGTTAGGAAAATCCTCAACACGCCGTTGGTCTGCGTGGCGATATGGACGGGAAAAGCACCACCGGTGTGCACACTGGTTTTTTACGCTGGGGATGACGGATGTAAATTTCAATATTCCTATGGAATAAAATAGAATCCCGATCTACAACGATGAATTAAATGAAACATTTTTTTAGCTATGAGAAGCGCATTTATAGAAAATTTGTTAATAAGTAAACCACGAAAACCCCCCTCAAAAAAAGGGCCGAGGTGCATATGATACCCTCATCGCCCCTCGAGCACGTCCCTGAACAGAAGTGAGTGATGAACGTCAAGTGACGTTAAGCACCATAGTGAAAACTCGAATAAATATATATATATATTATACGTGTTGTGCTCGCCCTAGAAATTACCTCTAGACGCGAATCGTATACGAGTCTATATATATGTGTATGTATATAGTATATATGAATATATATATTTAGTGGTCTTAAATAAAGAAAATCGCAAAAAAAAGGGAGAATATGTTATTTGCCGGTAATGTTGTGTACCTTATTCGGTCGTTATACTCAAATGGACCGTTTGGCCGGGGATAAAAAGGTCGGGAAAAAAAAACAATCTTAGCCAACGGACTACGGGACGGAAAAACAGTAACGAAATGAACGATTTCTGCTCTTGGGCGAAATGTGCGCGCAATAGTCGAAACTATCCCCGAATCTAATATTGTTTTATTGTTTTATTATTTTATTTAGGTACGTTTTTTATTTATTTTTTTAACTTAAACCCGCCTGACGAGTAAAAAAATTCTATCGTCCGACGGATTTGGGTAACACGCGAAAACGAAGGACTCGACCATAATTATTATCGTACCGAATACGAAATTACATTGACCCAAATACAACAACGCAAAATTCTTTGAACCCTCATAAACGTATTGGTGATTTGTCTCGTTGACTAGAAAAACTCGGATTGAATGAGACGCGATTTATAAACTGCGCGACAGTGAGCAGTGCCACGGACCAGGGGTAGAGAGTCGACGGTCATGACCCCCCTCCTAAAATGTAAGATTTTTCACGTATCCTGCGTAATTCGTATTGTAATTTCAGACATTATCTTGTAATGTGGTTCCATAACGTGGTTGTGTACGGTGTATGACGTAAAATTTACGAATCTATTGAGTAAATTCAGTATGAACATTCACAATCTGTCGACTGTTATGCTTCTGGTTTGTTTTTAATCTAAATAAACAATAACGGCTACAGCGTAGTTATACACAACATGCAGCTACTCGAAAGGATAAAAAGTGGCTGCTTTAAACGTTCGATATCGAAGTTAAATCATACACTGCTGTAATGTTCGATGAATTGACAATGGTAAACGTTTTATATACGAATAATTTATTTTAAACTATAAATGCGTATATTTTCGTTACATATGTTGCGGTCTACGAGTAGAATATAACAAAACATTTCGTATAAATCTCAATCGATTCCCGATATGTCTCTCTTCATCTAGATAATAGGTTGAGAAATTGTTATTTTAAGATTCCGCTAATAAATACTAATCTATCCTGCCGAAATTCTTTTTGAAATTCATTGGCGCCCTGCTGAAAATAAATTCTGGTCGTGCCACTGATAAAAAGTAGGTTAATGTAGATAGTAAACGTGTGATTTACAGAATCGTTTTCTCGTAGAATTTGGCGACTGTATTTATGAATTTTCACGTTTCCATCCCAACTCCGCCCAATAGTACCCAATTAACAAATACAAACACTGAGAATTACGTTTTCAAACATCCATTGTTTACTGTTTTATCTTGCGAATGGATATTTTGACTTTGGTTTGTTCAGAAAACTAGATTGAAAATAATAACAAAACTTCGGACCCCGGGGATGACCCGTTAGGCAAACACCTCCCACGGCACTCTCACGGTGAATCTAACGTTGGATATTATAATATACATTACCTACGATCTAAATATATATACATCGCGTCGACAATAACAACGAAAGCGTATTTTTCGGCGCGAGTGTTTATACGTACGTTTTCAAGGTACGAGATAGTGCGCATAAGGTGTCGGACGCGAATAGAGTTTAATATTTTAGTGATACCTTTTTCGAATAGTTCTTAGGCGAAAAGTTTAATAAAATGTATTCAAATGTATGTAGTGTGTACTCGCCAGAGATAAGAAACTTATTGAAAATTTCCAAAACTTGTTAAAAGAGTTTTTACATTGGTTTTCAAACTCTGCGGAGCAAACAAACCGAAGTGTGTACAGTGTACACGCATAGCATACCTAATAAATGACTATTATAATAAGTAACACAAAGTAAGTTACGTTGCCGTTCCGTCGCTAGCCCCACGGCTTCAATAATAATAATTTTAAGCTGTGCGCAAATAATATTATACCATTCACAATAACGTCGCGCGAGTGGTTTTTTGTAAGTCCAGTACGACGTCAATATAGTAATTTAATTGCTCTGCGGAAATCGCGGCCGCTCGCGCATTAATATTTACATGTCCGTATAGTGAAATAATAGTCATAAAAGTAAATAATGATAATATCTCTATGCGATTAAAGCCGGAAAGAATTATTATACTCAACACAATACGCTTATTACGGTTACTATTATTGATGCGATGTTTTCACGACGAACAATATTTTCGCGCTGATATATTATAATATGAATTCGATGCAATCTACCGGAAATAAAACTAATCTTTAACTGTTGAGTATTTTGCTTCTGGCTTATATTACGAGAGAAAATCATAAAACATCGTTTTCTACATCACGTCGAATAAGCACACCTTTAATATTATATTAATGGGGTCGAAAACCTTTTCGGTAACACCATCGACGATTACGATTTTTATAGTTTATAAAGTTTTTTTACACCGCGTTTTATTTTATAATGATATTAAAATAAATCGATTGCGATCATTTTTCTAAACAATACGCGTATGTGTTGTCCGTTGGGTATACATTTTTTTTATATGAGAATAATGATTTTTTTCACTCGGCTTTACTGACTTCTGATTTAACGAAATAAAACGGTGAAAACTCATTTGATTTTCGATCGTCCACGGCGGCGGCGCACGTTGATGTGACTTTTCATCCTTGCGCCGATTGATGAAATTATTCAGCCAACGTACGTTTTCGCGTATAACGTTACGTACCAATGAAGTATTATCATTGAAGAACAATACTCGTAAATACCATTTGTGAAAATGTTTACTGTACTCGAAGTATAGAAAAAAAAAAAATAACTAAACATTATACGGAAGTAATATTTAACACTTTTACCGACGTGTTTCAGGCAGGCAGATGCAATGGCGCACGAATGGCGTCCGAAATTGATCAGTGATAGTAATGAATTGTGCCGTCACATACATTTTATACACACGTGTTAGGTGTATCAAATGAAAACCTAGAAATTACTTACAGTCAAACACTATTATCAATTGATTTTTTCAATTTATTTATGATGAAAAAAAAAGAAATTATTATGATGTGATGAACCTTTACAGTCGTTAAAAAACCGCAACATTTAACTATAGAGTTATTAATTTGGCAACATTGCAATTATTATTGTAAAACTGTTTAAAATTATCTATTTCAATAATTATTGTATTAAATGTAATTTCACAATCAAATTAAAATCAAAACTCAATCCGGTCGTTTCCTCGAATCTACCGAACGCGGAACAACGTGAAATATTGATAAGTGAACTTTAGAAAGTCACTATTATTTATGAATTTTTCAATTTTCAATTTTAAGCGAGCGCGAGCTAGTATAGTAGTTTTACAATGTTGTTTATTTTTCTGCGTACGAGTTTTCGACTAGAAGACGTGTCTCGAGCGATAAACGTGTATCCGTTACAATTTTTATATAGATACTTGGTATTTTTCGAAATTATATATTGACGTTTCTGGAACAAGGATTCTAAAATTATTTAAACTATTAAGAACAACTCATAAGTGAATTAAAAACAAATCGCTTTGTCTGATATTGTTGTTAAAATTAATTTTTCCAATTTATTCAGCTTAAAGATCGAATAGTCCGCAGAATAAGATTTCTCCGGATTTCGATTGAAATTTTTAAAATTTATTTCTCACCATATATTGTTTTCTTGTATATATATATACACCTGCTTAGAAAAAAATATTTAAATTGGTTCTCTGTTATAATACCTCATACGTTATTATAGTGGATTCACGTTATATTTTATGATCTACGTATTCGTCTTAAATTATTAACTATATTATATCAATTAAATGTTTTATTAACCTGTATTGTTTGTACCGAAAAATACACGTTAACTTTTTATTACAATTGATTGCTTTGAGTCGATAGAATTTCAATAATATACTTTAAAATAATATCGACAGTGTTTGATAATTTACTGTAAACACGTCGATTTTAATATTGATATTTTTATCAAAAGTGTTGTTAAATACGAGTACTTAAGTAATAAAAAGAAAAGAAAATTAAAGAAAATGTTTTAGATAAAAGCAATATTAAATAAAATCTACTTACTTTACTTTCATTTGTAATGTTAAGTGATGTGCTTTAGTTCGATATTTGCTTTTTGTATTTGGCTTGACGTGGAATCGAATAAACTCGTGTTTATAATTTAAACGAAATCCAATGACCTCCCATCAAACATTTCGATTCAGAAGCTATAAATTAGGATTTCCTCGTTATTTTTTTCCGGTTGCTTTTTTCAAAAACTTCGTGGTTTTCGTGTAATGCTTTTTTAATCATAATTATTTATAATTATAAAACACGCAGTGTAAAATGTTTATTAAAATATTTTGACATAATATTTAATATTTTTGTCTTGGGCCCTACTCTATACCTATTGCTAGTTCGTGTTTATTGTATAATTAACAATACATTTTAAGAAACCAAACTTAAAAAAAAGTTGTACGAGTACAAGACAGAACACTCGTTGATGCGGGGAAACGTGAAAAAAAATTAATTAGCATTCTCCAGGGACGTCGGGAGAATAAAAATAAATTAGAAATAATGAACAAAACGATTGTTTTAGGTTCTTATAAAAGCTACATAAAAAAAACAGCGTACATTTATTATATGAATGCTCGATTTTAACAAAAATGTTTTAGGATAAAAAAAAAGCACCACAAACCAGCGAACATTTTTTTTCTCTGGAAAAGAACGATGCGATATAAACTTAACAACTGTTTATATGAATTGAATGTATTTTTAAAAATATAAAAATAAATAAAACGCAATAAATTACACCGTTTACATCAAAGTGTAGAAAAAAAAAAAATAATAATAATCTAAAGTAATGTAGAAAAAAAAACGTTACAAAATAAATGTCCGTCAATACGTTACATCGTTATACGGTTGTAATATATCGCGTACTACACCTAGATTCGCACTAGATTTAGGCGAGTTCGCATTATTCAACTACACTTTAAAGTTAAGACATTTCGCGAAAGATTTAGTATTATTCAGTTTTATTTTACTTAAAAGCAACTGGCCTAAACCTTTATGTTCTATATTTACTCTAACCTTCCTTCCTTTTTTTTTTTCCTTCCTTTTTACCCGTTAGGGCTAGTAGACATAGTAGTAAATATTAAAAGTAATGAAATGAAGTAAAGTCGGTCTGATGAGTTTGTTTTTTGTTTCAGAAAAATTATTTTAAACTCATCTAATCTCGTTAGGTATTAAATTAATGAAATATATACCGGAGTATTTATTTTTTTTGATAAATATATATACCCAGTTACATGATGTTTTTCGGAGATCTTACAAGTGTAATAACAGAACCTTTGTTCTGTTCAATATTTGTCATTTTTTTTTTCAAACATAGTTGCTAGAACTTTTTAGTCCATATATGTTTTACATTTTTTTCAAAATTAATTTTCAAATTAAAAATCTCTATTTTATGATTAATACGAAGAAAAAAACTCTTAGTATTAGAAATGTTTATCGATAGTAGCAAATCGTTGATTTACTTAATAAAATTAATAGTATATTTATAAAAATACGAGTAGATGTAAAACACACTAATCTAATAAAAAAAAAAAAATTGAATTTAAATTTTAGCCAACTTAAAAAATCGTATAAAAAATTAACGAATGAACTCGATCAAAAGTTTTAAACATCAATAGTTTATGAAAATTAGATTTATAAAAAAGTCATCTAGATTTTTTTTTTTAAATTTATACGAATTTTTACATTTATATTAAAATGATTGCATTTATCAGACCTCAGTGGGATCCTGTGTGTGTATACTATATATCAGTGATGCCCAACCTTTTTTCCTCGGCGGGCCACTTTGGTAAACATTTGTAATCGAGCGGGCCACCAAATATAAAAGTACTCATATTCTCAATCTTAATATAATTTAGTTACACATCGTAGGTTGCAATATAATATGGATATCTTATCTTTTTTATTGACTATAGCACAGATTACAAATTGAGGTACACGTTGTAGGTACGCATTAACTTGATCAGTACGCTCTTTATAGTGCACGGGTGATATCGATTTTAAATCATAAAATTTCTATTTTAAAATGTCCGACAGAAAAAAGCGCAAATACAATGATGATTACCGAATTTTTAACGAAAAATGGTCAATAAGTTACTTTTTCATTGAAATTAATAGAAAAGCTGTTTGCCTTGTGTGTCGTGAAACGGTTTCAGTTTTTAAAGAATTTAATATCAAACGACATTATGAAACAAAACATGAAGCAAAATTCGGCAATTTAAAAGGTAAGCTATTATTTTCATTATAATTAAGTTATAGGTACAAAAACTTAATGTCGTGTAATATTATTTAATTAGGAGAATTACGTGTTACTAAGTTAGAAGCATTCAAAAAAAATATCCACACCCAAAATGTTTCAAATTTATTTAAAAAACAAAATTCAACTAAAACAAATGTTGTACAAGCGAGCTATAAAGTAGCGAATTTGATAGCTAGTGAAACTAAACCTCTAAGTGAGGGAGATTTTATAAAAAAATGTATTTTAACTGTGGTTGAAGAAATAATTCCTGAAAAATTAGAACTTTTTAAGGAAATAAGTTTATCACGAAACACAATTACCAGACGTGTTGAAAATATAGGGAATAACATACTTACACAGCTACAGAACAAAGCACGAGATTTCAAATATTTTTCGCTAGCACTGGATGAGAGTACCGATATCACCGATACTGCCCAGCTGCTAATAATTATTCGTGGCATTGATATTAATTTTAATATAACAGAGGAGTTGGCTTCTTTAAAAAGTATGCATAATCGAACAACAGGGGCTGATATATTTGAAAAAGTAGATCTTTGTCTTCAAGATCTTAAGCTTGATTGGAAAAATCTAAGTTGCATAACAACAGATGGCGCTCCAAATATGAGAGGAGAGAATATTGGTTTTGTTGGTAGAGTAAATAAACTTTTAAAATTGAAAAATATTGAACCTCCTATTAATATTCACTGTATTATTCATCAGCAGGCTCTCTGTGGAAAAGTTATAGGTCTCGAACATGTTATGTCTGTTGTAACAAAAGCGGTTAATTTTATTAGGTCTCATGGCCTTACTCATAGACAGTTTCAAAGTTTTCTTCTCGAAATAGAAGCTGAGTACAATGACGTGGTGTATCATAATCACGTTCGATGGCTAAGCAGAGGAAAGGTTTTGAAACGATTTTTTGATCTACGAAAAGAAATTGAAATGTTCATGATCGACAAGGGAAAACAAATTTTAGAACTTAAAGATGATAATTGGTTGTGGGATTTAGCTTTTCTTACAGACGTAACAACACATTTAAATATTTTAAATCTTAAATTACAAGGACCTGGAAAATTCATATTTGACATGTATAATTCTATTAAAGCATTTGATGCAAAATTAAAATTATTTATTAATCAAATTGAGCGCAGTGATTTCAGTCATTTTGAGAACTGCCAAATATTTAAGAATAACACAAAATCATTATGTTCAACAAATCGATTTGTATGTATGTTAAACAAATTGCAAACCGATATTTCATCTCGATTTTCAGATGTTAAATTACACGAAAAATCGTTGCGTTTATTTGAAAATCCATTCAATATTGATGAAATTGATGTCGATACTTCTTTTCAACTTGAACTTATCGAGTTAAAAACAAATTCATTTTATTATGATGAATTTCAAACAATGAAAAAAAATGATATTTTAAAATTTTATTCAACGCTTTCACACGAAGATTTCCCTGCTTTGAGAGACATTATGATGAAAATGGCAACTGTATTTGGTTCGACGTATATATGTGAACAAATATTTTCACGGATGAAACAAACAAAATCAGTTCATAGATCGCGACTTACGGATGAACACCTTCATTCAATTTTGAGGATTGGAACAACTAAATTCCAACCAGATTTTTCATTATTAGTCAAAGAAACACAAGTTCAAATTTCACATTAAAAACATTTTTATATACTTTTTATTTTTATTTTTATTATTGTATTTTTTAATCGTATTTTGTAATAATTTTACTTTTTTTGGAATATTTTGTTTTATTTTAACAATTTGTAACGGGCCACATGGAATACCTTGGCGGGCCACATGTGGCCCGCGGGCCGCGGGTTGGGCATGACTGCTATATATGATATGCTATGTATATGATATATTATATCATTATAATTTTTAAGTTTTTACTTTGAGCAAGTATTTTAAATCATAATATATTATAAAGAAGGGTATTTCTCGAAAGCTTTGATACCTGAAAATCGAATATCAAACCAGTATTTTGAATATTTATGACTTTTTAAGTATTTAAACTTTGAACTTTAGACGAAAGCGGAATACGCGAACCAATATTTTACGTAATATCGATATGCTTAGCCTATCCACTCTTCATACTTATAAATAGTTAACTATTAGTGTCATATTAGATTCTTTTACAACTAAATTTTTAGCAAAAAATATTCTACTTGGTAGTATAAAATTATAAATACGAGCGTAATGCGTTTTTTTATCAAAACAAAAATAGTATATTATATCAATTGTGTTTGATTAATTTTACGAACGCGATGTATCTTCGATTAAAATCATATACAGTCGATGATTTTCTTTATAAACACGCTTGAGAAAACGGGTGTATTGTCATTATAGAAAAATATTACGTACACTATATAATCCGTTAAGAAGCGGAAAACACGGCGTGTGATGACGACTGCATTTGTCATCACGCATACATATTAATTCTAATCAAATACTTTTTTTCTAAGTTTTTGATAAAATTCCTTTTTTTTAAGACTTCATGTTTTATATTGTTTAGTCATTATCGAAGTAATTATTAACTAATTTGATGAGTGTTTGTTGTACGTTGTTTGTTGAAAAAATGTGCTCCGGATCTACATTTCTAACATTTTCTCTGAACACATGGTTTTCGAACAAAAGACTCCTAGGAGTCTAGAAAGTCGGGCAAAAAACTCTATTTATTTCGCGGTGTTTTTTTTTTTTTTTTAAGTCGGTTTATAAGAGATATTTTGATCTCGTGTGTATATATATATATTCTTTTTTTTTTGTGTGTGTATATAGATTGTACCTATAATCATTATATATATTGGTCGTGTCATTATTGTGAAATACTATTATTACCTAAATAGATCCACAAACAACGACGACGACAAAAAAAAAAAAAGAAAAGAAAATATGACGAAACATGATTAATCGTCGGACGTCTATTATGAAATAAAATAAATTGTATTTTCACTCGAGTTAAAACGTATTTTGACTTAGATACTAGGTATTGGAACTCAGTGTTGGCGTAATGAAATTTAATCGACTTTGACGAAATACGATTTACGATCTAGCACGAGATACTTCCACGGTCACGCGCAGTTTGATTGATGAAATTATTGTTAACTATTATGGTGCTCATTTCGGACTTTTAATCCCGAGGTATCGTAAATTCTAAACAATTTGCTAACCGACTTTTTTCTCCTCGACCGTTCCAAATAATTATGTTAACCCCCTCGATCTTAGTTTACAAAGTGATCTAAAGTGATCTAAAGTGATCTCAAAATAACTAAATCGTAAACGAGAATAAAACTCACGTGACAACAAAGAAAGACATGTACCCCTTTTTGCGATAATATAGTTTACATAAACGTTAAAAATTGTTTTACGTACTTAATATTAAAAAAATTAATTACACCGTCAGCACAATCAGTACTCACGGCTATAAGACGGACATTCGATATGATACTATGCTAATTTTAACTCGGAGAAAGATGCACTTTGGGGCGGGAGAGGAACGCATTGCTTTTAAGTTAATTTTATTACGTATTAATTACTGTCGAAATCACAAATAATATATATTTGTATAATATGTGACCTTTGATAAGTACGTTGTAAAATAGCAGGCAACAATCATTAGAATGTATTATGTTTTATTATTATTTTTGCGTAATCTTTATGGTAACGATTATTTTAATTTCATTTTTTTTTTCCAAGCTGATAATTTACATTTCTAATAAGATTATTTTATAAATTCGCATTTAAAAAAGACTTTTATTAATATTTTTAAATAATGGATTTTTTTCTTATAATATGTTTTGACAGCCGTACGTATCAAACATGATATACTATGAAAAATTCATCGGACAAAAACCTATTGATTTGTTTCAAAATTTTGAAGTTGGTTTTAAATTACTATTCAATTTTCTGTTCCTGTATTGTCGAAGGAAATTTCGTATAAACTACAGCTTATTAATATGGGTAATTGGTTGGTTGTTTAATTCAATATTGTTATTAAATTTTCTTGAGAAATTACAGGTATATTTAGTAATCAAGTGTACAAGGTACATTGTACAAGTACATTCATAGTGTTAATTATGAACACGGTGACAAAGGTAAACGGTACTTGTATAGAATTATACATAATACCCGACCAAAATACAATGACAATTAATTAGTTATTTTGGATAAAACAAGTTGAATTCAACATATCATTAAGAATTTCCATTTTGTAAGAGAAGCAAACGATACGTGTATTGTCGGTCTTTCTTTTTATTAGTTCGTATTAATATTATTAATATTTTCGCAGCATTACCTGGAGTTTTTGATAAAGCGTTGATAGATAAAATTGTATTTAGCAATAATATTTTAGATTGACATAATTGTGTACTAAACAAATCGTGTGAAGTTATAACTCATTTAATAAAACGTTCATTAACAATATTAGAATTTTACTTATATCAAAAAAAAAATTACAAATATTTTAGTGTTTATAATATGTATTTGTATATATCTTAAAAAAAATAAATCGTATATTTTATTCTATAAGAATATTTCAATTTTTATTCGCGTAGAATTTATATTTAGTTTTTACAATAAACTTGTAATATAATTAAAGAAAATTTTAATATTATAAAACTACAAAGTAGCTTTGTTCAAAATATTTTCAAATCATTTCCATCAGTTTTCTATGGACCATTTACAAACTCGAGACTCATAAGTATTATTTCGATAACTTAGTTTTGTTAGAATTATTTTTTAAATCTACTCATTTCGAAAAGTATTTCGACAACACTAGAATACCCATGCTAAAGGAATATTAGAATATTTTCAGTCCGTCTCCCCACGGCCAGCGGGAGTCCATTCAACGAAACGATGAGAAATAAACGATCGTTCCAACGGCCACGGTATAATAGTTATTTTCAATTGTTTAGAAACACATTTGGATTATTTCTTACGATAATTAATTTCGATTATTTTTATCATTCTATCTTTTTCATATTTTATCACAACACTTGTCGTCAAAGTAGAAATTTATAAAATAACAAAAACGCTTATTCGCAGATGAGTTTAACGTCAGAGTTTGTTCAGTCGTTTACCACCTATGCGACACGGAGGAGAAATCAATAATCTACAAAAAAAAAAAAAAACAGATACATTTATGTCTCTCGTAGACAAAACGAGTTTCGTTTGTGAGTGAAATAGGCGCCGTAAACGAATATTGGCCGTTGACGGCGTGCAACGGTCATAAAAATTACGTATAAGTCAACGTCGATGGCGCGCGCGCGCGCGCGTGTGTGTAAATGTTAGCATAATCTTTGGCACCTTCTAAAACTATTTATTTCAACAAAATAGTTTTCACAACAGTTACACGGAGTTTCTAAATACGTGTTCGCATAATACTTTTCGTATTTATAGAGTTAACGCGACGTGTCTTTTTTTATGTCGTCAAAATACGTTTGAAAACTGAAGTCGTTGTCAAAACATCAAAATCCTATTCCCCTATCCCCACGGGCGTTTGAAAGACGCTATCGTCGGACTAGGATCGGTTTGACGTTTCCGACTACATTACGACGCGCACGCGATTTAGCATTCCGCGTACGGTTTAAGTTTAAATGTGTCAAGTGCACATAATCGGTAAGGTTAGGTACTACGTCGGTAGTACTTTCAAAAAATATTTTTATTCAGTCCGATGATGTCGCGCGGAGAAGCAAAAAAAAAAAAAAAAAAACGCACGGTTTATCATCCGCTCCCGCCCGTCCATAGGAATACGAGTATACGTATATACATACGGCCGCTTTGTAAAATCCAAGAATCGTCGATAAATAATAATAAATCATTGCCGCGTCCCGAAGCCGCGAAGAATTTATAACAAACCCTCGAAAGCCTTTAGTATGTATTGTACATTAGTAGCCGGATAGGTTAAACCGTCGTGTTTATATTCGATTAGACGCAGCTGCGTTCGTTAAACCTCCGGCAGTCGGTCCACACCCTCGCGAAACGTGTGTTAAACAGTTTGATATATAATATACGGCGTGCCAAAGTAAAAATCGACATAACGTTATTACAAAAAAAAAAAAAAGGAACGAAAAGTAAACACATCGCGACGGCAGCAGGTGAATACATTATAATATATACAGTTTTGCGCGCGCGAGATTTATGTAATTATTATTATAACTCGATCGAATCCGGCGCGGCGAGTTATTTAAATTCGTCTGCCGTGTCATCGTTCTTAAAGGATATCGAAAAATAAAATATACTGCGTATCGTTTATTTTCGTCGAGAAACCAAAAAAAAAAACATAATGTATAAACGTATACATCGCGCTCGGGAATAAATTTCATATTAATTGTAAAAAATGTCTTTTGATTATATTAGAACCAAAGCGGACTTAAAAAAAGAAAAAGAAAAGAAACCACGTCGAAAACGTCCGCCAGCTCGACGGCTCTTCTCGTCGGTATTATTATTATACCTTCTCTGTTTTCTGATGGCCACCTTCAAGTCTCGCCATTGGCGATCCACTCGATCACTAACGGTACAATAGTGCATTCTTTTGTTAGCTATTTTCATAATGATTATATGAGTTATGGCCATGACCACAATACCCCGCTATCAGTCTCTCGCACCACGCTTTTATTATATTATAATAAAATCAATAGTAGAAACCTGTCTGGTCCATTTCTTTCGCGCTAATTATTTTTCTACTCCGGTAGTGTTTTCTCGCACCTACGCGCTATATATGGCGGGCGCCGCGTGATCGAGCGACAGGTTCGGGGTGAAAAGTAAAAAGAGATTTCGCGCGCAACGGAAACCCCATCGAACGACCCGGTATTAATCACGCGAACGCAAACGTCTTTGTTTGTTTCGAATTTTAAAGTGTGTATTTTAGTCTGTTGTTATAATATCATCCGTGGCGCCGCTGTAATAATTTTCTAACATTTTAAACTCTATGTGAACGATTTCACAATCGGTGCGATTGTACTTGGCACCGACTGATAACGTTTTGAAATTCACGCGATTCGGGCGGACACTAAAAATACAAACACGCCATAAATCGTTACGATCTAATGTCGGAATAATGTTGGTTGGTATGCATATTTTTCCCGAAAACGCTAAACAATAGTTTCCATTGAAACGCGAAAGAATCATTTTAATTAATCAACAGTTGATTTATGTGGATGAATAATTTAATAACATTTAAAAATCGCTTTGGAAATTTGCTTTGAAATCCTTCCGTTAATAAGATGAATAGAATTCCGTCGTGGGAAACTAGCTGTTTCCGTATAAAACTGTGTAGAGATAGTTTGGATATTGCAATAATTTATTAAAATTACTGTTGTTTAAATTTGTATTTCGTTTATACGTTATTATCGTGATCTGCTCATCTTCGTGAAAAATTTATGGCGTTTTACCGTCAAAGGAAAGAATATTTTACGATTGATTAAAATTTAATAATAATCATGACGTGTCATTTCGATGGTATTTTAATTTTTAGTAGACTGCGCGAATTATGTTTAAACGCCAAGTACGATTCGATTATTCAATAAGTAGTTAATTGATTTCCACAATAAAAAGTAATATTTTTTTCTACATTACAGAAACGATCGAATGCGGTGTAAAACATTGTTTTGCGCACGTCATTAATATCAGTGCAATCGAATTAAATATGCGTACACGTTACGGATAAAATATTATTTAAAACTCTGCAGCAGCCGGGGCCTGTCGGCGTACTATTGGGTTCCCTCGAAACAAATTTGCATTTGTTAATTAATTATCAATGAAATAAACACGCTCAATCAATTGTAGGGAAACGTCTAGAGAACAAGGGCAGAGTATAAAAATTTTAACGTAAACAAAATGTAAAAAATCGTTTAGACGTTTTGATTTTCGATAACTCGACGATTTGGAGCTACCCATTTATTTACTCATACTTAACGGTCGATCGTTTTCAATTTTTAGTGAGTTGCCATCATTTTCAGTCGTAATATACTAAGTTTATGTCATTCGTGTTCATGAAAATGACTTAGTAATCAAATATGACGAGTGTGACGTGGCAGGTACTGTACGCATATCATGTAAAAACGTATTTATACATAAATTACTTTTTCGGCAAACATGATAATTCAGGAAACGTCATTTCCTCGCCGTTGTCAATGTATCTAGCGACTGAAAACATTGGACAAAATGTAAACTTTTCAAATTTACAAGTTTATTCTCGAATACCCCGTTGCAGTAATATTTTAACGGTGATCCATTGACTCTGGTGGAAACGCCTATCGCAAGGTTCGCCGTGTACGTAGTTGTTATTGCATATTCGAAACTTTCTAAACGTCTGTTGCGTATGTTTACGCGCGCATAATTTCACTGTGTAGTAAACGATTTATTGGCCGTCCGATTGTAAAACTAACGATTGTGCTGAAACTGTATCTATGATAATTCGGTGACTCGTCACTAGGTTTTTGTGTCCACCCGCGCGTGATTAAAATATATAATAAGACCATTTTGTTCAGACTTGTTTTCATATCATTTCCTTGGGTTCTTCTTTATTACGGAATGAAAAATAATGATTCTCGTGTAATAAATTCAGATTTTAAATGTCGACAAACAGCGTACGACAAATAATTCAGAAACCCTAGGAGCTGAGAAATATATTCAATTAGGAAGGAACTCGTGTATAACGTATATATAATTATAATGTTATATTAATCTTTCACGTCTCCGCCCGTATAATACGTACAGAGTTAATGCACATAACCGTGCAAAAAACGCATAGTAGTGATATTATTCGATTTATTCCTTTTCTGGCATTTTTTTTTTTTTTATTAAATTACAACAAGTTGAAAAACATCACCTGTTTAGTTGGAAACCCACTCTGAAAACATTATTTCTTTCTATTATTTCCTAAACGGCAATGGACTAATCATAAATTGTACTTCCTACTTTTGAACGTGATCATTAATCGTCTTAATGAAGTTTACTGTATCACCTCTTGCTGCCGACACCATTAAAAGCCATTTCTTTTCCCTTTAACATTTTTCTCGGTCCAGAAAAGATTGACGATAATAACGATAACAATGAGTAATTTTGCAGTAGTTTTCCGCACAATGTATTACACACACTTTATTTATACAGTTAAACTGTGCGAATAAAGTTTCATTCAAATCGCAACGTTTTAATACGATTAATGACGGACTAAATTAAGGGTAACAAGTATATACGTCGCAGAGCGAACAATAATTATTTTTCCGATTGATTTTGAAACTCGATCGATATTCAATTTATAAACTTTCTAAGACACGAGGCTCCACGACTTTATATTTATTTAATAAGCTGTTTTTGTTTACGATTTGCATGCAATCAGACTTTGGAGTATATTAATGTACGTATAGTTAAACTAAAATATATATTGAAATACAAGTCACTATTTATTTTTTTTTAAGAACAACTGTGTATTATCTATAATTATTATAACTATAGTTTATTATTTTATTATTTCATCTATAAAAGAATCTGTTTTTATAAAATATTTCGTCAAACTGTAGCTCGAACCAAGTAATTTAATTTAAAATTCTTTGTCGATTTATCAGTGGAATGTAAAAATGAAAGTACGAAACGTCACAACTATAAAATTGTAAGTTTAGGTAAAAATTTGACGTAGTAATAATATCTTACTACGTAGGAGTACACGATAACTATCTATCAAACATTATTACTATCATATTATTTATTAATAATTTTGAATATTAGAGAAAAGGTAACACCGATGGGCAAACACGATTCGTATAAAATCATTTGAAAACGATCGCCGAGTAAGTGTAGCGATTATTTGTCAAAACGAATTCATACGTATGAAACAAAATCAACCGAGAGAACAATATAGTGAAAGATGACTATTTGTATTTAAATCGTATTATTTAAATTAAAACTAGACAACGACCATTTGAGGAGTACTAACCTATTCATACGCGAGTGCATTCGAGTGAAATAAAAAATATATAAAGTCGTGTGATTAAATGTTAGTTATGTATGCAATAGTTGTTATGCAACAGAATAAAATTAAAAACGAATGTATAAGAAAAAAAAAATGTTAATCGGATCACATAAAATACGAAACGATACTTCTAATTCATTAACTATTTACGGATGAAATGCTTAAAAATATCGAAAGAAATAAAAACTATACTTTTTCGTCATAAAAAAAAAAAAAAACGTAACTGACGAGTCCGGTTATATTCGACAATTACAATATGTATGAAAATAATAATTAATTTTTTTTTTTTGTTTTATTCATTGCGGGACTTTTGTTTTGCTCCCGACGCGACGTTTTATTACGAAATATAATATCAAACTCTCGCGGGAAAAAAAAAAAAATCGCGCGTGCGCATAAAACGGTTTATAAAGGGTTTACGTATAACGCCGGTCGACAATTAATTGCGGACCGGCAAAAAGGAAATCTAAACGATAAGGTAATGGCGGGCGGGAGACTTTGTGTTCGTGACGACGACCGCTACCGTCCGTCGACGACGGTGGCGAGGAAGTAGTCGCGTCCGGGATTTAATCGTAGTATTACGCTAGTCGGGCCCGACCGGGATCTTTATATTAATGTGATAATCGGCGCTCGGATTTTATGGCGTTAAAAATTACTCGGATATGCGCTGTAATGTGGCTTGTAAAAATCTTAAAATAATATTTATGTCCTTGAAAATATTTATAATGATAATGAAAATAGTATCACGTTTGCAGTGGGTATCATTGCGTCGAACTGTAAAAATTAAGTCACGTGAACGCGATTGTTAAATTTGAATTACGATCGAACATGCGTTGTCATTGTGTGGTACTTGTAATAAAAATTCCAATACGAAAATACGTTTCGATAGATATTTGCTAGATATTTGCTTAGAACTAAGTTTTAGGATTCAAACTTTGAAAATCGCATTGTACGATTGATAATTCAACACCGGAGAATTCAAAATGTACACCTATTTTAGCTTAAATACTTCGTCGAATGAAAACAAACTAAAAGCAATGAGATAATTTTGAAATTTTCAATCTTAAATGGTCGGTATAATTTGTGAAAACACATGCATAATAGAACGCCGTATTTTTAATCACGAAACGAATGTTACTTAAAGATATTCTCGCGTTAATTCTAAGCAAACGTCGCTAACTTTATAAAATCCGAACCCAGGCGACTGCGCGTACAATAATAATATATAAACATCTTCGGGTGCGGTTTAAGTTCGTCAGCGTAAAATGTCGTGCCGATAGTGGATCAATGGCCGGTCACAACGCGTCTGTACAAAAAAAAAAGAAGAAAAAAACCGACGTTTGGGCAGGCGTATCTGCAAAGACGAGGGAAAGCGAAAAAAAGAAAGAATTAAACAATTATAACGTAGTAGTATATTTCGGTGGGAATGACGGCGGGGAAACGTTGCGAGGGAGACGATCGGATTTGAAATGAAAACGAATGAAAATATCGTTTAAACTGACAGTCCACGAGGCGGCTGCGCGGCGGCGGCGTTTGGTTAGAGTTAAAACGACAGAATAAATTAAAGGGATGTCGTCTCAAAAAGACTTTGAACAATTTGAACCATTAAATCGCACGATAAACCGCTCGGCGAAATCGTGACCAACGAGTATGCGCACAATAGCATACGTATTGTCATAATTATTTACCTTTCCGGGTAATGTACTTTGTATGTATATTTAAATAATATTGTAATGTACAAAGGCATTGGAAGCGCGCCACTGTCGCTGCACTGAAGTGTCTAAAGCCCCGGGAAACCGAAACTAAACAAGGCGTTCCTCTTTTTTTTAAATTATAATTGCTCGAAATTTTTAAAATTGAAGAAAAAAAAATGTTTTAATCGAGCATTGCCATTATTGAGTATAACCAAAAACGACTCGTTTTATTCATAATTTACTGTTTGGTGAGTAATAAATTTTACGTTTTGTTTGAATTTCATAAACTTTCTAATACCAAATACTAAAATTAATAATAATATAAAATATCAATTTACCCTTCAGTTCACGATCCCAAAACGTAGCAATAGTTCGGTTTCCTCGGGTTCTTCACTATACCATCTCCCGTCTATCGAGATGCACGTGAAGATATTGTGTTCGACAATTTAATTGTAACAAAGTGTTACTGTAAAACTGTTAAATATTTAAATGATATAGATAAAAATTAAATAAATAATAGGTCTTGCCTGGAGTATTAAAATAAAGAGTGCAAACACTTTTTACGACCGGTTTCGAATAAAATTCATCGTCAGGGTGTAAAGAACGCACTTTGTATTACTACTATACGAGCACTGCGTAATAACCACTAAACGTTATTTATTTGTATTTATTTTGTTTTGTATTTTAAATTTATTTGTCTCGGAATATTGCATTTTACTTTAAATATTATATAGCGTTCTTGAGTCATTAACGCGATTGTCGCGGAACGTCTCTTTTTTCATTTCATCTGTTCTGTCAAACGATTTTTCTCCTACGGTCGCGCCGCCGTTCTACCGAGAAACGCGATTCGGAGAATATTATTTTCTTTCTTCTCGGGACGGTCGAAACGGTCGTCAAAGAAATGCTTTTTGTCACTCTCTCGATCGAGAGAGAGAGAGAGAGAGAGGGAGATAATAAAAACCATTTTGAAACGCCGTTATACCTTTCGTTCAACAGGTAAAAAAAAAAATAAATAAATATATTTCATCCGCGACGAGACGAACGAAAACCGCGTTTTTTTAAATAGGCCGAGGAGAAACTCGGTGAGCGTTCGCTCGGCGACAAACGGTTCGCACGCGGCTTTGTCCGGCGGACATTGTGCGCGTTTCCTTTGCCGTTAAATAATTGAAAAACCGCGGTCCGGCCGGCACGGGCTTTTTTTTCGCGGACCGACAAGCGCGCCGCGGCGGCGAGTGTTTGGGAACCACCGTCGTCGTCGTGTACGCGATATTTCCGCGCGCGACGACGGAGTTTTCACTCGGTGAAATTCAAGTCGTTCGTGTCCACGCCCGATCGTTGGCCGAATATAATTACATAATGTATTCAGCGTGCGTAATGTGCGCCGTACACAATGTGGCGACTATTTCATATTATTAAATAAAAACGGTACCATTATTATTATTATACGCAGTGGTATGATGTATAATATAGGTGGTTTTACCTGCCTCGTCTCCGGAACGCGACTGCGCCGGCATTCCGAATGATTTTTCGTCGGACCACCGCGTGGTGGTGGCCGCGAGTCCGCCGACCACAGCCACAGCCGCCGCACGCATTGAATACCGAACCGCCCGAAGGGTTTCGGATCAAAACCGTTGCACGCGAAATCCACGGATAAAGCCCCGGGAGCGCGTACCGCCGCCGCCGCCGCACGCCCACGGGGTAGTTATATTATTATTATTTTTTTTTTTCGCTCTCTCCTCTTTATCCGTCCATCTCTCTCTCTCTTTCTTTCTCCCTTTATCCTCTCCACATACGTAATCTAAAGTATATACATCACACGGTATCGCGTGCGCGTACCGAGCCGCGGCACCATCGCGCGACCGATCCAAAATGTAAATGTGTTTCGTATAAATCGATATTACTATTATTATTTTTTTTTTGACGTCCCGGTCGCCGCGGTAGGTATATACGTAGGTAATATATTTATATCGACATAATATACGCACTACGCGTACTGTACATTATATTTTACGTTTTTCTCATAAATCGTTTTCTATCTCGAAGCGGTTTCACGCATTTTTAATAATAATAACAGAACAGCTAGGTAATAATAAAAATCTTCCTCGTACACTTTCTTCCAACGCAATAGCGTATACGCGTCACATACTATTATATATAGTGATAATCGCACTCGGCGTTGACACATTGCAACGATGCTGTTAGTATTGTCGATACGCGAGTATATTATTTCAATAACAATAAACTATAAACAAAAAAAACCAATATCGACGGTATATCAGTTCCGATCGTTCGTCTAGCAAATATAACCGGTAAATATATTTTTCATCCGTCGCGTTGAAATACCCTCACACACACACACACTGTATAATATACTTTTAACCTACGCAAAATGAATACGTTAGCCGCGTAAACGGATATCGAAATGATATATCGCGATGTTACGAAAAATATGTTATCTTTCGAAAAATAGATGACAAAAAAAAATATTAAAAAAATAGTGTTTAGCGGTTAATACTCGTAAAATAATAACAAAATATTATTACATAAATATGAAATAATTTATTGAGATTGTAAAGTATGTTTAATGAAAAAGGCGACGATGAATTTCATTCGAAACCGGTCGTAAATTATATGCACTTTTTTACATTGTTATAATACTCTAGGCAAGTCCTATTTATTTATTTATTTTTTTTATTTATCATTATTAAACGTATTTTATAATTTCAATAAATCATTTTATACATTTAATAATATTTTGTTATTATGTTATCTTTACTCGTCGACGCGGTGTCGTTAAATTATTATACTGCTGATTTGATCTGTACGCGAGGACGTTTTCAAAAGTCGGAAAACTTTTTTCACATGATCGTAATATGTAGCGGATCAAATTAATACCCGAACGCGTTCTAGACGTTTGAAATGTCATGTTACGAACAATACGTTCTAATTAAATTAATCAACCGGGCCACCTATAATTTTGAGAAAACCTGTTCGTATTAACGCTTTAAAGGGGAACAAAAGCGATGGCGAAATCACCCTGGTATACTACACGGTCCTAAACGGAACAAACTTGGTTAATATAAACTTGTATATTATCGATATACTCGACCCAGCTGCCTCAAAGTAACGTTCTTTTTTGACGTGTAATTTGATACCTCGTTTGTGAACTATGGAAAATTACAATATTGCCAAGTTTTAATTATTTGTTTTTGCACAGTTTCATAACGAATTATTGTTTTTCAAACCAAAAGAAAAACACGTCGCCGTGGCGGTTTGTTTTAAAAGTAAATTTGAATTTGTGGTTACGATATTACGTATCAACAGGTTTCAGATTTTTAAGCAAAACGCTTTTCTGTAGTCTCAATATCTACATATATACGGTATAAATAAATAACACGTACCCAAAGTTTTTCATTTGAAGTTGTTTCTTCAGAACATACAACTATACCTGTGCTATTTGAAATACCTATTTGTTTGAGATATTTATTACTTGCGGCGAGACGTTGGAAAATTAAGATAAATGACTTTTGACGAATTCGTATTTCAATCAAAACTATGTAATAAGTAATAACTTATTAGGATATAATTTATAAAGCAACTATGCAACGTCTAAAGTGTGTGAATTCATATTTTGTTTTGAAACATCGAAATTAGAATATTTGACTTTAGAAATTCATAAACACGATATGAAAAAATCTTCTATCGCGAACATTTTAACATATTTTCTTCAAATTCTACTGAACAAATTAATCATTATTTATTAAAACGTCGAGTGCTTTTATTTTCAATACATGTAAGAATTTTTTAAACGTTTTATCTTTGATTATTTAAACATCCTTATTATTTACGTTTGGCTACGTTTAGAGAATTCAACGGAAAGTTACTTATATCAAAAATGTAAGTTTAAGTAGTCACTACTGTATACATTGTAACTGTATATTCGACCAGAATTTTCTTTGGAAACTATACCGAGTCAATATTCAACTATTTCAATATTTCCCATTATAATAACATATTTATTTATGATGGTTTTGTTTAAGTTGACATTTTAAAAATTAATTTAATACTTGAATATTTACTTAACTTTTAGAATTCATAGTATGTGCTATTAAATGTTAAAATTCAAATGCTTAACCATAAGTAATAATGATTCGACTATACATGAATTACGATTAGTTTTCAAAAATATTACAAACAATATATATATATTGGATTGTATTGAAATATTTTTATAAGTTATAAGTTCGCCGCGAATTTCCCTACATATTCGTAAAATTTTTAGCTTTTTTGGTAATTTGAAGTGGAATGTGTTTTCTGGAAATGCATTATAATATTTCGATACGAGTAGGGTTAAATGTCAAGGATCGGATCATAAGTTCAAACATGAAACATTCAGCGAGTACCGAAATCAACCACTTGTCCCTTTTTATATCCAGATCAACAGTGTGTTGATCAAACCTAATTTCCAAGGATAGACTCGAACCGAACCTATTTCAAACCGTCGTCGTGTGTAAAAACGGACCGAATTCGTTCAAATCGAAATAGTCGAGCTACGACTGTATTATTTTTATTTACATTTTAACTTCTAAAATATATTTGACAGAACGGCGAGACTGTACAATGCTTCTCCGGAACCGTATTTTCTCATTTAACAAAATAACTGAAAATTAACAGCGCCGACATCGTCACGTATGTGACTGACATAACTCATAAAGTCATAACTCACGCGTCCATTCGTTGTATTCCGCAATGTCCAGAACACTTATTCGCTGGTTTTGTTTGAAGATTAGAAAGAACAGATACCGAGTAAAGTCTGTGACGTTGAAGATCATTGTGACATCCATCCGTCGATCGTTATCCTGTATAAGCTTCATCGAATTTTTATTTAAATTTGTTCCTTTATACGTTTTGTTTTACATGAGTGTAATTTAAATTCCTATTAAATATAATTTGTAGAGATTTTTTTTAATATCACACTACAAGTATTTAAATCATTAGTATTAATTTACACTGTTATTAGCATTATAAAAAAAGAAAAAGGAAAGCAGAGTTGTATTATATAATAACATTTCGTTTTAAGATTCATATATTTTATTCGACCAGCGTTTCTATCCGCACATTAGTATTAAGATATAATATGTATTATATTTTTGCTACGATTAGGAGGTACCAATACTCGTATATTACTGGTAAGCGTGCCAGGAAACGTGGTGCGCGTTAAGTAACATTTTGAACTGTATTTTTTGTATTATCAACTAGGAAGTTCATCGACGCCTGTCTCGTTGAAAGCGCATGGGCACCTACTTGATCTCAACGACGTAAACAAAATTATTTTCTTCGTATTTTTTTATCATAAGCAAACCAATTAAACACGATGAAAAAAACGTGTGTGCCTCTTTTAACGCACTGAAATATAAGTTGCCCTTTATAACAACATGAAACACTACACAGTTCAGTAACCTATACTCCCATATTGTGCCTTTAACATTATAATTGGACAAAAAAAGATACTGTTGACTGTATATATACACACACACACACACACTTATTATTATTCCGACGACATGTAATGTAAGTAACATCTGTGTTTCAATGTTTTTACGTTTTACACTATCATTATATTATTATTTATCTGACGTTTACCATTATAAGAATCGAGTCGAATCACATCCGTTGTTTGTAAATTTTTAACTGAGCTATTGATTTTTTTTTTACAATCGAATGATTCAGGCTAAACTATCACTCAAATAATAGTTCCAATCGTTATCTGGAAACAAAAAGTCATTGAATACAAATTTAATATACCTCGCGTATAAAAAAAGCCATAGAGTGTAAAACTATTATACATGTATATATACATGCCTTGTGGTTTGGAATTGATATTTCTACAGATCACAATTTACGAAAACAAACTGAAAAAACTCGAAAAATTCAAACGCCCATCTATAAATATCAAACATTTTAATATCTTTTGTAAACTATAATCATCTTCAGTGAATAGTAATGCGCGTGTTCAGTAAAAATGTCAAGTCTCGACGAATTGCGATGTGTAAAAGAATAATTCGATTCTGTAATAAACTAGTGTCCCCCGTAAATTTTGCCATTTTCGTCTGTTTTTCTCGAGGATTGAGGAAATCTGTTGGAAAACTCGAAATAGTGGACATTCCAAAGTATCGACTAGACCGATTATTTGGCTACCAGAAACCATCCGCACGGTTGGACCAATATTCTTCTAGCGAAGAACGCGATGACATGAGACACGAAAAAAAAAAAGTTTTATAAAAAGCACGTGTTCGCTCGCGATAAAATCAATACATTCCTCGCTTCACTCAGAACTCGCGGTTTCGATTTATTTCCACGACGGCCGTGCAATATTAATGTCGCTTGTTTTCCCCGTGCAATGAAATCGACGCGCAGTGTTTATGAATATTATTTGTTATTTATAACGACGAAATTCGACGATAATATCAACCGATGTGGTTTAATTCGAAACGCCGACGTCGAAAAAGTGTTTGTACGCCGACCGCCGACACGATTCGAACGGCGTCAATAAATAATAAATCAATCGCGCTCATAATAAACACTACACCCGTCCCTAGTCCGTTCCAGATCTATGCAAATCACCCTAGAACACGAGCGGTGGCGGCGGCGGCGGCGGCGGCCGGGAACGGTTTGATTAAACATCACTCGAGTCTAACGTAATGAGCTCCATTTGCACGCACTTCATACTGGATATCTTGAGCGGCGGCGGTGCTGATGACGCGGACAAAAGTTTCGTCGGCGCCCAGACAATTACGAATGATTTAGAAATACCATAATGCCATCTCCGCACTCGTTCTTTAGCGAAATTAGCATTACTATGCGGTTGTCGAGAGGACAGCGTTTTGCTGACGATCCGCCGTAACCCATATCAAAATCGTGTCAGAAACAAGTCGTCGTTTAAACGTGGTCGCCGGGCCGTACGAACTCGTTTTCCACGACTGGGCCCGAAAGAAAAAAAAACGAAAAAAAAAAACGACGAGGAAAAACCATCGGCATTTCGCGCGTACGAAAAGCATTGTTTAACAGTTAATTATTTTTTAACGAGTCGTATTCGTAGCGAGTCAATTAAATGGGTCCTAAATAATACGAGTATATCGCCGTGTACAAAATAACGTACACTATACAAAACGCGGCGACACTTATTTTCACTCGAGGATTTTGTTTTTTTTATGTATACATTATTCGATGTAAGTACGCACTTGCGAAAAAAACACTAGACATTTTTTTTTTTTAAGGGTATTTTTTAAGTATTACTGTCACGCACTTTGAACTTTTTAAACAATATTATGTTATGGTATTGTACGCCATAGTGTGGATCCAGCACTCAAACCTAGTACGGCTCGTACATACCATCCCGATGAGAATAGGAACACCAAAGTGTAAAATAACAATTGCCACGCGCCGTGAACAAATGGCGTAGGACAAAATACAAGTGACCAATTAGAAATCTTTGTTCGCGCGACGGATAGTTTGAAATCGTCACGCGTGTTCAATTTTAATACAATACGAATTATTATTATGTATAAACGTTAAGATCGCGGCGATTGGGAAGAAATGCAGTTTTTTCGACCATAACACTGACGATCGGTTACCACGTTGGCGGTTCTCGCGCTCAGAGCTACGGTATAAAATGGCATCCGTGAGATGGCCTTTTCCGGGAAATGAATTTTTATTTTATGCGGAGTTGAGCACTTTTACACGGAGCGTAGCAACGGATGTTTGAACTCGTTCGCTTGTAAATTGTTTAAACGCCATTTCAATATTGTGTTTTAAAAGAATACGACTCCGTGTTGAATGACAAAACACGATGTTACGTATATATTTAATTGATCATTCGCCGTCGTCTAACCGTACGCCGAAGAGAAACGGTGTCTTTTTGACATGACGTATTTTTAATTTCATTTTTCGAATCAGAAATTCGTCCGAAGGTGTCAATTAACGCGAGTAATGTACTGAACGAGTTGAACTGATGGTTTAGTGTTTATAACATCGAAACATTTGACGTGGACATTTTCTGTCTAATAGCAATTTATTTTGTCACTCTCGAGTCTTCGTAGTAAAAGAGGAGCTGGTTATCAACTCGCTTTCGGATTCGATATTAGCTTTGCATAAACTCGTGTTGTTATGCGTGATGTAATGTTATTTACAAAGTTTGTCACTCAACTAGAAGTTAAGAATAAAGTTATTACGCATTGATTGGCTCGATTCTAATTTGTCAAAAACATATTCGATCGAAATCGGTTGAGAAATAACTAAATTCTTGCCATGGAAATATTTCAATGATTTCGTGAGTCATCGTATATATTTGTAAATGGGTACAATCGATATGATATAATATTTATGTAAATACCGATAAAAACTAAGAATACCATTCAAAACTTTTCGCAAGATCAAATAATGTGGTCTTTATTAATTTGTTCGCGTCGACCTTCGGGGAGATTATTATTATTTTTATAATATTGTAAGATACAACAGTGCACACGTGTCTCGTCGTATGTTATAAGATTGTTTTCTCCAAAGTTAATAAAAAGCCGACAGTTCAATAATGTGCCGACCATATTATTCTGCATCCAAAGGTTAGTAAATAATACGATAGCCGTGAAAAACGCGAATAAATAAGAAGAGCAATAAAAAAAAAGAAAAGAAATGTCTAAAAAACTACACGCGCAAGTGAACATTTTCCCAAGTTTATGTAAAGTTTTATTTTATTAAAAATTAACCACGATAGAACTATTGATGAACTCGTTTTTATATTTTGCGAACAAGTATTTCGCTTATAATTTAGTCTCTGTGGAAAATTAAATCCATCAGCAAGTTAAAAAAAAACAGCAAGCTTAGGATTTTCCAATTTGACATGCTTGAAATCGTTATATCATCTATACGGCTGAAATTATTGATCAATTTCAAATGGTAGATAATGAAGTTCGCATCAATATCTATGTGTAAATTCTCGTAGAACACCCTGTAATTGATACGTTAGGTTAACTATAGGATGATGGGTACAGTTAAGTTCTTAGTCTGCCTCTATATTAATTAAATCACGAGTATAATAACAGAATAATCAAGTATACATTTTTAATAGACGCATAGGTGCCACGAAGAGGGGTGGGATGAAAAGGGGTGCCCTATATATTATACTAGCTGACCCGGCAAACGTTGTTTTGCCATATATTTCTAGTGAATTTTTTAGTATAAAAAATAACTAACTTATTGTAAGGATTCGGGGATGGTGTTTATAACTAAAAGAGGAATGGAGAAATGACGTCCTATAAAAACAACAAAATGCCAGCCATTCGTTTATATAGAATTTATAGTCTATTTATTATATGAAATCCAAATTACCACGCACTCACTGATCGCGTTGCATCTCAAAATCTAGCCCGTGAAAAGTTTTTTCCGGTATGAGGGAGAAATAACGTTATTCATTTTTACCCCCTTAGGGGTTGAATTATGTAAAAATTGAAAATGCAAAAAATTTTTCACTTTAAATCACTTTTAATGTAACAAATTGAAGTACTTAATAACTAACCTATTGTAAGTACTCGTATAATATGAAACACGTATATATTTTTAATTGAAAATGATTCGCAAAAAAATGTATAAACAATGATCATGGTAACTATGGTTACAGAATAGGTTTAAATATGAAACGTTAAATTTTTAAAAATATTTGTGGTAGGCGCCACACTTAACACCTAGGGGTTTAATAAACAATAGTTTATGTCCTATTCTCTGAGCTACCAAATATACGTATGTAAAAAATTTCATGAAAATCGGTCGAGCCGTTCCGGAGGAGTTCGATAAGACAAACTGTGACGGGAGAATTTTATTTATAAGCTAATAAATTAGGTACCGATTAATAACCGATCTGTTGGATTTTTATACGTTTCTGGTGCAAAAAATCACGATTTCATTGACGTGAAAAATCACTATTTTTTATAAAATAGGGCAAAAATGACGATTTCGCTACCTCGCGAAGAGAGGCACCCATGACCTAACTTTAGACCGTAAATAAAAATAATCGGTACTACTTACGGCTTGTCGGTGTGTTGCTGTTGAGTTTCGGCGTCGGTTCGTGAAAATATAATAAAGTAAGCACTAACAGATACACAAAAGTGACTATTAAAAGTTTCATCGGTCGTCGGACGAGATGGAATAATAAACTGACGACATTATCGACACTATCACGGAGAAAAATTAAAACGACCAACAACTTTCCGAACCGCCGCGCTGTCGACACTAGGCCGGTCGTCGGAGCACTGTGCATCCGGTTAGCCGACGTACTTCCTCGCGAGCGTCTCTCGATCGGTATTAGGCGGGTTGCGTGCGCAGAACGGCTGTCATTGGTCGGGCGGCGCGATTTCGTTGGCACGCAGGTCTCACTCGTTCCTATTTATATTCCTCATTACTATTGTTACGTACATAATCATGTTGTCACAATGAATTATCTTATATAATAATTACGTAATACCTATTAATGACTAATCTCTTCGATCGTTGTACGTTTCCGGTGCGAAAATCACGATTTGTTTTCATAGAATAGCAAAAAAAAGAGCTATTGCTTCGTGGCAATGTGGTCACTACCCCTATGATTTAAGGGAGACTATCATTTATGTCTGATTTTAAGCGCCCCCGTGTCTTTTTAGTACACATCGCGGGAAAAAAGTCAAAGGCGGCGCATAAAAGTTTGATCAGAAGTCGGGAGACCTGTATTGTCCCTGTGTTCCTCTCCGATTCAACTACTGCTCCCGCTAAACCTATTCTGCTCGCGAAAAAATCTCCCTTAAAATATTAACAATAATATATTATATATTATAGCTGAATAACCCGGCTTCGCCCGTGTGCAACTTTTTATTTTTTTCATTTTTACCCCTTTTAACCCCCTTAGGGGTGGAATTTTGAAAATCGGTTGACGTGACGACACCCAAAAGAGTATTTGGAACAACTCTGTGAAAAAAAATTGGAAAAAAGTTAAAAAGGTCGTCACAAAATGGGAACATAAAAAAGGCCTGTTCTTTTATATATGTAATAGATATACCTAACGAGTATGGAGTAGAAAATAAACAACATTTATTTTTAAAGAGAAAATATTAAACTAGCATCATATATAACCCTTAAAATTGATTTAAACATTGTTACTTATCACATGAATTTTAACTTGAACGCATATAGAAATATTTCGAATAATTTCCACCTTGCTTCGTAAAACTGTAATTATTAAATACGAGACTGTCTTTTTGTCCAGATGTCGGAATGTGTTTTTTTTGTCTTCTTATTTCGAGAATAAAAAATTAAAACGTGTACTTCTACGGCTCTGCCGTTTTCGAATTTTTAATTTTTAAATATTTAATACTCTTATCAATAATGGACTAGTATCAACGGGCGAGACGAACTACCTCCTAGTAAATAAATAATGTCGTTTGCGGATACTTTTATATACGAGTATATACATATAAACGAGAGATCGTCGACATTTTACAATATCTATACCGTATTGTTGTTGACCCACCAGGGCGGCCTCGGGAAGGACTCTTTATTTAAGTACAGCACTGACACGACGAGCACCACTTGAAACGATGTGAGCAATACTGACAAAACTCCACTGTGCAGACATCACACGAGTGGAAATCGGAAAAGAAATCCTAGTAAAAGTGTACCGGGTCAGAAGGGCACTTGGTATAACTAACCTATGGTAGTTTAACATTATATAACTATATAAATTTTTACAAGTCTCGATATTTGTTTAATGATTAGCATTTGAAATACACGTACATGATCAGCATTTGTTATTCGTTTCTTTTTCGCGTTCGATTATTATCGTATTCAAGGCGAATTTCTCGAATTTCTCGAGACGAACACTCGTTGAAAAAAAAAACAACCTAAATAATGCCGAAAAAATAGAAATTCGATCGTTCGCGTCGCGCCACAAAGGTTTGTCGATGAAAAATAGACACTCCGCCTCACGGATACACCCGTTTTGAAATCATATTTGTTTTACTCGTCGTTTTTCCGTTATTCGATCAAATGAGTTTTTATATTGTGTAATTTTTCTCCGTCGATATATTAAATTTTCCCCCGGGACTTTTTTTCCTCCCGGTGTCTCGAGTCCGCCGTGTTCACACGAGTGATTCCACACTCGTCTAAACGAGTAATGAATGTGTAGGTACGTGTGAATGCGAGTTTGCCCTCCGGAGAGGTTTTGTTCTACGTGGCTGCATCGTAACTACGATACCGCTTGTTTTTTCGATAATTATTTCCAACCGCGCGCGACCCCGCAGCCACGAGCCCGCCAGGACGCGGGTATAAAACGAGCGCGGATCCGATAAAAAATAAAATATGTGTCTGTTTATTCATATCACATTACAGTGTACATGCTACGGGCGACTTATTATTTTATCAGACGCGTTCTCGCGGTTAAGGAAACGTGTTTATCATACGTTACGAACGTTTGACGTTCGCTCGCGACTCGAGTCGATTACAATCGCTACGCGTACGTCGATGGCCACGTCGTATATTATGGCGCGCGTGAATTTTCCCTGCGCCGAAGACGGACTGAACTAGTGCACGTTAGCATTAGTACGCGAGTAATATTATACTACGTTATTGTAGCGCGCGTGTTGTCGTGTATGCTACGAGCGAAATCCGGTTAAACGTTTTGTGCTAGATCGCCGATTTCTATCGATCTCTTTCGATTTGCATGACTCGTATCTTGCCATTTTCGCGACCGTGTAAACACTTTTACGTCCAATTACTTAGGTGTTGCTAATTTAAGTGCTGAATAACAAGTTTCATTGCCTCAAAACAATCGCCGTTCGATTTCGACGAAGTCAAATTTGATTCGCAAAGTACACGAAACGTCCAAATGATAAACAATTATAAATCAATGACCAACGATGATTGTTATGATAGTTTTAATAAAAGAATCTAAACGAAAACTTGCAAATGACTATGATTTTTTTCATTCCGATTGTCTCGATTCGTAACATTTCAATTATTATAACAAGAGCATTTTGATTCTCCTTACTTGCTGTCTCGGATAAACTTCAAAGTTCCTGTCCACTTCTCTAGTCACAAAGTTCCATTTTTACTTCCAACCTCTTCTACACACTTCGGTTTTGACGAACCACGCCGTTGATTAAATGTCTTAAAAATTCAGATTCCACATTCTCATTTGTATAAATATATGCTCTTTTAATCTAATTGTTTTGTATATATCGTTATTTGTCTTTTTTTCTTAACTTGAAGATTATAAATTTGGCACGATCTCGAGTCGTATGTAGATAAATAAACATAATAAAGATAACGAGTAAGTATCTTGTACAATATGGAAATCATCGAAATTAATTATTATTGTAAAATAAATAAACAAAATATGATTAATTGTAAATTTTCATTTCTGCCGAGTAAGAAATTGTTTTACGATTCGCGTTGAGTTCATTTTGCTCGTACACTGTGATGTGCGATTTAACTACTTACCTTCCCCGCATACATACATTATTCTAAAACGATAACGCGCGCTCGTGTTAAATCACATTTACATAATATATCATTTTAACTCGTTCTTCATTTTGTCACTGTCATAAAGACAGCCGGAAGGGGTGATACTTGCAACTCTCCTAAAAAAAATCGTATCTATTTTTAATTTTTGGTGCACTGAAGAAATATTATTACTTTTACGTAGAGTAATGAGTTTTTTTTTTTCGGTTACTTTTAATCGCCATACGTTTATTTTTAAGTTTCGTGATACATTATTCGTATATAATACAGTATTTGTAATATTCATTCGGTGGTCGATGTGGCGGAATGGAACGATGCGATAGTTTTCTCAAATATACGTTGAAAGTAGATCACCAGACAGCCATTCACAGGTGCACAAGTAAATAAAATTGAGCTTCTTTTATTTTCCAAATGTAATTAGTCACGTCCAAGTCAGCAATTATAATTAATCCACCGCCGTTTTACGGTTCTGCGTCAAGGTGAAAACGATAAGAAACTAGTGTTTTGCATAAAAAAAATTCCATTTGAACGTTTAACACCATAATCGTTTAACGGTTTTAATTTCCATTAAATTTAAATAGAAAAACGTTTAGATTTTATATTTTCATAACATAATAATTATAAACTGTCTTACACTCGAATACTTTAATCGGAAATCCTTTGTTAATCGGCAAATGTACATGTTGTAAAATAAAAAAAACACAATAAACATATACAATATATATATACTCGAATGCTACATTTAAATTCGGTAGTTGAGAAAAGGCGTTATCGACCGAGAAATATTGTTGAAATTCTGTTGAAAAACTCTATTTCATACTAACATTTTCATCTATTACCGGTCAATAATATCGATTCCTGAGATTTGTGATCAAAGGCGACACTTGGCAAACTTGTGTAATAATGATAAGCAAATAGAAGTTCATTAGATATTATTACTATTTATTTGTATAGCCGTTACTTGTATAACATTTCGAATTTCACAGCATAACAGCTGCACGATAAACAGATTTTTACTGTTAAAACAAGTTTTGCATTTATATCTTTTGAATCTCATCTATCTCTACCTGCGTTTATCAGCCAACGAGTATGTATAATACAGATCATTTCACCACTAATAATTTACATATTCGATATTACGAAGGTTAAAATTTTTAATAAACAATAATAAAATAATAATAACTATAAATTTGATAGCATTGTTTTGTTTTTCTTCTGCTTAATATAGACTTGTGTTGTCAATAATGCAATTGACTTTAGTTTATTTTGAATTTAACCAAAAACAAAAATGTATTCAGTCTCGATGTCCAACTTAACTGGCCATCGGCGTCGATGACTGGGTAATGTGTACAGTTTCCACATTGGAATACGATGACGTTTGCCGGCCAATGACGTCATTAACAACTTTTTCACACCTGTAATTTATAAACGGGAATAGTTAATTTTTATTTGATTTCATCTAAATTTTATTAGTTCATTTTGAAACCGAATTCTCGCCTTTGGAACAACGTTTTGGTTCACTCGTATGGACGCTGCCAGTGACCAACACGAACGAATAACTATAGACAACGCGTATATTTTGTAACTGTTAAGGCTCCGCCGCCGACGAGTTGATATATTTTATTTCTACACAGTGTCAGCCCTTGAAAACCGAACGACCGTCGTTATCTACTCGTGTCCGTTTTGATAAAATTATCGTCGCGACTGCGAAACGAAAAGCAAAACGAATAACCGAATAACTAAGAACGCAAACGCGTTTTTCGTACCAAAACCTGGACAATAAAGCGACCTTCCTTTATTTTTCCACAACACGATCCGCGTCGATTCACGACGATATTCAAACGTTTCGCGCGAAAAGAAGAACCGTTGACGTATGAAACAGGCCAGAGCCGGGCGACGCGTGCCGCCGTTCGTGCGCGACTCGCGACAAACTATGCGCGCACGGCGGACTCGTGGAACGAGTTGGAGAGCGACTTTCGCTTCGATTTAATTGAATAACTCCGAAGTTGTTGCGCGCGGTTTTAATTTGTTTCTTCTGTAACCGTTAAGTACGTGCGCACACCTACGCGCGCGCTCGCGCACGGCGAAACTACTGCCGCTACCTACGCGAAAATCGAAAGGAAAACGAAAACCCCCTCGGTTAAAGTCACGGCGTATAATAAGACGACGCGGTATCGTTCCGGTTATTGACTGTATATTAAATTGCTTCTTCTCGACCGCCGCCGTGTGCGAAACCGAAACGGACCGTCTCATTACCGAAACAGCGTTTCGAATACGCGCGCGATCATTATCGAATCGACCGATCGCCGCCGCCGCCGCCGGTCGTTATATTCGAGGAGTCGGCGTTTCGGGCAACCGCGGTCGTCCTTTTGCCCCCCCCCCCCGAACCACGCTGCAAAGTCTAGACGATTTTCCCGACGGCGAGGCGAAATCCTTTGACAGGACGTCTCCGTGTCCCGCGGACGCGGGCGTATTGATGAAAAATCGTCGCGTCGAGAAAATCCCACCGACGACGGTGTCCCGATGACGTTGTTCGGTCGACGATTCACAGTTATTAAAAACTCACTGCGCGAAATGGATTCTGCCCGGACGCGAATCGCCGTAATAATACGATGGCACGATGGTCGTTGCGAGACGAAAGACGGGCTTGCTCGTCGGCCCGCCGGCGTTTTCATCAATAATAAATCGCCGCTATCAAAACGCACAGTCCGAACGGCCCTTGCGACATCTCGCGTTGAAAATCCCGTGCTCCCGCGGGGACGATTACCGCATTTTTCTCCTGCCACCCCCGTAGTCGTCGTTGTTCGTTCTACCAATGGCTCGCGTAATAGGTACACGAATAATTCCGTTTTAACGCTCAGACGATTTCCCACTCGACTCGATCGGCGCGCGGCCGTAAAAGTTATGACTTTAATAGGTTTTTTTTTTTTTTTTTTTTGAAATCATTTACTTTTGAATAATACATATAATTCAGATTTTCTGCGCCGTTAATATTCCACGAACGAAAAATGTTATTTGTAAATCACGCGTAAATACCGCGGAACGCCTTGTTATTGCTTCCCGCGATTTTAAAAAGTATATAATACCGTTAGGAAATAACTTTTATTAGATGAAATATTGTACGAAAAAAAAAAAAAAAGAATAAATTTAATATAATGAATTATATTATTTTCGCAAAACTTTGTTTCGCGGCTTTATACGAATTATATTCGAATGATATAAATTCCGTTTGTTTAAACTTTTCCTTACTTTAGGTTATTGGCCTTTGATCAAACTTAAAATTTCCATATCGTAATTTATTTATAAAAATACAATTTAATAACGTCGCCAGGTTGTCGACAGTTTTTTTTTGTTGTTGTATTTTTAATTTCAGTCGAATAAATCTCTGACCAAACTCGACGGTATTGTCTGCGAGTTTTCGCTACGGTTTGTCATATCATGTCGGCGCTGGCATTCACGCCGTACTGACTACCGAATCGCAAGAACAAAAGAAAAACCAAACGCACTTTTCAGCTGAACTCGTCGGCATAATACGCTTTACCTTTTACTCGTCAATATTCTGTACGGCGTTCCATATATTTCGCTGTTGCGGTAAGAAACACGCGCGTCCTATTGACTTTTTATGGTTTCCAATAATATTTTATGTGAATTGTCTGAAGCGTAATATAAATGCCCATTCGTCGGTCGGATAAAGACTCCTGTAATACGTCTTAAAGGATTGAGACAAACGGAGGACAAACTGTGCGAACCGACGACGTTAAATTTCTAGTAGAATAATTTCATCTTTCCGCGCGCGAACGTACGCGATTGGTCGGTGTATTTTATTCTAAACCACTTTTATACCAGCCGAACGGTTTTTTCACACCGCGCGCTGTTTGATCAAAAACTTAATGACAGTTTTATTTCATGACGCGTGTATCTATAACACAGTTGAAACCACAATATCACGATCACTTCTTGTTTTTGGTGCATTTCGATAGGCCAATAAAACAAATAAATTTTAAGATTAAATTTGAAGACGGCACTTTGTATAGTCAACTTAGGTACAAACTATTGAGTTCACCAGTATAATAATAAATTAAAAACGGCGAATAATAATTGCGTATCTGATATAACTATAATAAGTGAAAAAATATGATATAATTTTCATAACTGATAAATAAATATAATATCCTTTTTATAGTATTTAAAGATTATTTAAAACGGTCGTGAAGGATAAATAATTAAAACGATATTGTATTTGAAAAATACACAAA
Source organism: Drepanosiphum platanoidis (assembly GCA_948098885.1). Taxonomy (NCBI): domain Eukaryota; kingdom Metazoa; phylum Arthropoda; class Insecta; order Hemiptera; family Aphididae; genus Drepanosiphum; species Drepanosiphum platanoidis. The sequence continues at coordinate 23,097,530 of OX402528.1, forward strand.
AATGTCGTTAATAATACAATCGATATACTGCTATTCCGAAAAAAAAAAATAAATGCAAAGTAAACAGGTTTGACATTTAGAAATAAAAGTATCAACAGTTTTCGAATCGTACATTCCGGAGCGAAAAAGATAAGTTACGAAAGTTTAAAACGAAAATACCATTTCAATCAACTCGGGAAAGCTTTAACAACAAAGCAAAAGTAAATACCACGGAATTAAAAATAAAATAAACATTTAGCTAGGATAATATAGTTGCGTTTCGAGTGCCGGTAACACTCGCGCTGTAGTGAGAAGGCGATGTTATTACTTTTGAAAACCAATATCTTCCTTCAAACATATTTATACTCGGCGGATTCGTATTCTCAGGTCGAGTTGATATTAACTTTTACTTACATAATATATATAGTAAATAGTACATAATAGACACGAAAAGACTATTCAAACGAAATATACACTGCGGCGAAATTAAAAAAAAAAAAAACAGAATGTTTCGGATTCGACGTGGTGTCGGCTGAATTTTTCAACCACGTAAAAACATCCATGACGGTTAAACCTAGTCGGACTTGAAATTAATTATTTTTTAATAACGTAATAGGGTTAAAACTCGAAATACCCGTCGGACGTCTCCCGTTAGAAGTTAATCTGAAATATATTGTTCGCGTTTTTCATAGGACCAAATAAATTAAACGTGGTGAATAAAGTTGTGCGTAGGTCGGTTTGGAAAAAGTATGACTTCCCGTGGACTCGAATATCTTTTTGTTGCGTTCGAATATTACTTTTTTTTTTTCTTCTTTTTACTCGTTTTGAATAACACGACGAGCAAAAGTAATTTCATTGCGATGTTTTCGAGCGGCGTGTGAAAACTAAAAAGTAACTGTATTGGTGTAACTACCGGTTTTCTTCGGAGAAAAAAGAAACCTACCCGAGAACGTTGGGTAAAAAATTATCATTATAGTAGAATGATAACAGTATATTATTATTTGTAGAATTTCGATAAAATCACTGTCATAACAACGCGGGTGGGTTTTTTAAATCTTTTACGTTTTGATAACATAAATGCACGCTAGAGACATGATTGAAAAATCAACAATACCGTTTGGTTTTACGAGTAAATGCTTTGAAAATTGTGGACATTTTTCGTGTAAAAGATTTCAAAAATCGTATCAATTATATGTAATTACGTTTTGCACAACAAAATGAAACAAAACTAAGTTACGAAAATAAAATTTCCCGACTATAAGTACGGTTGTACGACATAACATTATAATAATAGTATTATCGCTCCGTGGATACAATTCGCTTAATCTTTTATGTATACATTTGTCGCGAAATATTTTAAAACGAAAATTAATATTACTATGGAAAATTCGATATTTCAACATTCGACGTTTGACGCAATAATCTCTCTCTCATTCGTCCGGACTTATTAAAATTCAAAATAAGTAATTTGATATTTATGTAATTAAAAATGTAATGCTATAATAATTAAATTTGCCATTAGTGATTTGTTTATACACTGCGTAATCCGATACTATATGTACATAAATTAGTTAAGTGTTGAATAATTTAACTAAGTTTTATTTATTTTTTATTTTTATGCTTAGTCTGTGGGGCGTTATAATAAGCTTGTAGATAGTTTAAACATTAATTTATCTTCATTTTTCCCGTATAGATGTTTAAATTAGTGTAAGAATATAGAAAACGTCAGATTTGAAAGTGACACTAACAATTTACATTACTTTTAAATCTATGGTGACCTGTACTGTGGATATATTTTAAATAGTTAAAAACCTTTTTAAAACATAATATTAAATAACAACATTTACTTATGACTCGCAAAAAATGTGTCCAATCTGAACTATTACTCTGACAACACTTCAAAATATTATTGATAAATTGTTAATTTTACACGTCGAGAGAGAGAGAGAGAGTTGAAAAACATTTTTTTTATTTTTGATTTTCAATTTTATTTCAACATTTTTCTACGTAAAATAATTGTTGGAACATTTGTTATGATAATAATGTATTATTGAAATTTACCACGAAGATTTGTCTATTCTGGATTTGTTTGTATACGACATGAAAAATGTACCTTTGATACATCCGCGTTTCTTTCCATAACCACAGTTATGATAGATATTAGATTTATTTTTATTATTTCTTACAATACAATAATATATAAATAAATATATTATTATCCATAATTGTTTAAAATAAAAAAAAAATCATGGACAGTAAGTTATCATCGATAACAATCACCATTGATTTCTTTTTAAGCGTGTTAATAACGAATCACACGTCAAATTTGATTATGTGACTTGATAATAATTATTTTTACTACTCACGTTCCATTTGAAACTCACAAATTGCAATTAAAAGTTATCTGCCGTGTTCGTATCCGGCGCTTCGTTCCTTGTTTATATTAATTTGAGTTTAACTATTAATAATGAATATTAACGTATTTTTACGCATAATAATTACTGTATAACAAGATATACCCACCCATATAACGAGTTTCAAACAAACCAATTTGAGGAATTAAGTTTTGTGTTCGAAATAAAATTGAAACCAATGACAAAGCGTGAATTTGTATACAATTGTGAATACTGGTGAAAATATGAATACGGTCATTGTATGCATAGTTTAAGTTTTTGGTTGATATTTCTAAAACAAAATATAATTATTATCTACTTACGTAATTCTTATGTATTATTTTCAAACTATAGCCATAAATAAACTTACTATTGGTACTATTGGTGTTTTTTTTTTTTCAAGAGATATTTTCGTTAAAAGCGTTATTAAAAGAGCTGACGTATTTATGTCATATTCTGTGTAAAACAAAATTGTCAAAGTCAAATTTAAGTCATCCTTGACTTTTATGTTTTCGTTTATACTCATCCATCACAGCTTTTTGTTTTTTCAAAGTTTTCATTGTTGTATTATAATTATTATTGTAGGTTTTTGTTTTTGTTTTTGTTTTTTTTTTTTTTACAATTTTTGTCCTTCTGTTGTTAGAATATTCAAAAGTCAATCTCAAAATGTTTTTTGTTTTAAAATTTAGAATCATTATAACGGAAAGTCTTGTCATAGAGAATATTTCGTTTGATGTATTCCTATAAAATGAGTTGCTGAAATACAACGGTAAATAATAGGATACAATATGTTAACGTAAAAGTTGTATGACAAAATAATTGTAGTAGAATTAGGAAAATAAATTAGATTAGGTCAAAATTACCCCGAGGTAACTCTAATTAAAAAAAAGTAAATGCATTTTAACAAAAAAACCCTCCCAAGACAATTGTGTACATTATATTATGTGTACCTACCTACGTATATTTTGTTGTCAAACACAATTAATTTAACTGCGGGAATACTCATTAATCTTATTAATATTCTCACCTCTATATTATATAACATACTTAATTATATTTATGTTTAAGTCATGATCAATTGGTTTATTTTTTTTAATATGATATTGTGCTCACTATACACACACACACAGACTTCCATAGGTAAATTGTATGAAATTCTTTTTAGGCGCTTCCAAATGATATTGTATACAAGTGTTAAAAAAAAGATCTAAACTATTGGAGTATGGGGTGAATCACCTCTTTGAATCCGCCACATACGAGTGCCGATTTCGACTCGATCGCAAATGACGTAATCGTCTAATGCCTTGAAATAATTGCTAATAGGCTATAAGCGCGCAAACTAATTTTCTCAAGCTCATCAAGTGAAGTGAATAAAAAAAATTTGAATGAAATTTAAAAATGAATATTTATTATTATTTTATTTTTTTTTGATAATTACAAATTATCGGCTCTTCGCGTCCGCGAGACCGACCGATAATCACTGTATTATAATATTTTCATTGCTGAAAGTTATCGATTAATATACCTAATCAATAAAAGTGTGAAGAGCTCAAAACAAATGATATCAATGATCCATTTATACGCGTATTCCAAAATAGTTTTAATAAACTATTAGTAAACCAAATTAGTAGACAATTGTTACCCGAACGAAAAACTCTAATCCAAGAGTGTAGATTTATTATTTAGTAGTTAGTAAACAGGACTAGTAGTGTCCTCTCGCGCGTGTGATTCTATTTATCGAAATTAAAAAAAAAAAAACCGAGAAATGCAATTAAAAACTTTCAAAAACTAATAACTCAAACATGTTTTTTAAAACTGCGTACCGAAAAAGGAATTATTTTTTCATAAATAATTTTTGCAAAAATATTTATTCGAACGCGACGCGTTATCTCGTCGACGAGAATAGTCGAGCACGTGACTTTCGAACAGGTGACCGGCCCGTGTTCGTTTTGAATATGATTAATAGCCCGGACGCGAGGGTAAAAATGTACTCAAACGTGGCGACGAATTTGATTAGCTGATCGGTTTGGCCGCGTAGAAACTTCCGACTCGACGAGAGCGATACCCGGCGTCAAAAAAACAAATAAATAAACGAACAACAGCGACTGGCCCCGGGTGACGACCCCCGGTCCGAAGTGCGTGGACTATTTATTTTTTTTAAATTCGTTAACGCCCAGACAGCGCGTCGTCAGCACTCGCGACGTAATAGAATCGCGCGGGGGGGGGGGACGCGGCGCGAATTCGCGTAGAGATAAAAGGCGACGGCGGCTCTTAGATCGTAGGTGATCTATTCGCGAGGGACGTGGCAGTGCGCGCGGGCAGGATTCCGGCGGGGGGTCTTCGCCGAAAACTCATTCCGAAGACGTGTCCCGGCCCGCGCGCTCGACGTCCCGCCAATTTTAATATCGGAATTACGGCCACGTCATTTGGAGGGTCGCTCGAACGTCTCCTAGGGTCAGTCACGCGCCGTCCGTGACGCGCCGGCCGCGGGTCGAATAAGTGTCTGCGAGAGAGACACGCGCGTGCGCCGATCCGCGTGATATTTTATCCGCGAGATCCGTCGAAGAAATTTCGAACCATTTTTCGGACGAGGGGCACCGCGGTCCGGGGAGGAAACGACTGTTTTTCGGGAGACGAGCCGAAAACCATTTCGTTTACGACGCGCGAATCCGGCGCGGCGGTGTGCCGCTCTTTGAAACCGCTATTTCGCATAGAAGATTTTATTTGAATATTCCAACGAATAACGACCGAAACCCCGGGCCCGCTGCTTTGGACGGACTAGGAATCAGTCGGTTTTACTATGACGTGCGTGTGTTTATTACATTACGACCGTGTGTCGTCACGATCCGATTTATTCGATCGTCGTTACGGAGGGTTTCTGATGGCAAATGTCTTTATACTTTCGATTTTCGATACGGTTCGTTGATCACTGAGAAAAAAACTGACCGAAAATTATTACGAAAAAACCAGGGAAACGGCCTTATCTCTCATATTGGATTTTACCGTTCGCTATTTAAACAAACCGAAAAAAGGCCTCGATAATAATTGGACTTGCCATCTTCTCTTATTACTTTCCACATCTGTCCCTCTTATAGTAGTAGGAATAAAATACAGTTTTGATATTATTAGTTTTCTTCTTATATTATATATATTTTTTCGCGTTTTTTTAAGACATTGGAATCGGGTCGACGATATACGTTAGAAGCCAAGTTCTCGTATGCCAATTAGTAGTACCGATGTTTCTTATACCACACATTCGTTTGTTTTTCGTGTTCTCATTACACATTATATTATTATGTACTATATTGTTATACGTATTACAGAATTAATAACGTAGATCGACATTGTAAAGTATCGAGGCGTGTTGAATTGTTGAACGTACAGTGGAACCTCGATTATCCGGGGTAATGGTGGGGAGGGGGTCACACGGATAAATGAGAACCACGGTTAATCGAGACTTTTTATAATAATGAAATTTGTATAATAAATAACCAGCCTTGTGAAGCATTAAATGTTGCCTCAATTTTCAAATTTTCATGAAACCATTTTGCTCTTTTTCATAAACCATTGGCCCAGAAATCGGAATGCCTTCAATATGCTTCTGTTTAAACCATTAAAAAAGAGCAGATTCCGTGTCAGATAATGATGACTTTTTCATAGTTTTTCTCTTCTTAGCTGATAATTCTGCACAAGATATGAACTTGAAAATTTCATTTTTTTGTTAGTAGTTTGTTAGTAGTTTTTTGTAGTCACGAACAGTAAAAATGTTCGATTATAACTACATACGTATATATCTACAGTCCATACTTATTTTTAAATTTTCGGAAGAGTGAGCACGGTTAATCGCGAACACGGATAATCGAGTCACGGATAATCGAGGTTCCACTGTATATACATTTGTACGTGCGTGTTTTTAAAACACAATCTAATCCACGACGTACCTCGTACTTTTTTTTCCATAAAACACGTTTTTAATTGCCTGAAAGCAAATTGTTTAATAAACTATTTTACAAAACAGAAAAAACGACGGGAGAATATTTAAAATAATTAACAAACTCGTACCTGTACGCACAATAAGAATTCGTTAAACTTCAAAATTAATCATTAAACGCGACCGAATTCATAACGTTTATAATAAATATATTGTGTACGAGTATACTCTTATATCACAAGTGTTTAAATACAAACATTTTAAAATCGATTGCACTGTTATTTTACATACATTCGCTAGTTCTGAGAATGAAATTCGATGCTATTCTGACGTATGTGTTTTATGCTAATGGGTATTTGTTTTTTTTATCCAAACTGAATGTTTATCAGTTTGTAAAAACATTATTTTTTTCCATTTTCCATCACTAATCCGTACAAATAAAACGCTCACACATATTACACGTATTATCTGAAAGCTATTGTTGATCGACTTACAGTCGAGCTGTCAAAACTATTGTTTATAGAAATAGATTTATTACAACAGTGCTGAAAAACTCGAGCGCTCTACGAATAAAAATCTTCTATTAAAAAGTTTTTGTTTTTCAGAAAATTTTCGTCGTTTGCGACCGGTGTAAAACTTAAATAGACTTTTTATAACCCGAATGTTTTTCTCAAGAATATCTCGTCCGGGTGTTTCTCTTTCAACTTTTAATATGTTATAATTTTCGAAAATCCCACGTTTATACATGATAAAATGTTATTATTATTTCGTGTCGTGGAACTGCGTAGGTATCCGTGAGAAAGCTCTACCATAAAAATAGTCTCAATCGCTGTACGTGCTTTCAATATTCAACTGACATCGATTTTGAATGGATTTAATAGCGCTGTAATATATATTTTTTAAACTAAACTAAAAACGCATGAATAAAACATTTTCATAGAGGTCTATATAGATACCATAATGATAATAAAAAGAACAAAGTATTCGGGTTTTTCGAAAGCAATGTTTTGAAAAATGACGTTCTTAAATAATTCAACATTTTCACGTGTATCAATTTGATAACAATTCTGTTATTGTCGAAAGTACAGAGACAGCCAATACGAAACACTGGTCCTCGATCCCGGCGACACGGAAAAAATCATTAAATATATCAAACGAATAATATTACACGAATTAATTTAATCATAATATATATACGATATGTGTAACATTTTTTTATTTATTTTCTATATTCTTGTTTATAATTCTTCCGTTGTAATTTAATACAGCCAATAACCATTGTTTTTGCGGCTTGTTAAAATTGAAAAAAAAAATTATAATTTAATAACTTTTAAGACGAAAAAATACCGTCACAATAACAGAAATTGATTTGATTTAAAATGTTCACAAGATATGTAGTACCGTTCGTCGAAAAAGTAATTTACAAAATTATAAACGTAAATTAAATAATATCTCTCTAACATAATTTATGAGACTCAATGTGTAAGTCGAGCTCGGTATCAGATTTTATTAGTTGAATTTAAACGTACGTTATGCATTTGAGAATTCATATGCAAATAAGCGGAATCTGAATCAAGTATTTTATTGTGCATTAATAAAACTCAAATACAACTGAAATAAATATTTGATTGGGTGCTAAGAAACGATTGTTTTGAAATAACGCAGTATTTTAGTCATATTCGTAAATATGTAAAAGTGATGTATAAATAAAGCTACGTATTTGTGAACTTCTTTCGCTATTACTTCTCTTAAAACTAAAACTCAATGTGAAGTTCGATGTTTGCAACCGTAAAGGATAGAATTTAAATTAATCAAAAGTTGTTATTTCATTATTCCCGATGTCGCGGTCGTATCAGGAATATGTTGAACTTGGTTGGTTTTTTTGTAAATTAAGTCAATAGTTGGCAACAATACGCGTATGGTTCGCGGTTTTTAAAATAACACAATTTTTCTGACTAAGAAATGTCATAACATTATTATCTAAGTCACCACATGTATTTTATTCTTTTGTCTGTTTTGCATTCCATGTGAACATATATTGTAATTAGTACAGAATTTTCTTTCAATAACTTTCTGAATCTTTTCTTTCTTCCGAATTCTATGATAATTAAAACGTAGATATAAATGAGACAGTTCTTCTTATTTTTATGATAATGAGTATAAGTTTCCATTGAATAAGATATTCGTAAAAATATTAGTTTCGTAATAAACTAAGTTTTCGGTAATACGTTTTAAGTTGAAATTCGTACGTGGGTATATATACCAGGTATATTATACCTACGTACCTATGAATATGTAAATATTTAGTATGCGCGGTAATGTGTTTATTGTATGCGTAATATTATAATTATTATCGTACGAGTGGGGAGTGTCTAAAAGTTTGGAAATATTAATATTAAGAATAAAATATATACCGCGCCGTATAAATTATAAGAAATCCTATTCAGTCTTATTGATTTTGTTTATTAATCTTGGTAAGTCGATAGCTACTTAATCTGTATAAATACATATTGTCGGTACCTATAGTGCATAAATATTATGATTATAAACAAACATTAATTAAACAAACATTAGTGTTTTAACGATTTGGTCTCTAAGACGACCGGGTAATATTTTCAATAAATCGTAAATTTACTTGGTAAATCAAAAGACTCGACGACAATTGAGGTAAAATGATTTTTACACGACTTTAATTTAACGTTTCGTCTTGAAAAAATTAACCGTCGTATTTGAAATCGGTCATTAGTTTGGGTACATATTTTCATACCTAATGTTTATCATCGTTGTTTTATAGGTTCGTCTGTTTCATAAGAGATACATTAAATATTCTTAGAACGTCACCAAAGTTATATTATTATTTCCATCAGCACATTCGACACTTTATGCTATCATTCCGTTATTGTTTTGAAAAGAAAAATATACCCACGGTTTATGTCAATACGATTCACGTGCGAGTCGTTTTAAAACTTTTATTCAAAACTCATCCGTACGTTTTCTCTATTTGACTATTATTCATCCGGACGAAAACGGCATCTAGATTCTAGAAGTTTAAATTAAAAGTGTGATTTTTTTATACATGCATTGTGTGATTTGTAGTTACATCGTACGTACTATTATAGACATGTTATGTGCTCGCATTATTTATATCGAATGACGACTAATCTATTCTAATAGTGTTTTCATCGCCTACCAATACTAACTACTTATATAGCTGACAAAACTGTTAAAAACGTAAAACTAATATAATAGTAATTAAATTCGAAACAAAATTACATTTAAAGCCAAACAATGTTTACGGTTTCTGAGGTTCGTTTCGAAAATATGGCAATGAGTTTCAATTTATGTCAATTATATCTGCGCCGAAACCATATTTATTATAACCATAGATATATATGTGACATAATAACAACAGAATGGTTTCCGGAAAATTAAATTAAAAATCAAGACGTAGCCAAACTATTTCGTATTTCGTTATGCTCGTCTCGACTGAACTTTATTCTTTCATTATTGACCGACAAGCAATGTTTTTCAAAATTTAATAAATGATGAATAAATAAACAAACGAAAAAAATAATAATTATTTTACAGAATTCATTAAAATAAAAAATGCGTTTTAACTTTTACATCGTAACGCGTACCGTATAAATTCATATCGATTTTCAAAGAGAGTCATCCTCATTCTTTTAATCATCGGCAACGTTACGTTTTTATACATTTCTATTGGCATTTATATAACGCGAAACATTGCTCATATTTAATAACTACCATTGTTTAAAGTTTCAAACGCAAGAGCAGATGAGGGCGATTAAAACGTACCGTTATTGAAAAACGTATTTTATACACCCTTACCACAACTCTCTTGTCCAAACTTCAAACGCTTATGAATAATAAACAATCGGCTGGATATTCGTTACTCGTGCGCGAGTCGGCGTGACTTTGGATAAACATTTTTCTTTAGACTACACGGCTGACATTTTAGAACTGTAATCGCCGCCTATAAAAAAGGTAAGAGAAAAGAAATCGATAATATTATCGCGCATCGTAATGGATCGTAAACCCGAGGTGGCGTTTCTTTTGCTCGATTTCAAAAACGTTCTGACCTACTTAAGACCGCCGCCGCCGCGCCGCGGTCAACGATAAAACGATCACCCTGACACCCTATATAATTGTTTTTAAATTGAACCGATCGCGCGATCACGTCTCGCTCTCCGTAGTCTATTCGTTTTCATATTAGGTACCGAGCGCGTCTCTCTCCGCCGCCGCCGTCGTCGTTACAGTTTTCACTCCATAAAAACGTCCGTTACGAAAATAATATCGCGCACGTACGCGACTTGTACGCAATATGGTACCGTTTTCGTTTAATAAAACGAAATCGTATTTGAAATTCGTCGTGTGTGCCGGGCACGCAGTCTCGTTGGGTTACCCCGAAACGGCGACCGGAGGAGCTTAGAAATGTACCGTTCGGCCACGTCATACAACGTGTGAAATTAAAAACGGACGCGGAGACCGAGCCTTAACCGTATCGCGATGCGACCCGCAGCAGAGGTTTTGGGTGCAAAAGCGTGTCCACGTGTGTGAACAAAGGGACGACGAGATCAGTGACGCGTATAGACGTCCGAGTAAATTTCAAAATAGCGACGTGATTTTTTTTTTTTTTTTCACTTTCGGGGCGAAAATATGAAAACCTCCACCGCCCGCCCGTACATCGCGATAACTATTACGTTACTCAAAGACGCGTGAAACCCGGTGACGAGACGAAAGAAATCTATGACGACCGACCGAGTTTTATAGCCGATACGTGTTCGATATAGGTGTTCGTAATGGCCGCGGAAAGGTCAATCTGCTTCCGGTTACGCGTGCACGCAATATATACACTGTACATATCGTGTAATATACGCGTACACGTAGTTTGCACCCGGCAAACTATATAATATAGTTAATACACAAACGATAAATCGCGACTCGGCGCACTATCATGTACATTCTATCCAAACGTTTAAAAATGTCTAAGAAATCTCGGGCCCACCGGAATAAGAGTATTTCAGATTTTTGATTTATATACGTACACCGAGTAGATTGCGGTTTTGAAAAACTCTAAGCTTTCGGGGAGTTTTTAAATTTTCAACCTCGCACGTGTGTAAATAACTCCAACTGCCGGATGATTAGTCGTATACACTATATCAGCGGTTCCCAAACAGTGCACCACGGTGCCCTAAGGGCACCGCGTTCTACGGCCCATAGCAAATAGTTTAAAATGTATGTAATTTTTTTTTTTTTAAGTTTAAAAATGCTTTTTTAAGTTAGTTGTGTACTTGGCTCAGAATGCTTAGATTGTATTAGGTTTAATAAAATCGATAAAATTGGCTGTCAATGAGTATTTTTTTATTTTTGTTCTGTCTTTCGTGTTATTCACAGAAGGGCACCGGGGTTAAATTTGGTCCAAAAAAGGGCACCGCGGAAAAAAAAGTTTGGGAACCGCTGCACTATATTATATACATCGGGTTTCGAGCATAGAATTAAAAAACATATTATAGCCGGCAGCTAATGCACTCGAATTTCTACTCGGACGATGTGCAGATTTTCAATTACGTCAACACACTTGTATACAATATGAAGTTGTTATGGAGATAGAGAAAAAAATCGTATCTTTCGTCTCGTCAAAAGGTACACAAAAACTCGTTTATCCGAGTCACATTCCCTTAGACGATTGACAAAGTCACCTACGAGTAGATAAATCTAAGTCTAAAAAACCTAAATCTGAATAAAAATATTAAGTCTATTGAATTTGATGTATATTTTTCAAAATCTACCGAAATCTGCAACAAAACTCACGTAATTTTGTACGGACGACGGGGAATTAGAAATTCGAATATTCGAGTAAAACCCAACCATTTTCGATTCGGTTTTGGACCATGCCCGTAGTATATAAGTACAACAATTATTGCATTTCTGACGGTAAAATGAATTCTTTTTTCTTTTTTTTTCCACAGAAGACCGTGAAATGATCGGCCGCCGTGGTGACCGTTGAACGGCGATGCACGAGGACGACGACGGTGAAGGTGGCGGCGGCGGCGGCGGCGGCGGCGGCGTTGGCGGAGGCGGAGGCGGCGGAATCGACGACGACAGGCGCTCTGTCCGGCACCACGGGAAACACCACAAAATGGCACCGCCGAATCGATGGTCGACCGTCGGCGCGGCCGCGGCGGACGGACGTCCCGGCGGCGGACACCATCACCGACACGACATGCTGGTGGCGGGCCGCAACGACACGGCCGCGGCCAGGACGTCGCCGCACGTGCTGCACGCCGCGCCGGACAGCATGTGCTACACGACCAACGAAGTGCTCGTCATTATAGCCGTCACGTGTTTCCTCAACTTTGCGTTCATATTGCTCATAATGACGTGCGTGCACTGCTTCACCGACCCGTCGCATCACAAAAAGTAATCGCTTTTCAAAACAAATACGTTCGATCTGAAATTAAAAAAAATAGAAAATAAATAAATTAAGTTATCATATTTATATTTAATGGTGGTTAATACTCATAAATAATAACAAATTATTATTAAATATATATAAAATTATTTTAATACAAACTATATTAAATATATTTAAACAATAATAAAATAAAATAAAATAAAAGGTCTTGCTTTGACGTCACCCACGTGACTTTTTTGCACTTTTTATTATAACACTCAAGGCAAGACCTTTTATTTTATTATTGTTTAAACATATTTAATAGTATGTTTTCAAATAATTTTATATGTATTTAATAATATTTTGTTACTAAAATAAAGAAATAAAACAACCGGTAAATAATAACATCGCGTCGTAGTCTACGAGTCGAATGCGATAAACGTACGTACGTAAATCGAGTTATTTCAATCGCTATTGAGTCGATACGAGTGACTCGCGTGGGATTCGCGTGAAAAAAATACGCGAAATCTACGGGACAGTTCGTCGACGACTCGTCTGACGTGATAAACATCGATTCCGGTGTACAATAAGGCTGTATGGCAATTGAAAAAAAAAAAAAATCCGAGAGAGAAACTTCGTAAAAAGTAATGGTACGAAAAATTTATGGTATTATAAAAAATTATTAGGTACCTATTATATTATATTATTATTATTTTCATACAAGCTTCGCCAGATAACAAAGTGTAACGCGTCAAAAGTGCTTTGGTATACACAGAACACATGATCGTTAAAACAAAATGTGTCCGTGTTTTTGTTAGATTTAATTATTTGAGACGTTTAAATGAAAAAAATAAAATGTTTTTAACTCGATAAATCTAAAATTACGAGAGACCAATGGAAACGAAACGCGAACGAATGATGGTCAATAAAAATGATCTAATGTCAAAGAAATAACAAATAAAATTTGAAAAGATGGATAATAATAAATTCTTACGTGTATAAGTGTTTTCATAGCATTTTTGGCTTAAAGAATTGATTTGATTTTCAACTTCGCGTAAACATCACTTTCTTTTAGATAACATTGTCTAATTCGTACGTCGTCGGTGGGTAATTTTTAAATCTCTTTTAACGGGTTTTCTAGTAAAAGGATAAAAGCGAACAAAAAATTACAAAAAAACGACAGAATTTACGGTAGTAATAGGTAAGTAGTACCTGTTTTCGATGAAATTGATTTTTTTTTTCATAGTCACTAAAAAAACAAAAAAAAAAATCGTAAAGGCTTGACATTTTCATCAAATTTTCCTTTGATATATTACCATTTGCTACAGATACGTATATTGTATCCTTCGACAAATATGTCCAACTATATTGAATTGTTGGCGATGAGAGCCAATAAAACTGTCAATTGGCCAACTGCGATGTTAAATTTCTCTGTTCTTATTCCTTCTCCGTACGAAATCTCTTTTTCTTACTTTGTGAATTCGCTGCCTAAAAGCCTAGCGACTTAAACGATCCTATTTTCTTTCACGATTCGCCAAATGGCATGAAAATATTAATCCCTCAATCCTTCACCATTTATAAATCTATAATTCTGAGATCTAAATCTCGTAGGAAATATATTTACTTTTTTCTCCACGCTCACGACTTAACCGAAACTTTGTCCCTCACTACATATGTCCTATGTCTCCGAACTTTTGCCCTTTCTACACTCCGTATACGACTAAAAGCTTATACGCGGTTTACTTCATAATAAACAGTTAGTTTCTTCTTTTCTATAACGACAGAACTTTATTATTTAACCTAACCAAATATTTATTTGGTTTATTTATTCCCGTGGACCATAAATGATTGGTCCTTGATTTTCAACTGCTAATATTTCAATCCAACTGCCATATAGTTTTTCCGCTCTCATGCTTTTTTTTCTCTTAAACGCTGTTTTTCCTTTTTTTATTTAACCATTTAATTACATAAATATTATACCAACACATTTTTTAATTTTTTTTTTTACTTCAAGTTTTTTAAGTTCATTATGTTTTCTTTTTTACTATACTATATTTATATGTTTACATTTAGAACATAAACGACAATATGCGAATAAACACATTTGATATATTTTTTTATAAAAAGCGAAAGTTTTCTTCTTTTTTTTTTGCCTTAATAAAACCTAAATTTGTTAAGTCATTACTCATTAGTTATAACCAATAGTGATCTATTGCCGATACGACTTGCAATGCATATATGTATATGTGTGTATACAAGCCACTTCTAAAGTTTCAGTAATTTTCATCAATCAAACCTGTTAATACATACAAAAAATAAAATGTAATTAATTACCTACTGTTTCAACTTTGTTTTTTTCAAACAGTATTTTGCACACTTTTGCGTTACTTGATGTCTAGATGCATAATTTATTAGTTTATACGTATACTGAAACAATGATTAAATTATAATATATATACCTATAAAGATATATATATACATATCTATTTAATCAATAATCGAAAGAAATTTTATTTTTTTCTTTATCTTCTTTATTGATATTTATTTATTTTTACAACCTTTTATTATTTCTTTTAAATTATTAATTTTGCGTAGCTTGAACGTAAAAACTCTTGATGCAATTGTAATGTTTAACATATAATGCTCAAATTCGTTTCAAAATAGTATGATTTTAATTGTTAGGCCCTAATGTGGGTACACATACCGATCAGATTCAATTGTTTTAATTTCTCAAACGGTCGTTTTAATTTACACCGTTGCTGACTATTCACGCGTAGTTGTGAAAAGACATATCTGTTTTCTATGCTCGGGTCACAGTATTTACGTTACAGAGATACGAGCTTTTTTGGCAGGTGCTATAACAAAAGACATCGCGCCAAAGGCGACAAAGAAAAATTTAACACGCATTTTATTCTTTTAAACCGATTATTGAATGTAATACGTACAATGCCAACCAAAGTGCAGTCAGTTATATAATTCAAAGGTGCTTGTACTACATAATAGTATGTAAAACATAGATATTTACAGCGTACACCCAAATAAAAGCGGGTCGGAGAGCACAAAGACACGTCTCGCTTCGCACACCGCGCTTACGTAGTGGCGTATTATTATTACTGAGAAATTTAAAAAGCAATAATAAATCACACTGTTCGGTAAACGATTTTGAACGAAACTCGGTTTATTACAGGGAAATATTTTTCACACTCGAAGCAGATACTCATAAAAATAAAGATTTCCGAAAATATATCAAACGTGATAATAATACGTTAGTATGATATGAGTCATCTGTTGTATTATATATTCAACCTTCGATATATAATGTTCGATATTAAATTTCTAAAAACAGATACGTAACTCAATGATGAAACAGATACATACCGAGTACAAAAGTGCGAATATACTTATACACTGACGATTAGGTATGATTACATTTTAAATTGTGTCACAAAAATGTATGTCACATCTGTAGAACACTGCAAACACGTAATCGAAGAATTGCCGATTTAAAAAACAAAAAAAAAAAAAAACCATACCAAATTGATACTGTGAAAACAGATCTGTCGCGAATACCACTGGTTGTAAAAAAAAAACTACCTCTACAGTATAGCATAATATGTGAATACGCGTAACTTGATGAGCGAAACTGCGACCGAAAAATAAAAAAAATAAAAGCCACCTCAGACACGTCGTTATTAAACCCGTGAATGCGTTTTTTCCCTTCATTTGGAACGGATACTACAGCCATAGAATCATAATATGTTTTTATTTAAAAAGCGTAAGTTTAGTGAAATTGATTACACGCGGACATTGTGCGCGAAAGAAACAAAAAACAAAACTTTTGTGACGCAAACGATTTTAAATGTTTTATTCCTCGAGTTTCAAACGGATGATATATAATTATCATGAAAAATGTTGAAATTCTCTAATTTTCAGAATCATACTCTAGATGGATTTCATAATTAAAAATAACGCTTAGTAATTCAAACGCACGCGCACTAAATACATTTCTGAAAAAATACTTGACTTTTTTTTCACACAAATAGTACTCACTACTAGGTTCGATTAGACTATATGACCCAATATGGTGTAAAATTTTCTCTTAAATTCTAATAAATAGAAACGACAACATTTGAAAACATACACATTTTTTGTTTTTACCAATATAACACGTGATAATTATTAGATAAGGCCTTTGAAAGTTTATTAATGTTTTACCCTTTTAACTGTATGTAAAATAAACTGGAGTTCATAATAATATGTTTAAAAAAAATAATAATACTTTCAAGTAGTACGTTTGCATGCGTATAAATAAATAATTGATTTTAATTATGTGAATTGAAATATCACTCTACGGTATGATTTTAAATGTTAATACCTATTAGTATAGCTGTATAAATATTTTTTTGGTATATGTAATACCGGTTCAGAACTGGAAATGTTAAAAACGATAAATTCACAACAGCGAACAAAATATTCACACGTTCATTGAACTGTCGATTTATTTATTGTACATTTAAATTAACCGTTTTGAGTAAACAGCTATCTGGAAAATAAGCTAAAGTCTAGTTGAACTGTTTCGTGAAAATATTTTGTTATAATAAAATAACACGCTCCGGTGAAGTTATAAATATGTTAATATCGACCAGCAAATAAAATTGATATTCGAATATTTTAACATTAAACTGCAAATTGTTATTTTTTGTTTTCAATGAAATCAAAATTATACATTGAAATTCATCACAGATAAAAATGTATCTATATACTATATCTACTCGGAAATAGTAAAGTTATACTCGAGAATTAACATTTTCCATTCTGAATTCAAGAAATGACAAGTTCTATTTGGGAAAATCAAAAGTCATTTGCGCTCAAGTTGTCGGGTTATTTAGTTTATTTACACCTAATTTTAAATTCCTAAACGAATTCTCATAGGTACACGAATAATTAAATGTCCAGTAAGCAGCGTTGAATTAAAATTTAACTCGACGTTATGCGATTAACAATATTATAAAACAACAATATTATTAAATACGATAATACGTTAGTCATCGATGGGAATAGACTGTATTGATTTTGGGCGGTTTTCAGACAACAATTTTAGGTTTTTTTTTTTATTATTCTAATTCATTTGCTAGTTACAATAAATGATTATGC
Organism: Drepanosiphum platanoidis; assembly: GCA_948098885.1. Classification (NCBI taxonomy): domain Eukaryota; kingdom Metazoa; phylum Arthropoda; class Insecta; order Hemiptera; family Aphididae; genus Drepanosiphum; species Drepanosiphum platanoidis. The sequence continues at coordinate 23,115,402 of OX402528.1, forward strand.
AGGCGACCGACTTAAAAAGAGAACCATTTACCATCGGCGGCGGCACATTAAGCCTATTGTTATATAGGAAATTAAAAAAATAAATAAATAGATTTAAAATCTTAACGGGCCTTACAAAAAAAGCGTCAACTATTGAAAATACATTTACCAAGACCGAGAGGTCCAAATCCGAAATCCCGTGGTGTTTAATTGTACGCACAATACGATTATTCTTAAGAAGAAAAAAATACAATCCTAACGACGGCACTTTGAACGCGTAATAATAATGATAAGCGTTTTGTGATTTTTTCCGGAAATACTAAATGGAATTAGTTAAAGAATACTTTTGACGGACCCCGCCGATGTGCAGATGTCGTCTACTGTATTGCCATCCGACATCCGATGGACATGAATTGAATATGTTACGCGAACGAGTCGGAGAACAACATTTATTACCTACCTAAAAAGTGTCTTCGGACGGAAAAAGAAATAACGCGTCTTCGTGAAAACCAATAGCTTATTCCCGCCGCGTTCGGAATCTAAAATGAAATCGAGTGAAATGATTCAATGTCACTGTTAAATATTTCGGGTACTTTTTTTCATTACTTTTTTTTTCTTTTTTATTAAGATTCAGACGCGCGAGGTGGCCGCGCTGAATTTAAACCGATCCCGTCGAAAAATTAATCATAATTATCATTAGCTAGACGCCGTAAATTATAGTAACAAGCTTAAAATTGATCGTCGCCGCAAAATTACTTTTAAATTAATACATAAATAACCGAGGACGCGCGTACACGCGATATTAATTAATACCAGCCAGTCTCCCTCTCGGACGTTTTATTATTATTATTATTATTATTCAAAACAATTGAAACTCGCGCGTAGAGGTAGAGGTGTGTGTGCGCCATTGATCCCGTATCTTTATGAGATAACTTTAGAACCTACGGCAACGTAAATAGAGATGCCGCGAGAGAGTCAAAAATGTATTTATTATTGAAAACGTATACTACCGACAAGCGGTAGTAAACTTAATTACAAACAAAGTAATATTGATCTTAAAATCAGTTTAATTGTACTTTTGTACGTTTCCAACAGACTGGATTAATTGACTTTTATAATATGATTTTCACGAACCGAAACGGCATCACATCTTAACGTGATTAACGTGCCCAATATTGTTCAATTAAAATCGTATTAAACGTTTCTCGTCCCCCGTATAGTTGTTTTTTTTTTCAATTTGTTTTATTTTCCGAATAAATAATTGTTTTAATTTTAATAATAAAATATTAAATGCATTTTTTTTTTTTTGTGACTTTCTTGTCGCTACGATTCGCAAAGTTTTATTTTTCTCATTATATTTACCAATCTAATTATTAACACGTCTTGATTTAGATCTTTCTTTTTTTTTTAAGAAAAAAATAGTCTCTACTATTTAATTGATTTACGCGTATTCTGTATTGATTCTATTCTAACTAGGACCTAAGACGGAGTTTATATTTTCTTTTCTAAGAGTATTATTGGCAATTGGAAGATTTTTTCTTTAACGTCGAATTAAATACATGTTTCGTATATATTTTAACCCAAGTGTCTAGGTATAAATAATCGTAAACTGCATTTATTATAATCGTCGTTGTATTGCATTCAATTATAAACGATCGATCGACTAAAATTGCCGGTTTGAATTTTAAGTTACACAAATACCGATTTTAACCGTTTGAAAAAAAAAAAAAATGTAAAATAAAACGTATAGTTCTCACCGAAACACCCGTGATTTATTATCAGTTTTCCCAGGTCAGCTCGTTTGATTTGAATTAGCTGTATTATTGTTTTTATTTATTTATTGGTTGGTCGACTGCTCGCTGCACACTCCTATGCGTGATCGGTTGATATATCAATCGACGATTTTGTTGAAAAATTTGATAAATTATAATATACATGATTTTAACTATATGGTATTTGGTATTGAAATCGTGTAATAGATACCTTTAGCCCTGTTTAATATGCTTGAAAATGGGTCAAAGAGTTTTTCGCCAACAAAAAAAATGCCACGAGTTTGGACGTATTCATTCTGGCGACTTTAATCTCATCTCTAATAGAACGACGGAATAATAACAGTTTTTTTAAGGAAACATTTATTATTATTGAAGTGTCTATAAATGTCTTGTATGAGGCTTTCTCCTTAAAAAAAAAAACAAAGGGCGCATTAGAATACGTGTATAACGTACGTTCTAACGTAAACATATTGCGTATAATATTTGAGTTTTAAACTCGAAGCGGCTAATATTTAATATTTGAAACAGAGCAGTGGGTGACGGCTTCGCTAAACTAATAGCTACATATTAAACTATAACTTCCACTTATAAACTATAAATAAAGTCAGAGCTTAAACTTTATTGTTTGCTTTTAAACGGTGACTCGAAAAAGCAAATTTATTTCGAATGTCTACTTTCGGAAATATCTTTTTATTTTCATATACTCGTAAAGAAAAAGAACTAAAAAAAAAAAATGTAAGTTAATTTTGTGTTGCGACAAATTTTAAGGAGTGTCGACTATTTATAAAAAACATAACGAATTCGCGGTATTGCCGTTCCAATCGAAAAATGTAATAATATTATGGAAGTTTTATCGATTGAAGGGCTTCCATAAATAATTTGATATATCGTTAATTTTTTTTCCCGTTCAATCAGTTTTTTCTCGTTTTTGCCCAAAGTTTAATGTTGGCTTATAGCATTTTGATGCCACGAATTTAATAATGTTAACGAAAATCCATCGTTTTATCGACTTAGAATATGTTTATTATATAATATTATTCAATCACATTAAGTATATAGCAGAAATAAAATCTTCCTCAAAGGAATACGTAGCAGCAAGGTTTATCGTACAAAGAACTGAATTAGGTATTAAAATATGAAAATAATATCATAAATAATGATTTAAATTTTATATACTCGTCTTTGACATTGTTCCGACAAGAAAGTAAAACATCCGTGCCGTAGCCTTAGAATGCTATCGCACGGATAGTGACTCCATCTAAAACTCCGTCTAGCACTTAATGCTTTTTTCTAGAATTCTTTAGTGTCTTACGATTTATTTTATTTTATCAAAATGACTATCGATTCCATTTCGTTGCGCCTAACCCGTTTTAATAAAATATTTGAAAAACGGTTCTTGTTTTATTCCTTAGTTTGTTTAGAAAACGCAAAACCGTAGTAAAAAAAAAACAATAAACCAATTAGACTTGATTTAAATAATACTAGGTATAATGTTAGAACTATCGTCGAATACAGTTTGATAAATCGATAAATTATGCGTACGTATGTCTGTGCTACGAATTTCAATCCTCAACTTCTCCAACCCAAAGTTTGTAATAGGTTATCTTAATCATTCTCGGATATGTATATTCTGATTGGATTAATTCTAATCAGTCTCCATGCATTGAACTATGAGAAATTAAACATTTCAATTATTACAATTAACAGGTGTTTATTATTTATTTTCTATTTACTGTTTCTATTACACTTTTGGTATAGTAAAAAGTTCTGTTGAGTGTATCGAATTTATTAGTCACACGTCTAATTATTATGGAAAATTATCGCAACCAATAGAATCGCAGCCAATTAAGTTTTCGATATTCACACCTATTGTATTTTTACATAAACATACCTAATAATACCGCGGACTGACTGTTAAAAAAAAAACAGACTTTGATTAATATCAGTTTATTAATATAATATAATTAAAATGTGATTATCGAGAAATTCGTGTAAACTCGTATAGTCTGAGTTACAGCAGTGAAAAAGCGTGTTGAGCCAGTCTTTTCACGATTTATAAATCCGACAATATTATTAACGGTTTTCAACAAAAAAAAAATAGAAAGAACTCGCTCGATATTATGTGCGTAGGTAGACACACGGGGTATGGTTTTAATCGTCTTATTTGTATTAAAAATGCAAATTCTCATTTTTTAAACTTTCCTTTGAAGTATCTACGCGTCATGACCTCGTCATCGCGCGTGATGTTAAATCAAATACAAAACACGAACACCGTTGATTTTCGCGATAAATATTCGCACACCGATATTATATAGGTATATACTTTATATCGCCGAATTATTTGAATGCGAATCGTCGCACACGTCTCGATTTGTCATAGTTACCAATTTTTCAGTTGTCGCGCGCGACTCTTTTATGCGTACAATGTAAAGAAGAAAAACCCCGGTTCGCTAGATAGCTCGCGATAGGTTCTGCGCGCACACGCGATATTTCGAGAAATCGCGAATCGTGTTCAGATTTCACGGTACGATAATATACGAGCCGCGTAGAATATTGTGCGCTTCATTACCTCATCAGCGAAATTCAATTTCGACATATTGTTGTGGAAATGTCGAATACCCGAATCTACCTACTCGTACACGATCCGCGACCGTATTTTTCGCGACCACCGGCGGAAATCGTTCAAATAGTAGTTTGTGAAAAATAAATAACGGTGAAAAAAAAATAAAATATGAATTTTTCCTCGTTTCCTATGCACGGCGGTGGTTATATAATACGTCGTCGTCGCTGCCGCCGCCGTTATTAAAATAATAATAATTCTGATAAAAACACGTGTTGTTACTGTCGGCGCGGTTTTCCGTCGAACGTATTTTAATGCGAGAATGATTCGGCACGAAATAAACGGAATAATAACTCTTAAATGTTTTCTGATATTTAGAAAAATCCATTCAACGCTGTTTGTGTGACATTAGATCACCGGAATCTAAAAACTAACCAATTTAATCGAAATTTAAGCCACCCGATCTTAGCGGTGTTAATGGGAAATCTCAAAAAATAGGTATATGATATTATTTGTCTATAAAAACACGAGGTGTCATCGATTACGGTATTATAATAAAAAAAATCATTAGCCGTGTAGCATTCACTTTATTCGCCGTTGTTAATTATTAAAGAATAACGTCGATTTAAAGACTATAGATATTAGTTTTTGTAGATTGATTAGAGTCGAGTCGATCTTTTATTTTCCGAATTCAAAGAATATTTCTAATAGTCGTCCGCATTACCAATGTACCAACGAATTTAGATTCGAAAAAGAACAATTAAATTTTAGATATTACAGAAATGTTCTTAAAAGTTATGCATACACTACACTACCCAAAGGCCAATACCACCCGCGGCGTGGCGGGACACCGTTCGCTCTATACAAAATAAAATAATATTGTTCGAATATTTGGTCCGACTTTGTTATAGCGGGCAACAATGGAAACCCCATTCCGTTGTGTGAAAATCTCCGTTTAAACTTGTTTTACACGCCATCGCAGTATTTAATCCCGACAATATTGCATAATCACTTTTAGTTTTCGGTATAAATAATACGGTGTTTAAAAAACAACAACGCAGTGTCCGTATTTAGGCTATCTCTATTTTCCATTCCAGTTAATTCGTTTCCGACGAAAACGCAACCTAGTCGATTATAATATTTTGAAAGAGTTATGCGTTTATAAAAATGAGATAATGCCGAGTGACGAATAATTTGCACGGCACAATAACGTTACTACGATATTTGTCAGATAAAAGAACTTGTTATTTTGTGTTGGTTTTTTCTACGAGCATTTAGCGTTTTTCAAGTGTCGAGTAAATAAAAATATAAACGCTGTATCATTAAGTTTTATATGAACGGTTGGTTATGCGGTTTTGAATATTATTTAAATATTAAATGTTTACCCGACGGTTTTGAACGATGTAAATTTTAATTTATCAAATCGAATTATTCACCAAACGTAACCAATTAAAATACGTAAGGCGGTAAAATTAAATAAGGAACTCTTGGACGAAAAGGAAATTTTAAATTATTATCATAACAGTGGCGGTGTCTGACAATAACGTTACGATATTCGTGACAAACGGTGCGTTAATTTTAAATCATTGACGGAACCGCGAAGACTTTCGACGACTTTAAATAATGATATTCGTTAACGACGGTAAAAATAAGCGGCACTTTCACTCGTAGTATTAAGTACTAAGTCTATTCCGGTTGGAAAACACGAACACGCCGCAGCAATTGCGTTCAGAGTTTTTGTTAATCACAAACCTATTCCGTTGCCAAAATCGATAAAATAAATACTCGGGCATTCTGGTCTCGCCGACCTCTATTTATTTTTTTATTTCTTTTTGGTTCGAGAATTGTATTAATTAATAGCTGTATCGAGGAAAACCGTGTATGCATGAACTGTACCTCTCTCTGCACTAGTGTTGGCTCGTTAGGATAATATAGAATGCCTATTATTAATATTTTCTATCCGAAATTCCAATACACGTGTGCTGTTCTTTTCAGTTTCTTTTAGTTGATATTTAAATGAAGACACCGGACGTAAGAGTGCGTTTAAACGCTCCCAATATAAAAACAAACGTCGAGTGTAATGTCGCGTCAGCGCAAACATTACATTTGAAAACGATGCGTAAAAATAATAATGAAAATTAACAACGGTTCTGTGTACCGAGTTTACTAAAATTACAAATACAATTTCGCTTCTGAGAAAACTTTTATAATTCAATAAACATTTTATAGAATTAGTCATTTAAAACTCTCGAGAACACCGACAATTCAAACTACGTAACACTAATGAAAATGTTCGACTTTAATAGACCAAAAAGAGTGCGGACGGAATAATTATTTAGATACAAATAATACCGAGTATAAGACATTAGGCACGAGTTTCGTTTCGCTCGCCTGAGCTGAGGAATTCAGCGCGCGTTGTGTTATTATAGAAACTTTGAATGCCATGATAAATCATCACGTTTCACCAAACGATTCGGAAAAAAAGCCCGACTCGCCATAGGTGTTGAAGGGAAGTTTTTTTTGAAAGTTTTAAACGCTCGTGAAAAAAAATAAATGAAAAAAACTGAGATGACTGAAAGTAAAAGTGTTTTTGAAATTATTATTGTTTAATGCCGTTTGATAAAAGGTTATAAATATTGTATTCGATTTTCACATTCAACGCGTTAATTTTAGTTCGATAAAAACTTTAAGTGCCTATCTACAATTGTATGTGTTACAATAGCACGTTTTCTATACGCTGACCAACTATGATAAGTCAAAATTTATAATCAACCATCGACTTTGATGAAAGAGTAAAACAAATGAAAAAACTGTAAAATTATATAGAAATTATCTTTTTATATGATATTCTGGTTCAAAAATAAAACACTTGGAACATAATTATATTAACTAGATTAATTTTTTATCGTTTTATAAATATAAGTATAGTTATGACAATATATTACTCTGAAATATTATATTAGTATAAATTACTTTTCTACTTTAAATATTACAAAATTATTGTTACCGAAAGTAATTTGACGACGTTTTACACTTTTAAATGTTATTTGCGATCGGTTTTCGATGTACAGGAGAATCGTTCAAAACTTTAAGATATTTTTATTAGGCTTCAATTCGCTTAAATACAGTTTTATGAAACAAAAAACACGATAATCCTCACGCCACATATAATCATACCCTAATCATCTTAGGTGATAACACTAGTCGTCATTCATAATTCATGTAATTTTCTGAACACGCTTGTTAAACACAAACATTGAAATCGATGTATGTAATAATTTACTTTGAATAAATAATATTGGTTTGGCTCACAATTTGGAATTACAAACTACCTCATTTATTATGAGACCGTTAAATATGGAGATGTGCCAAAGTTATTTAGTTAAATATCGTTACTTAATGGAAATTGATACTAGGTACATTAGCATTTATAATGTAATTTTAATTAAAACAGATCATTTAAAATAGCGTTAATTCGATTTTTAATTAGAAAAATTGTTTTTATTTTGAAAAAGAAATTAAAATTGTGTTACTAAATATAATTCGGTTAAAATATACTCTTAGAAATTAAAAACCTGCCCTACTTTTTAGAAATAATCATTATGGACCCTGTGATCAAACAAAGCGTTGACTTTGATTTTCTAACATTCGTCGACGAACATCAATGAATTTATAATCGTACGATTCTCAGACAGATCGCCAAAGAAATTCTAATTTTTGAAAGCTAATAAAAAAAATCTATTAATTCAATGTCCAAATTAATGAAAGCAATAAAATTAAATTAAATACGACTTTTATTTATAGATTATTTTCGTCGACACTGTTTTGTTGAAATAATTAAGTTTTCAATAATATATTTATCGGTATAAAACATTAATTTTATAAAAATAAATGAAAAATACTTAGTCACGTTAAAATGTCATCAAATCAAAATCGAATTTAAGTATTTTAAAAATAATTTCTAAATGGAATCGTGAAAAGTTAAAAAAAAACCACTCATTTTAATAACGTATCAGCCGTTCTAAAATCTATAATTCAACAATAGTTCATAGACGGGTTTTATTATGATTCGTTAATTTACTTTAAAATCTTAAATAAGTAACATTTTTTTTTTAAAGATATAAAATGCAAAAATATTTTCATCTATAAACTATTATTTGTCAGACCGAATAATTTGACGTTACGATTGTGCTGCTGTGTTTGTTATTTGTTTTACTACAGTTTGAACTACTTTTTATTACGTTTTGAACACTTTAATTAAGTGTTATGAATAATAAAAAAAAAAAGAAATGAATGAAAAAAAGAAAGAAATTTAATTAATTCTATAAGCGTGTTTATATTAAAAGGATTGATAAAAAAATCTTCTTCAAATTTCTAAAAGAAAAGCGTCTCCCTCGGGTGTACGCTGCAAAAGCCACTTTCGACTTTTCCACTTTCTACACGAGAGGTACAAACAACACAATCAGCGGTGTACATGGCGCGGTGTCTTTACGCAAATTGAACATTTAAAATTTATTTATTTATTTTTTTTTTTTACATTTACACGCTCGCCGTAATCCGGTAGGCTGATTGAAGCAAAAAGCTTTGAAAGAGAAAAAATAAAAACAAGTCACTTGAAAATGTTTTTGGCGTCAAATTTTTTTATTTGTACGCATGTGTCAAAAATATTAAATAAATGTAATTTCCAAACGAATATTTCAGAACGAATTTTTAACGATTGAAAATGATATATAACTGGAGGGGGTGAGAGGGCGAACGCTGCCATTTGAACATTTAAAAGGGTAACTTCAACTTAAATTTTTATTTGTAAATTAAGAAACAATTTATAATATTATCGAAAAGACGAAAAGGCAATTATTATCATGCATTGAAATACACTATTTTATAGTAATAATAGATGTGTTACGAATAATTATACGAAAAATTCGACTTGATTGTTATATCTACAATTTAACTATATTCGACAATTATGGAAAACAGCATATTACCTCGAAGTAGTTTTTATCCGAGCTAAATCTTTTAGACTTATTTCCGTAAAAATGACATATCGAAACAATAGAATTTTAAAAACATCATTATCAATGCGAACAACGTCAGTTCCCAATGACTTTGAGCTGTAATAACTTTAACGCGATAAAATAACAAAATAATAATAGGGTTACCTGTTTTGAAAGACAATTTGTTTCCGCCAATGGATTTCAAACGTCAAAACGGTTTTCGCTACAACACAACCGCGACTGTTCGTCACTACTGGATTTATAATATTGAATTAATGTTGACGTTCTGAAACCAAACGAAAACAATTAAATAAGCTTCATAAAACACTAAAGCACACGAGTAAAACGGTGAATAATATTAACAAAATATTTAGGACGATCATATTATGATCCGTCGACGATTCGAACAGGACTTGGAAACGACTGAATAACGATAACGAATAAAAACAGAAAGCCTACGATTGTCGTCCGATGCGATTTCATTTTCAACTCACCCCCAGGTCTTGTAAGGTAGTGATAGCGGCGTGATAAGAAAAACGGTTTTCATTTCGTTTGTTTATTCATCGCGGCCACGTCGATTTCGTCATTACAAACGGCGTATTGTTATTTCCTAAATCGCTTTGATCAGCGATAATATCAATGATAAAAATTACAAACGAAAACCAAACTGTTCATAAATCGCATCACGAACAATTATTGTTTTCGCGACTGTTATTTCGTATGAATTCGTATCGCTCGCGAGCCTCGGGGCGGCGCGGCGGCGTTCGGCCGAGAGTAATCGTTTTCGATCGATTGTTTCAGGTTCGGCACCGTGGCGTACGCGGAACTGGGCGACGAGCTGTTCGACGCGGACATGATCGACGGCGACACCGTGACGCTGCTGAACCCGACGAAATCGCCGACGGACGCGAACGATTACCCGTACGAGAAGAGGACCGGCGGTTTCAACGAATGCGATCTGGAATCCTGCGCGCCGTACCACCACCACCAGAGCCTGATGCACGAGCACCAGTGCAAGTCCCGGAGGAGGTCCGAAGAGGACCTGTTCATGTTCGAATGACCCGGGAGAGTGGTCGCGTCGGACCGGTTCCGGGTGCGATCCGACACGCTGAGATTGAAGACCCTGGGCAAAATCGACAAGAAAACGCACCGCTTCAACAGGTTCAGACTGGCGGGGCCGCCGCGCAAGTGCACGGCCGCGAACGACGACAAACGTGTCGCGCGAAACCCGACGACAATCCGTTAGCTTCAGACGACGTCACTCGCACGCTCATCTCGGACCGAATCGCTTGCGCCATGTTGTCACGCGTCGCCGACGTCGCCGACGTTTTCGCACGGCCGTATTCGTGTAAATAACAATCTTCCGTCGCGTTCGCATACCTACCGCCTCGTGCGAGGCCGGGGGCGTCGAAGAGTTACAAGTTCAAGTCGTCGCCTAACGAATTAATTTTTCATTTTTTTTCGATTCGGTTTTTCATCGAAACCGAAAACTTAACGAGTAAAATTTGTATCCGCGATAATCGGTTACTATATGACCAATTGATTGATTTTATTCTCACGTGTCGAGTTAAGGTTTTCACTCTGGCACGTCGACATAGTCCTTATAATACACGGGTAGATTTTAAACGTAACTATAATAATCGTTATTGAGAGACACGAAAAAGATTTTGTGAAATTCACAATAATACTAATAACTTATGATTTTTTTTTTTTTAGTTGCAAGGTCTATAATATATTCTTTGTTAAGAACAAAATAAAAATGTAACTGATTTTCAACATAGTCGGATTATTTATTATTCTTATTTAAGTTGTGACTTATTATATTAGTTCTAAAACAAGTAACTATCGACTTTAAACTTTACTTACATTTTTCTAAAATAACCGAGTGAGTTCTAAAAAATAAGTCGACTCGCCCGGTCTTGCTGTTATGTACCGTGCCTGTGCTTGACTCGAGGAGGGAACGCCTAAATTGTTCAACAAAAGAGACATGGAATAAAGGTGTGATTATTAATTGAAGCATTTTCGGACTTATTTGAAAAATATACCATACGACTTGTAAATCGTGATTAAACATTTTTACGGTTTTCGGAAATTTATTTTCGCGAGTTTTTACGACATTTAAGTCTCGAGGGACGCTCAATTTAAGCATAATACGTTATCGTCTACATTACGTGTATTTTATTCCGATTCGAGCACCGCTGGTACCACCCCGTTTAGACAATGTATATAGTTAATAAGTCTGACCGTCTTCGTATCAACTCGATGTATTCAATAGTTTTAATTCATTATATCAATGTCGATGCAATGACACATATTTTACTCGTTTTAAATGTAAATTGAATTTTCTCATCGTTGTAAATGTCTGATTTATCATATCTGAATTTATTTGATAATAATAATAATAATAATAATATTAATTACGTTTCTTTAATTGTACATACAAATATATAAATAGTTAATATTACACTTCACAAGATACTTTTAATTTTTAGTACCTAGTCAAAGCATTAAATGCTCGTTTGGAATTTCGATTTTTTTTTGTTACAAATATTGCATAATAATTGAGATTTGAGATTGTTAATGTAGGTATTCATAGACTATAGATATGTAAACCGAATGACTGTTCTTTGATTGTGTGTACCAAATTACCAACAACGTATCTCACACTAAATATTACTATATTATACTAAAAAGAACTGTCCAAATTATATAGATAAGTAGCCAACTTTGTATTATAAACATATTTCCAGAAATAGATTCGATTTAGCGAAAACGTCAATCTTTGGTTTACTCTCAAAATGTTCTTGTTTATCATAATGTAATATGAAATATCGTGATGTGGTAGTAAAGATAAGAAATTGTACAATAAAATAAAAATTAAATATTTTCTGAATTGTATACATTTTTTTAGTTTCCAGAAATGTTTTTCGTCGAAATTTATTAGTACTTAAGAATAATGGAAATTAATTTACTTATTATTTGAATAGGAACATTAAATCGATGCATAAAATAAACGTACAGTGTCGGACTGGCTCCGAAAAACCCAGTCAGCAATCTCTATAAAGAACCCCCTCCCCTACCAACGGCCATTTTTGATTCAAGTCGGTGGATTCAAAAACAGAACTTTTTTTTAAATAAAACTTTAAACATATACTTTTATTGTTCACGTTCAAAACTTTCACGGCTTAAAGCATATTTTACAAACAACATAATTTTTTTTTTTAACAATCACTACATTTATTTGTAGTATGATTGCAGAAATGAATAGATTTTCAAAGTAAAAATTATTTATTAAAAAAATTAAAAATCAAATTAAATTATGAAGCTATTATAAAATGTTTTTTTGTACTAACTGAGCGGTTAAATGTTAGCATGATAAAAAATTAATTATGTCAATCTGAACATACCTCAACGACTACCCATCTATAGACTAAATAAATATAATCGGTACTACTTACGAACCGTCGTCGTCGGTGGGTTTCTGTTACCGGAGTTCGGTGTTCGTATTGACTTGTGAAATAAAGTAAGTAGTAACAGATACAAAAGTCACTCGATAAAAACGATTGAAATCAAAAGTCACGATTAAAAGTTTGATTATTAGTCGTCGGCGAGATAAAATAATAACAATTGACTATTACGGAGAAATGCAATAAAAACAGCAAATGTTAAAACCGAGAAGAACTTTCCGAACCGCTGTCGACACAAGACTGGTCGTCTGCACACTCTGCGGAAGCTGCTGAACTTTCGCGCGTATGGTTGGATTGCGCGCGCCGCTCGGCTTTCATTGGCCGTGTCGCCCGCCCAGTATTGGAATGACGTAAACTTTCGTTTATTACGATTTCACGCCAACGCGCTTACGGTTATTATTACTATTACTAATGTTACATAATTATAAATTCGTAACAAAACTATCTTAAAATATAATTATAATTATGTACCTACTGCAATCTGTTCGATTGTTATTTGTTATACGTATTTGAAATCATGATTTTTTTTTTTTTTGATGGGGTGACACAAAAATATAATTTAGCTACCTCGTGAAAAAAATTTGGGTAGCGACCCTTCGCCATCCCCTCGCCTTTTTACACCTAGTTATTATACTACAGTAGTAGACAATGGGGCAAATCGTGTAATATACCTTTTGTTTACGTACAGATTTTAACATTACGTGTATGAAAAACAATCGGGTTTTGTTATACTTTTTGTTTGATAAAAAATCTTACGTCACGATATAACACACAATTATTACAAAATGTAATATTTCAATAATCATATTACGGAGAACAATACACTAATTGTAATTATTATAGACTAAAACAATATTTTAGATAATCATGTTGAACTTTTAGCAATACAGTAGAACCTCGATTATCCGAATCTCCGTTATACGAACCCTCTATTATCCGAACTATAATTAGCGTATCCGAACGTTCTGTTATCCGAATTCGTCAAATTAAAATTGATAATTATGTCAAAAAATTATAATAAATAAAATAAATGTAATGTATTTAATTATGTATTTATTTATTTCTAATAATGTAATGTATTCCTGATAATGTAATGTAATAATGTAATTCTAATAAAATATTAATAATAATAATAAATATTTTTATTTTATATTTCCAATATCCGAACTTTTGCGTATCCGAACTAGGTGCGGTCCCAATTAGTTCGGATAATCGAGGTTCTACTGTATTATTAAAAACAATGTCCTTATCAACAATAGAACCTCTTTCGATATTAATCAGTTATAGTGTTTCCATAATATCTTGTTTGAAATGAAAGATTCGGTTTTAATTTTTTTCAATCGGGAGAATTTGCGTTCGCATTAGTAATTATCTCCCAAACTATGGTTTTCTTATGTTTGCTCGATTGTAGCCGAGATCACACGCCACCCACGGGTGTTTTATTATACCTACAAATAAACAGCCGACGACGACGTCGTGATGTTTTGATTTTATCCGATGTCTATATTTATGTAATATTTTGTAATTTTATATCCGGTGATTTCACATAAGATGTTATCAACATGATTAACATAAATTTAATTGTACAATAATTTCATAGTTTTCTTTGAAGCTTTAAAACAAACAAATTATTGACGCATTTACTAATTTTTTAAATACAATTACCGGGCCACCGCCGCCGAGCCATTATACGGGCCAGGCCATCAGGAAAATTCCCATTTCCAGACCGGCCACTCCGCCCCGGGTTGTGTTGGTGCGTCGGAACCGGGCAAGGTAGGTAAATCATAAATGATTAAGATGAAATTTAAAAAAATTAAATCAAAGTAATATAAGAAAACCGGGAATATATATCCGTCCGTGTAAATATAGATAAGGTAAAACAATATATATGTATGTACCTCGCGTAAAGACAAATTCCAAATCGCCTGCCATTATTACATTTGAAAAATCGACCGTTAGACAATCAAAGCATTTGATTCTAAGACAATACTGAATAATAAAATATATTGATTCTATACGTACAATCAAAATATATAAAAAGTTCAAATTAAATTAAACGTACATTTTCGACCTTTTTAGTGATTAAATAACATTTTATGCCCGTAATATGCACGAGAATGCATTTCGAAGTACGCGAAAATATGCAATCTAAAGTTTTGTTATTTCGTCGATAAAGTAATAATTTATGAAAACTCGTTGGTTTCATACGATGTAGAAAATAGCAACGTGCATTTCATGCGAAATTCAGCCTTTAGTTATTGGCGTGTTTAAAGTTGTTTAAAAACTGATCATTAGCGCTACGGATATAATATACGTGCATGTATTCACACCGTACAAACAAGAGGTAATACAATTAAAGAGAGTTATTATTAAGATACCTGGATATCCGACTACCGAGTTTGCATAGTTATTTGATTGAAATTAGTCTAAACAGAAAATAAATACATTTCAGACTCGAAGGTAAATACAAATATTGATAACCATAAATGATTTGATGACTGGGGTCGATGAGTTAATGCATAATATACTAGTCTAATTTATTATACTTGATAGAATTCATGAATGTCGAATTACCGTTGACAGTAGTTTGAATATAAAATCATTTGAAAAAACACCGATTTTCATAATATATACATAGTTTGAACAAATATAATAATCAAATAGTATAGAAGTTCATTTTCGGAGAGGGAATTCGATCGGGATAATTCACCGAGTAGTTTTTATGAGGTTTCGTGCTGCGGTAGACACTCTAAAATCACACAATGCCGTCGCTGAAACGGTTCGATTTGTTCAACGTTTCGTTATAATAATTTTTATTTGTAGTGATAAATCAACAAATAAATTATGAAACGTATGTTTTCGATCGATATAATATTAATATAGGCGTAATTAATAAAGTAAATGTTCAGAAGCGAAATAATATTATTTGCCCGACTTGGTTTGACTATATTTAAATCAATACGCCTACTCTACTCGCGACATGGTGGTAGCGTTCTCCCCGTTCGGTTATATTTACCGGCATATCGCCGGTAATACATCATATATAACTTTATATCCGGCGGCAACGTTTATGTTTTTAATTTTTTTGTTTTTTTTTTTTCAAACCATTTATTTGTCTAATATATTAACAACAGTACACAACTCAATAAAAACCAGGCGTATCGTTATGATTTCTACCGTAAAACATTTTCCAGTACGAATTTAAAAAAAAAAAAACAATAA
Source organism: Drepanosiphum platanoidis (assembly GCA_948098885.1). NCBI lineage: Eukaryota > Metazoa > Arthropoda > Insecta > Hemiptera > Aphididae > Drepanosiphum > Drepanosiphum platanoidis. The sequence goes on from OX402528.1 coordinate 23,131,399, forward strand.
CAAAACTACTGAAACCGTGCGGAAGACGTATAATAATTTGTTTGCGTAATACGTTTGATAGCCATAATAAAATACAACACATAAAAAAAAAAAAAACGGTTCCGGACGAAAGTCGGTCTGATACAATTATAGGAGGCATAGGGTGTAATACTTATCTGAAATAAATTATCGAATCTGATAGTTCACATTAACCCTTTACTGTGAAACAACTCGAAGTCGATATATTATAGTCAAAGTTTGTTGCGATCGATAGACCTTCGTCTCATCACGCATTAGTACATTATAGAATACACTATATAGTCACTACTTCGCATTAAAACCTTTGAAATCCAAATCATATATTTATTTACATTAAAATATCATTACTATTTAACGGCTTTCGAATACACAGGCTCTGAAAGAAATCGCGTTAATAATAATCGACACCCTGTGGTTTTATACAAACGTTTATGATTCAATAATTGTTTGAAATAAAATCTTTTTGATACTTTCGTATTTGTACTTTATGTGAGACCAACGTTCAAAAAAAAAAAAATTATATAAACGTTACGTTTACAATAATAGGACGATTATGATTTTTAATGATTGTGAAAATAAATTACAATTCAAAATGTTTTGAAAGCCACTATGAAACCGTTTCATAAATGATTTTTCGTTAGATAATATTACATTTATAAAAGAAATGTCCGATTAAAAAAGCACTACAGTCATTATGAATACGGAAAATTTTTCGTTTTCGCATCCAAACATTGGAATTATTACTTCGTTCCATCGAAATTACTATGCGTGATTATTGTAACACAGATTTCTACAATAATATTATTCCTCTATGATCCATATCAAATTATTTTATTACGGTTCCCAGTACCTAATAGGTAATTAATAATACTAGCTGATACTCCCATGTAATTAACATTCTTATATCATATAATACGTATTATTTATGATGATTAAATTATGAATAAATAAAAAAAGGAATATCATCTTAATAAATAGGCTACCTACTAGCTGCATTATGAACACTTTCTTTCGACGTTTTATGAACATCGAATATTCGACCGCCGGCAATACGAAACGGGGACTTTTCCGCTGTTTAATAATAAAATAATCACGAATGCACGATTTCTTCAAAACAAAACACTAATAAATAAAACGTTTTAAAAAAAGAAAGAAAAGTAAGTAAAAAAAGCGTCCATTATTATAAAATTAATTTACAATATTTCATGAAATAAATTTTTTTAACGAGAAATACATAAAACGTATACATAATTAAAATAACTATACTTGATTTTGAATAAAAAAATAACAAAATTAAATTTTAAAAACAAAATGTTTTCAGATGGAAATGAAAAAAATTGGAAAAAAAAGTTAATTTTAAGTTTGAAATTTTCGATCTCTCGTGGATCGTACAGAACAAATTTAATCTATTTCAAAAGTAAATGCCAACCATGTCTGATTAGTATATTTTATATGACTATGCAATAATACATTGTAATGATATTTATATCGTTTCATAAAACTAATTAAGAAGTTAATCCATTATTATTTAAACGCATTTCCATAAATTACGTCCTCGTTTCGTATAGTTCAGCCTATTATAGCCAACCTCTACGTTTACCTCCCAAAAATTTTCTGTTGTGCTTGGCCGCCTTCATCCATGTAATCGTTTAGTAATTACTGCTCTCGAATCTACATGCCCGTTTGTTATTACTACTTGTTTTTTCCTCCGTTTGGGGTCGGTTGACTTTATTTTTTTACTAAATTTAAACATTCTCTATTATGTTGATATTATATAAATTAAATTTCATAAAAAAAACCGTATTGAAAATTACCCCCTTTTTTTTAGTGACTAAACGATTAAATTTCGTTTTTAGAGTTAATCGCCTTGTACGATATTGCGAATAAACCACCTCGAAAATAGTTTTTATTGACAACCTCTCGCGCAAAATAAACTTCACCACTGGTATGCAATTACTATAAAGTATAAAAAAGTTTTAAACAAGAGAGAATATTATTTGTTTGAAATTTAAAATATCTATATTATCTATATATTTACGTATAGTTCATTAGTTGGTTCAGTAGTTTAACGAACACTAAAAACCAAACACTTGGTATAGGTAACGGTCGTCTTTGTGCTGAAAAATGATTACAAATTTATGAAATCGAGTTCAGAGTTCGAAATAGGACGAATTAAACAGTTCATTTATACATAATCGTCCGGCCAAAGACTCTCTCGACACGAACAATAAACAAATTATTGTTTTGTACGCCAAACTCAATACGAGCAGCCCGTCAATCGACGATAACACGACAACGGAACAATGACATTTACAAACGAAGCTCATGGTTTTCATAACGTTTTCAAAATTATCCGAAACCGCAAACACTCTGGAAGCACCGGTGTTTCGCCGTCATAAAATTATGCGAAATACACTCTCTCCAGAACACATCGCGAGACCCGAACGAGTTAAAATCCAATCGCCCGTCACGACTCGTTTCGACGATTATTTTAATCGAAAGTCAAACTTTAATAAACTATCGTACAGAAGCTAAGCGTTCTATTAATGTGTGAATTTAATATTAATAATATTCTATTTGACAATTAACAAGTTATGTATATATGTGTTTTAAAGTATGACGCGGAGGGAAATTGAAAGCGCAGGTACTGGCAACTTTAAAATGCATGAGATACTAATTGCCGTTGAATAATACAAGTCGTTAAAAGGAGATGACAATTCGGTTATACATACAAGGTGAATTTTCATAAACAAGATAGGATATAACACTCGAAAAAATATATTCATAACTATACGAGAGGTGGTACCCAGATTTTCCAAACTGCAATACATTATATTTTGAGGCGAGTAACGCAATATTTGTTTTCCTCTCGGTGTCGACTTTTGATTTTGAAATAAAATATTTTTCTGGAAATATCTGTACGCATTTATCTGACGTTATTCGTGTGGTTGTCGAGTTTTAAACGTTTCGAAATCAAAAGAATTGAACGGGAGACTGCGGCACGAGAAGAAAGAGAAAACTTTCGAGAAAAATTACGACTTCACAGTACTATAGTCGACGTTTTCGTTCGGAATGCGATTTTCACGAGCCGGCGAAAACGATCGGGAAAAGTCTCGTCTCTTACATACACTGACCAGAATAGACTATAATATATCGTGTGAACGAACGCGACGTGACGATATTTTTTTACGCGCCGATCGACGAATTATAAACCGACGTACAGCTATTATTTTACATTCGACTTCGTAAAAATAATAAAAAAACAATTTATATCGTATCGACGGGTGCTTTTAAGGCTCTCGCGATTCGATTTGCAGTTCTAAGTTTTACGATCGTTTGAGAAATAAAACAAGTCGAATTTGAACGTGGACGACGCCGCATCGTCGATCCGTGTATTTGTAAATTACAATGGACCGAAAAAAACGCGTACGTACGTATATACTGCCATCATACACGAATATCCAAAATTATCACCCGGTGCTTTTTTCGTGCTGCTTTGTTTAGGTTTTTTTTTTCAATTTGTCCGCGTGTACGTAATACACAATCATCACAAGACGGTATAATAATTATTATTAACATCCGCTTGTACGGCGGACAAGAAAGTTGTTACGTTCCTATTACGGCGTTTGCAGGTTTAGCGTGTTGGCGTGGTAATAATTATTTCAAAAGTCGAGAGCAAAGTCGCGACACAGCGCGGACGGAACGGCGCCGCGCGAGTAAATGCGCGAAGAAAAATGTTTCACTTTATACTTTGTCGTGCCGAATCTGTTATCCGGACGAGAACGCTAAGGCGAAACAATTAAAATCATGGACACCCGGGTCCGGATCGCAGTGTTTTTCCATTTACTCCGAGTCACTGGCTAATAATGAAATCTGACAGACGGTGTGATCTTACGAGAACTCATACAATAGCAAATTAGGTTATACCAACACAAGTGTATTATATTTTATAATAGACGACTCTAAATACTCTGGCTGCCCCTTATAATATTAATAGGGACAACGGCAGCTAAACTCCATTACCGATAAAATTCGTCCACTCACCTCGGATAAAACTACATCCGTTAGTGGTTATTATAAGAGTTATAATTTGTTCTCACCGAAATAAACCAACTGGTATGTACCAAACGTGTAGTCTACTACGAATTGATTTCGATGAGTTTTTTTCCCAAAGGCTATTAATAGTAATATTATGTAATAAAATAACAAACTCAAAACGAAATAACAAATTACAAATCCGCGATAACTTTTTAATAAAACTCACTTTTACGACCATCGCGAGATCGACATTTTATTCAAAAATATGAAAGCGCGTTTTCAAAAGTGTAAATATGAAAATATGTACCTATAACTATTGCACCGTCGCGCGTCGGTTTCTTCGGACGTGAATTAAAAACTCTTGAAATGACTTTGAGTTTTTTTTTTTTTTATATCTTTCCGAAAATCTCGCGATCGTTTCTTAAAAGTCGTAACTCTTTTAAATGTCACGTCTATAATTAATTACATAATAGTAAGATTTATTTATCATATACCATAATTGGAGACTTTTTTATTACTTTATTGCCTAATTTACGGAGCTAAAGACAAAGACAACAAAAAAATATCACAATAAAACATCTATTTTTCGTCTTACGGTATTCTTGAATTTGAAATTCCGCGAAAAAAGTATTAAGTATAAATAAACGTGTATATTATTTATCCGCTTTTTTTTCTTTCTTTCCGATTTCGCACTTGACATTTATTGGAAAAGAATAATACATAAAGTTTATTATAATACTCGTATATATTGATTCATTCAGTTGACACTCAGTATTTGTTCGTGTTTTTTTTTTTTTTTTATGACGTAATTTAATATTTATTTACTTTAATAATTGAACAGTAATTCCTACCATTGTGATGTTGTAACACGTTTAATTTTATATTATTCGTATGGGCTAGGGTTAAAAAAGGCTAATTTCACTTCTCACTACTTTCAACAAATGTCAGTAAAACTAAAAGTCAGATTAACTTTTTTATAATTAATTTTAATTTGTTCAATTTTAGCTCTTGTATAATATCGTGTCGACTTTTTTATTTTTATTTGAAATCTCATTTACTATTATATTATACATGTGCGCAAGCCGTGAAGTCTGCCCCCCCCCCCCCCGATGATAATTTCAACGAGAAAAATGCCCTTTTAATTCAGTGAAAATTAAAAACAAATTAATATTATCGAAAAGACAAATATTTGAATTTCGTTGGAGTGGTTCAATATTTCTATTCAGAATAAAAAAAATGTGACTATGGCGCAAATTTTAATACATTAAAAAAAATGACATTGAAACAAAAAAATAATGTCATTGAAAGAAAAAAAATGTATTAAAAATATTCACAATGGTTTTTTTTTTTATAAATTCTATGATTTAAGAAAAGAATTTTGTGTTTGAAGAGTATTGTTTTAGAGGTCGTACAAAGAAATTAAATTAACATGTAAATCCACTTCATATAATTATAATTTGTGTACAAAGAAAGCATAATATTCTACAAAAATATCGACTACAAGCACGTTTCATGTTGGTCATTTTGCGATAAACGAAAAATCGATTATTTAATCATATCAGCTACTATTGTATCGAATTATATTCAGCGATGGTGTGCTAGCAGTATTTTTTTGAGCTGGGCGACTTGCTTTATAGTAAAAATTACACATCGAAATAACGTGAAAACTGCAGGGCAAGTAGTCGATTGGATTGAAAATGAAATGTGATGTGATCTGACATTGGATAGCAGCGAGACCTTAGAAAGTGACAACAATTCTAGACCGTCAACTGGACTGCCGCCGAGTGTGTTGTATAGGTTAGGTTAAATGTTTGTGGAGAAATTTGATTGAGAAACGCATTTTTTATCGACATGTTATCAATAACACGTCATAATTTCCACTTCCCGACGACGGCGATCAAATGTATGATCCACACGTTATTACATTTGAAATAACGGTAATCAAAAATAACAGGTATTGTTTATTATGTTTCGGTACTCGTGAAATATGTATAAAATAATGAAAGAAATATCGCGTTTCCTTAATCTTTTCGAAAAGATTCGATTCAAAAGAAACAATGTCACATAATTGTAACATTTGCGTACAACGAGTTCTGCAGCGCACGGCACCAACAAAGAGGCATTACAATTTACGATCATTACTTTTGATTGTCTAGTAAATAAAGACCGCAGGCGGTTTAATCGAGAAATTTACAAGGTCTTCGTCGCGACGGAACGGGGCTGACAATATCGCTAGGTATTATGGATTATCTTTTATCTATTATCGACCGTTTCGCCGGTCCACGATATGGGTCACAGATATATCGATGTAAATCGGAACGTAGCGTTTGTAAAAAAATAAGAAACGTTCGTTATTCGTGCATTGAAAACGGAGAAAATATAATGTTTCGGTTACGTTTCGAACGAATCGATGCGCCCAACCCGTATTTAACAATAACAGCCGGACTCGTCGACGACACGTTGTCGTCAGTTATTATGGAGCGATGTAACAACAATAATATGATCGGTTGTTATGACGTCACGCTGTCCCGACGACAACCGAATTGACCTGCACGATGTATAGTTCCCGAAACAATAACTGTAATGATATCGCGCCGTACTTGCGTCTATAACGTAGGTACCTGCGCGCCGCCGTCTTAAAAACTACCCCTAACTTTTATCAATTTGTTCGCGTTATCGAACTTTCGATACCGCCGACTCTGAAACACGCCGTTTTCTGAAACTTTCAGCGGATTATCGTTTAGTCGTTCGTACGAAATGAACGTCGGCGTTAAGTGATAGGACCACGTCGATACTAAAACATTCATTCGACAATAGTTACGATCTAAAATAATGGTCGGCCGGTTAGACAACCGAGCAACACATCTTGCATATACGACGAAATTAAATGTAAGAAACTTTGCCGTACAATTAATTACGAGCCGCTAACCTCGCGCAACTCAGTAAATCTGTCCAAGTTCACCTGGAGCGAACTTGTGTTGTTACGCGAGTCGGTAAACGATCGTAAGACGTGTTCGTTTTAATTTAAACCGTCGTAGAAATATATTTGTTTGTTTTTTTTAATATAAATATCAGAAATTTTACAGTAATATCGTCAGCGCTGGCGTTTTATTTTTCAAACAGTTCGCGTTCAGTTTTGAAACGTATACAATTATTATTAAAAACGGTGTAAAAAAGGATCGAAAAAAAAAATAAAAATAACAATCTAACGTTCGACTTCAAAGTCGATTCTCTCGAGTTTATCGTACCTAATGAGATAATATTGCACTCGTATAAACGGCTAAGCTATTGAGAGAGATGCGAATATTCGATTCATCTCGAATTGTATTTGTGTCGTGGCGGCTCGAGATGTGGATAGGTATTCAGCGATACGGATTCAAATAAAATAATATATTTTCAAATTATTGACAAGATAATAAAACATAAAAAAAAAAGAAAAGCAATACAGAAAAGACAAATGAGTTCCCCGAGGAACGTCATACGTCACCACAGCTGTCTACTCACACGGGGAATTATTGAATTTAACTTCTAATGAGCAACCGGTTAGATAAGACGAAATTCAAGATGACGACGGTCATCGATAATACTGTAATAACCTAGCAGCTAGGTCCTAGCTTATAATGTCAAGAACCCTATGTCGACAGTCACGAGAGCTTCTTTTTTTTATTATTATTGCATGCCCCTCTTGTGACAATTACGATACGAATACTATTTCGGCCGAGCTAAACTGTTGTCGTGAGATCCTTAAACCAATATCGTATACATTCTATATTCTCGTATTATTTATCTGTTTGTAAAAACGACATATCTGCGTGGCTAAATATAATTTGTTTCTGTAAAATATTCATTGTAACGAATTTTTTGTGTTTTTTTTTTTGTTTTGTATCATTTTAGATATTTTCTATGCCAAGTTTACGAACCTAATTATACCTTTGTTATGCGTTTCTCAAAAAGTTTTCACGTTTACCATAACAAAATTCAATTTTATATGTATATACATCATGCGTAACGTCTAAGGGGAGACATCTCTCAAAGTCGAGCACTTTTTACATTACAATCTACCTATAATTAATTTATATTCGTAGTTTTTAATCATATTTCAATAATATAAAATGTTTATAAGATTGAAATGAAAATTCATTACGTTGTGTAAAGTATGCGTGGGTAAAAAGTAATACCTTTATAATACAAAAACCTTTTTTTACCAAAGTATTTGTCTATACTTTGAAGACGTTTGTTTTTGATAATATTAAAACAATTATTTTTATAATTTTTGAAATCGTTCAGATTAGAACCCGAGCATGCGGAAATCTGAGCTTTAATCGTAAAACACGACATGAAAATAGTCCAGATCGACAGTTTGTAAGTAGATTTTTTTCATTTTTATTATTACTCCAAGTATAATACTCTGCATTTGTTTTATTTATTACTCTAATGAGTCTAATGTATTCGACGTCAGTAAGTTCAACTATTGGCATTACGTTGACATTAAAGTTATAGTGAATTTTCAGTTTAAGTGTGATTTCATTAGTTTACACTGTTACAAAGGCGACCCAATCAAAGTATTTCTTATTTTTGACCGAACTTCGTCTCCTTCATTGTGCATCATTACGACGGTTTTGGCGATGGAACAAAACGCGTCCAGTCCTTTGCCATCGGCAATACTAGACAAAGCCTTCTTAATTAATTCCGGTTCTCGGATGACTTTATCCTGTTTGAGATTAGCTTAGACGATCAACCCTGTAATTATACTGTAGTCTTTGAATATACGCACGAGCTCGCCAAGTTCGTCTTTCCTGCAGCTCAACATTCAGCGTACATACTACCACTGGATAAACCGTTTGTTGAAGGGCACGGCAAATAATTAGACAGCGCAACTTGTTTTCATTATGACTGTCGTTCCATTCCACGTTTATAAAAGTCATTCCAAATGTATTTAAGTCATATGTTATAAACGTATGAACAATGAGTCAAATAAAGTTCACTGGCGTTTGTTTAACCCGCGCGGCTTAAAATCGTCTAGGACGACTCGATAAAACTATTTTTTTACCGATACAATTGTGATCGACAGTTTATTAAAATATATCATTATTTTATAAATGCCGATTTAGAATATAAAAGAAAAATTACTATTTTTTTTAGATACTTTTAACGTTTTTTCAATATGATTGTATTTATTTTACAGTAAATAATTGCTCGATTTTGAATAGTATGTAAGTATATGAAAATGTGTAATATACCACGCGAAACGAGTGACCGATGTCAATGAATTTTTCTTATGAATTCGAAATCAATGTTTCAAAAAACGATTCTGGGAGAAGAAATGCGGTTGAATCAGTTTCTATTTCTCCTAAATAATTGTTGTTGTTGTTATAATTATTGACAATATAAACTTTTGAGTATTTGTTCTAAGTCCCCGCCATTAGCATTTTTAGAATAACAACAAATTAACTACGACCGTTAAATGAAAATTTGTAAAAAGATTTGTTCAAAACTTTTTTTACCAACAATTGTAAAAATATTCGTCATGTTTCGGTGATTTTTTTTACTAGAAAGGGCAACTTATGAAAAATCGTGTACTACATTTCCACGATGGAAGTATTGAAATCAAAAGTTTTATACATTTTTAATTACATAAAGTTTGCAAAATGTCACGATTATATTATTTTTATTAAAATTTAAACTCCTGTTTCTAAAAAAAACAATAAATGAAACGAAAAATTCGCTATGAAAACATGAATACACTTAAACATATTGGTCGCCGGGGGCAACGATGTTAATACGATAGATACCTTAAGCAAAATGAATCATGATTATGATAAAAAAGTTGTGTATATGTAAAAATATGTAAAGCACTCATCATAGTAGCTTGAACTTTACTCATAATTTAAAACATGGTTGTGAAATATATGGTCGACGTATTTCTATAAAGTATAAAACGTTAGCTAAACGTTCCCTAATCTTTGAGTATGCTCAAATATGAATAATGAAGTTTTCGTGTGAATTTTCAAAGCGTCTTCATTTTTAACTTCTAATGTAGGTACATACCGCGTAAAGATACATATTTGTAAAAAAACACCTGAAAACCCCGCAGATTTAATCGTGAATTTATCGATCGAAAGGAGAATATTATGAAATAATTATATGAAAATATTGAAACGGATAAACGTTATTTTATTTGAAAATAGTTTTCGCATTTTTAATAAATTAACTTATACATAGTAGAAGCTTGCGCGTGATTTTAATATTCAGTCTCCCTTTATAAAACCGCCGTCCTTATACCTACTCTTCTCGGGTGCTCTATTAATGATCCTCAAAGCTTAGTAATCGTTTCGAAATTCCATCATTCGACCCGCTCTGTCTTGCATTTAAACTTCCAATCTGATTTTTAATGGGAAAACAAATTATGTTAATTAATTACTCTTTCGTGCTCCGAAATGCATAAATAATTTTATTCTTTTGATATTCATTAGCGGAACGATTTGTGACTCATTAGAAAGTTTTATTTATTCGATCGTCTACACGAGTTTTCTGTTTGTGAGTTGGTGTATTCGTTGGGTTTTGATTTTTATTTGTATGTCATTTGTTTACAATTTATTTTATCGGACGGTTTTGTTCTATTCGTGCATATTATCTAATCACAGACACGACGAGTTGAAAAATGTTTTTATACAGAAAACCACAAAAATAACCTTTGTTAAAATGTAATTTTTTACATTAATAACGACGCTGTTTTGATGCTTAATCGAGTAGAAAAAGTTAAGTAATTTCAGAGCGTTAAAAATACTACCGAAAAAACGTAGTCTATATATACGAATAAAATCGTAACTCATCGCTTCGTACGTGCGCGCGCATGCAAAAACTACAGACAACGTCGATACGAGGCTTTTTTTTAATCCGTAATAGTTCAGCGATCATTTCAAGCCGTGCTTGATCACAATATGACCACGGGAAGTCACTCGATACAAATGTTATGATGATTCGGGTCGACGCCGGTTTACGGGGGTTCTTTTATCTACCGGCGAGTCGAACGAATGTCGTATAAAACGCTCCGATTATAAGAATAATGCAATAGCCGATAAAAACTTATCTTTCCCGATACCAAGACACCACGCTTATTTTTCTTTCGTAAATAATGTTCACACAAAACCGTTGTGTTGTACGTTCTACGTATTATTTCGTATATTATACGGTTTTTACGAAAATCCAAATGACGTTAATTCATACGAAAAACAAATAAATGTAGTTGTTTTCCCGCTACGCTAGGCCGTAAGTATGACGCAATGTTTTAGTGATCACTATAACAATAATAGCTGTAGTAGCTATACTGTACAACTATAGCATTATTATTGTGCTGGTGTTGATTTAAGAACCAATCGCTTCTCATACGGTCAACTACGCGTCACTTGCTCTCAATACGCCAACCCCGATAGTCTAAATGTTTTAGCGACAAAAAGGACAACGACGACCGTCGGTTACAGAGAAACGTCGCGAATAGTATTGTTCATGTGATGTTTTTCTATCCGTCAATAAAGTATAATATTATATTGTTGACATTATTATTATCGTGGAGGACCACACAGATATAAATATTAAATAACTAATGTTTTTTTTTTTACTTTAACTCGACTGATAGTTTCGATCGTTCATAACAAAGATGTATTATTTATACTTGTTAACGTTAAACGCCTTCGTTCTATATACGAGTAGAAGTTTAAATAAATGCGTGAACTACGTAGACCTAATTCGGTTGATTTCCAAATACAATCATAAATTCATAACTAATTCATCATGGTACGGATGATTCGAATCGATATATAATTACATTCGACTTCGCTGTAAGTAAAAAAAAAAAACTTTGTACTCGACCCTTGTTAACAGTTAGTATATTTTGTAAAGAACAAAACTATTTTACTATTATCATAACAGTACAACACCAGATTTCGACATTATCGTCGAAATATTTTCATAATAGGTATATTATTTATTTTATTATATTCAATTATTAAACAAATGACCGTTTTTTTATGGAAATCAAATGAATTAGTAACGACTGTTATGTATACGAGTACATAATATGTAGTTTGGTGCATACAAACGTATACAGTTTCAAAAAACACTCGAAATAAGACGGGAATTCGATTTTAAACCCTTTATAATCATTAGTAACTCGTAAATTACTATCAAGGGAATAAGAACGGGATAAAATTAAACCCATACCACCAATTCCAACCGTTCGACGGGGTCAAATTAACCGATACTTTCGTAACTATAACAGATCAAAATATAATACAAATTAAAACAAGAGACTCAATGTTATAAAGAGGACGAAGAGAAAAATTCCTGTCCTAAATCCTTTTAGATTCCGAGTTGAACGAGGGAGGTATTTCACAATGATAGGTGTACTTTAAAAAAACAAATTAATATTTGGTGCGATAAAAACGTAAAAAGTTTTATGCAATAATATCTATCGATTATAGAAAATGAAAACAGTTTTAACAATACAAAATTATCCCAATCGTTTTTGTTATAACTATAAAAATAAAATATTAGATTGTAAATAATACATTAAATCTATTGTTTGAATTTATTAAATTAAATATTTAATTCTAATTCTAATTTTGAAGATTTTTCATTTTAACTTCCTTGCTTGGAATTTATTTTTTATTTTAGTTAAATTGTAGCGTTCGAATTAAAAAAAAAAATAATGATAATATGGTACCACCGTCCTACTTTTTAGTGAGAAAAGCAAAGCATCAGCCATGATTCCCTGTCAATTTTTATTATTTTTTATGAATATTATTAAAGTGGTTTAACGCGAGTTTGACACTTTTATATAATACGCTATATTATCAGACTCAATATTTTATAAACTTATCAAATTTCAATCTTGTTTGATCTAAATATAGTTGAAAATTTAATCTGAGTATATAAACTCATTATGTACATTTTTATAAATAACACAACTTATCTGTTTTCTTATTGAATAATTTTGTTATAGATTTTAATTAAATAAATATGTGTGTATATATGTGTCTGTGTGTCTATGTGCATAGATTAAGTATACATAGATAGCGCATGCCGTGTTAAAATATGGCAACCAAATATACGGGCTTTTTGGACCCCGGCGGGTTAGTACAAATGGACTCCGACAGGGTCGTTAGTAGTACTAAAATCTGCGCATGCGTATATCATACCTATTGGACTCCGCGCGCACGATATTTTTATCACTCGTCACATTTTATCATTTTACTAATCAGTAATCTACTATAATATACTTGTCCATGATTGCGACTCGTATCGCGTTTATTTATTGATTATGATTTTATATAATTGCTGTGTAATATTGAACGTTTATTAAAGGCACGATTTAAGATTCCCAAATTATTGTTATTAGTTAATAATTAATATAGTGATTAGTGATTAGTATTAATGCCCAATAAAATTTCCTGGTTGATGGAAAACACAAAATATCTTCAGTGTAATAATGCACATTTTTCTAGAGCTTTTTTTTGTATATTCCTAAATTTTACTGGTAAAAGATTTTATGCATATTTTACGATTAAAAAGTCATAGTTTTGTCTTTTCAAGGCTTATTTTATTAATTTGAAATTACGAATTATACACTTACGTTAATATTTTTAGGAGGAATGTCTGTTTTTCACTTTTAAAATTGTAAAATAAATTAATCTAAATTTAGTAATTTGAAAATTGTAATTTATCAATAATTATATGATTCATCTTTTTAACAATATTCCAAACATTTTTTTGGTAGTAGGTACTTAATATAAAATCAAAATCAAATAACTATAATTATTTTGTATAAAATATAATGAACTTATTGTTTTACTATGATGTGTTGTTTATAAAATTCAGCTAAGAGTAAGGAGCTAACCAAGCTAGGAATAACTAATAAAAACTAAATTAATTACCAGTAAAGACAAGGTGTAAATAAAGAAACATAAAAACATAATGTAAAGTATCAAATTTATTGTTGAAAATAAAAAATAAAAAGAATTAAATTAAATTAAATTAAAAGTGTTTTTATTATAACTTTTACTTATAAAATATTTATATGTAACTATTACTTCCGCATAGTTTAAAAATGTTTAAAACCTGTACACAAATAAACAATTAAATTATAATGTAAAATATATATATTTCAATGTAATAAAAATATTGTAAGACCATTAACTCCAATCCACTGTTGAAAATTAAAAATAAAAAGTAATTAAATTAAATAAGAAGTATTTTTACTATAAACTCTTAAATATAAATACATTTAGTTATTATTATTACTTTACTGGATAGTTTAAAATATAAAAACCTATACATTTTTTAAAATTTTTAATTTATTTTGGGTAGATGTATTGGAATGGCCTTTAAAATGTTTAGAAGTCCAATTAAAATGTCTTAATAATTTGCAATAAATTAGTTTTTGAACAATAAAATCAAAATGTTGTTCACAGTTTTTATCAAAGTTTAAAGAAGAAAATAATTTATTTTTAATTTTTAATTGAATTGTGGAGTATAATTTTTTGTAATGAGGGTTATGTTCAATGTAATCTTTTAAATATATTTGAGCTGCGGTAACAAACTTTGTAAAAATATCTGAGGGCTTTTGTAAACTAGATTTTTCAGGGTCGATACTTTCAAATTGTTTATAAAAAATTAAATATTCTCTATCCTCTAAAAAAAAATCATTATTTTTAAGTATAATCAATTCACATTTGGGACATTTAAACTGATCAAAACACTTTTTAGCCAAATATCCTGCAAAATATGTATTTGAACAATATTCTAAAGTTATTTTTTGTTCATTATCATCAAACAAATATTGGACATTAGAATCTTCGGAAGATGATATAAATGAGTCCGAACACTCTGAATCTGAATTGATTAAATTATTAGAAGTGGTAGGATGTGTACTATTTTTTGAACTTAGATCCAATAAATTATAGTCATAATCGGTTTCACAATTAGATAAATCAGTTGCTTTCATGATGTTATGTGTAGCTTGAAATTTAAATGATGTTCTGAAAGTACGAGCAGTCGGATTTCTATTAAACCCACCACGTTGACGAAAAATTGAAAAGGTATTTTCTATTAAATCTTGATTTAAACGATTTGTAAGAAGATATTTAAATCCTACATTTTGTTGTTGCATATATATCATACTAATAGAATTTATGGTCCACACCATAGCATCGAAACAGGGAACAATTTTACCATAAATTTTTACAGGGTTTAACAACTCTAATTTTTCACACCATTCTTTGGATTGCATTAAAAAATTATATATTTCGGGTTTATCTGAGTTTAAAGCACAAGAATAAAAATTTGGACTAAATAATGTTTTGCTATTAAGACAATCGAATAAATTATTTAATTCTTTAATAAATTCAGAGGTAGCAAAAGCAGTTTTAGATTTAATTTGGCCTGTAGTAATACATGTTTTTAAAACATTTGATACAGAATTACTAAAAACTTGAAGAGCGAGTTTACAATTCATCTTTTGAAATGGGCCAGGATTCATGTGGCTGTCGGTTAATTTTAAAAGGGCTCTACTGGTATTACTAGATTTATCAATATTATATGCCGATTTTATATCTGAAAATGAAACTTCTTGGTCTTTAAACTTAAAATTGTATTTTAAAAAATTGTTTCGGAAATTTTTAAAAATATGTGGTACATCAAGAATAGAAAATACTTTTTGTCCTTTAATATTAATGAAAGGGTTGTCTTTGGTAAATCCTAATTGTTTTAAAGCTGAATAATTATTAGTACCTTGGTCACAAACTAGTGTCACTGGATTAAAACCTAAATCTATACATTTTTCTATGACGTCTTTTATTAAATCTTTTAAGACCGAACTATTCATTGAAGATCCCGTTAAAAAATAAGCTAGAGGTAACTTCCATTTACTATATAACCCTCGAACTATAAAAACCATAGCCTGGGAAGCTAATTTTTTAGTCCTACCTTTATGCCCTAAATCTTCAAAGCCTTCTACCATATCGAGATATTTTGAATACTCTAAAAATGATTTTATTTTCATTTCGTCAAAAATTATTACACAATATTTCTCATTATTTGACATTGTCTCCAATTTATTTTTTATTTGTTTAAACCAAAGACTATTAAAACCCGGACAAAATTTAGAAATGCCTATCCATCTACGAATTGTTGACTCGCATGGTAAAATAATTTGTTGTTTTTTTCTGAGAAATTTATAAGTGGTTGGAGATTTATAGTATAAATTAATAGCAAAATTTTTTTCGGATAACTTCCACGGTAATTTTGAATTATGTTTACGAAATATTTGCATTTCCGCAATTATTTTAGAGCCTAAACTTGAAAATTCTAAGTTACTTTTTAATTTAGGATTAATTCGTAATTTTTTCTTTAATTTACAAATAATAGACGATTTATTTTTTAACAATACATTTTTTTTTCGAATTTTATCTTTCATTGTTGTTGGACTAGGTTCGTTGGGAAACAATATTATTCCTGATTTATTTAAATTTGTCTTGGTACTGACAGGGGAAGGCATATCGATAAATGATTTCACCATTGAGCTGGTTGATGGTGAACAATCGTCACTCAAATTTACTGAAGACTGTGTTTTATTTAAAATAGCAGGTGAATAATTTGGTGTTATTTGGGGTCCTTTATTATATACTTTTATTGGAGTTTTTACATGTAAATTTGGAGATTCAGAATTTGCTGGAATGTTTATATCGGAGTTTATAGTTATTATTGATGTAGAAAAGTCATATTTAATTGGAATTGCAGTGGATTGAAGTCTTTGTTGTGTTTTTATGTTATTAAAATCTGATGGTTTAAAATGTAAATTGCATACATGCCGGTTATTTAATTGCTCGAAACTCAAATCAGCCAATTTAATATTCCC
This sequence comes from Drepanosiphum platanoidis, assembly GCA_948098885.1. Lineage (NCBI taxonomy): Eukaryota > Metazoa > Arthropoda > Insecta > Hemiptera > Aphididae > Drepanosiphum > Drepanosiphum platanoidis. The sequence goes on from OX402528.1 coordinate 23,148,368, forward strand.
TATAAGAATAAAAGAAACAATGGTATTAGTAAAACAATAGAAAAAACAAATTAAATTTTTATTTAAAAAATAATAATCCTGCCGAATTGAAACATTCACTTAAATGAACATTTTGAAGGTATTTTAAATAATTTCGAAATATGAAATTTGTGCCTTTAAAATATTCGATTTTTTCAAACTTTCATAAATAAACAAATATAATATATACAAAATTCAGAAAAAAAATACGAAAATACGCATTAAATTTTTAGTTGATAAATCATTTAACGTTCAATTTATGTGATTAAGGTAAATCTTAAATTATTTGATCCGAAATTAACAAACCTGATTGCTTCACCCATTCTTTAGCCCGGGTTGGATCTTTGGGAAAACGAAAAAGTTTTAAATTATCATCGGTTCTTTGACTTTTACCACAATTAAAAAACATACATTTATTGCCTTTTTTAGCCATTTTAAATTAAAAATATAAATAAAATATAATATAAATCGCAACACTAAACACTGTTTATGCCGATTAGTTCTCGATGAAAGCTAAAAGGCATGTAACGGTTAAACGGTTTACATTTTCGTGAAATGTTCCATTAGAAGTACCTACTCGTTATCGAAAAACAAGTATTTATTTTTGGATATAGCTTAATGCATATAATCGAAAAATGAACAATAATTATGGAATTCCATTTTTGTATACCAAGAACGCCAATTTAGGCCCGTATGCATCACGGTCGCCTCTCTTCGCTATCTAAAATCTAAAAGTCGTTATAACATGAGGGCCCTGCCACACTGCGGTTTTTTCGAAGTTCAGATTCGCCTAATGGTCTTACAGTCGCTATTTTCACGTTATCCCCAAAAGAGGTATAATTAAATTGATTGAGCTATACTACAACGGTTTTATCACCACTCGCCGTCAATAACCGCTGCGCACAGCGGTTTGAAGGCAGCGCCGTTGTACCGTTTATGTCGATAACATATTATTGTTTTGAATGGAGAGCGCTATACTGCGTTTTTGTCCAACGCGTTTTTACCACCCGACTAGTTTTTTTTTTCATTTTTATGTTTATTAAAATTATTCTTTTGTACATATATTGACTATTGTATATATATATATATCATTGAATATGAATAATATGATCGATACTGAACTTTTTATAATATTGAAATCGAAAAAAATGAATGTATATGGAATGTACCAAGCACACTTGCTTTAATGGATCGACTTAAAAAAAATTTAATTATATAATAATTTGATAATGCAATAATAGAAAAAATGAAAACCATGTAAATCACCCGAAATAACGCTCTTGTGTGGTGCAAACGGTTTTATGGTCTAGATAGTAAAAACCGGTTTGGACGAACGGCGTAAAAACCCCAGCGTGGCAGGCCCTAGGTAAAGTAATTTTATTATAAATATTTTTCAAATAACCGATTGACGAAACGAGCAGCGCTATCTGTTAAGACATTGCTAAACTAAATAAATTGGTTGCCATTTTCCCTATACCGATGGTCCATCTATAGTATATTTAATCTATGCTATGTGTCTGTATGTCTGTATGTCTGTGTGTCTGTTTCTGTGTCTGTGTCTATGTCTGTGTCTGTGTATGTATATCTTATATACATATATATATATATATATACTAGCTGTCCCCGCAAACGTTGTTTTGCCATATATTTCTAGTGAATTTTGTAGTATAAAAAATAACTAACTAATTGTAAGTATGTGGGGACGGCGTCTACGATTGAAAGAAGAACGGAGCGCGCACGCACACAATTTCCGTAAACGTTATGTAATAATATATGACGTTGCAAAATCCATACCTTTTGGTAAATATCGTCGGGTTTTCGCTTTAATTGTATACGCCTATCGAGCTTATCGACCAATGACAATAGATTTGCTTGCGATCGTATTCGACCGTCCAATAAAAAAAGTTCTATTGTATTCGTTCTATTGTTCATCGCACGCACGCGATTTCGGTAAAAATTATGTAATAATATGATATTGCAAAATCAATACTTTTTGGTAAAGATCGTCGGGATTTTCGATGACATAACAATCTATTCATATAAAATGCAAATTACCACGCACTCGCTGATCGTTGTATCTCAAAATCTAGCCCGTGAAAAGTTTTTCCCGGTATGAGGGAGAAATAACTTTCTTCATTTTCAACCCCTCTAACCCCCTTAGGGGTTGAATTTTTAAAAATAAGTTAATAGGTTTTTCATTACTATTTATGCTAAATTTCAAAAAAATCCGTTCAAGAAATAACGTTTCCATTTTTAACACATTTTACCCCTTCTAACCCTTTTAGGGGTTGAATTTTGGAAAATCCTTTCTTAAGTGGCCTCTGCTATATAAAACGAAACTATTGACTAAATTGAATACCACAGAGCTCCAGTGGCTCCAGATTTTTTCCATTTTTACCCCTTTTAACCCCCTTAGGGTTCATTTTCTTAATTTTTCTCCTCGTAATTCAAGGAATATTATAAAAAAAGAATTAGCGAAATCGGTTCAGCTGATCTCGAGATTTTCGCTTAGCAACACATTCAGCGATTCATTTTTATATTATAGATATATACCATAAGAATAATGATATTTGAACTTATTACAAATAATCCGAACACGCCTATTTGTATTTTAAATCGTAATAATATAGTGTTTTATATAAAACAACACTAAATAACTAATAATTATTTGATAAAAATCACAAAAAATATATTTATTGCTTATTCTTTAAATTATTCATACTATACATACGTACTCGACATAAAAATTCATCTAAACTGTTATGATTTTATAAACAAATAAATAAATATGCAAAACATAATTCGAATACTGTGTATGTAATTTAATAATGTACGTATCTATCCGATAAAAGAGCCAACTATAGTTGTATATCCCTCTACATTATTTAAATACTAATTTTCCTATATTAAAATATTTTTTTCAAAAATACGCTTGTTAGTATTTTAAAGTTCTTGTAGCTACAATCCTTAAAATATCGATTTTTTTTTTTTCATTCACCATTCATCAATCCACTCGTCACTTGCACCTCGTCCGACTCCAATATCCGGTCCTATATTTTCTTTTTGCAAACAAATAGCATTGTATTGTTTTGTTTTTTTTTTTTTCTGATAAAAAAGATGAGTTAAAAAAATGTGGTCTGTGACTCAATGCAATTTCCTCCGAATGATCCGCAGTGCCTAAACGGTAGTTGGAAACCACTCGTGTATTATCTCCGTCAAAGATTTGATTTGTGCCCGTCGGGGCTTAAATTTCGAATATCGAATATTGTTTTTGATACGGTATTCATTATAAATTTAAATCGATTATGGTTTGCGGTTTATATTATATTCGATATAAATTCCAATCGGTTATTGATTTCAACGACGTTATTCACTATCCGTTTCAATCGTTTTTTTTGTAAAAGGTAAGCTTTATACTGTCATAACATTATTAAAACGTTTTCAAGTCCTGGTGACTATATCGCACGTTATTATGGGTCGTTATCGTCTAAAATTGATACAAAACTCACCGATGCCCTTAATTTGCCTATACATAAGTTTACTTCGCAATACGTTCAAGATTCATACTCGTACGATATAGAATACTAAGTAAGACTTCAATATTATGAGTCTCGATACGCTAATATACGAGTAATAATAAAATGTAAACAATCCACACTGATGTGATGAGTATTTATTCGTGAATATGAATCGATAAAACAATAATAGTTTACCAATGCTCCTTGTTCAGGAAAAAATCTTATAACCTGCATATTGGATTTAAGATAAAAGGTTAATTACCGTATTTTATACAGTGTCTTAGGCGCAAAAAAAGTTAGATCCGGCACTGTTAAACAAAATAAATCATTGTGATTTTGAAAATTTGAATAATTTACAAGCTTTGTAGTTTCATAGTGTACAAATGAAAATGTGGACAAAAGCTTGTAAAGTCATGAATAAACCTTTTAAATTACTAAAATGTGTTTTCTCTGCTTTTTTTTCTTTTCATTCCGTCTTATATATACATATATATATAGTATATACGTATATATATATCACGCTTGGGTTACCAAAGGTTGAAGGGGTGAAAACCACCTTCCCCTCACAATTATATTCGTGAAAATACAAAGACTTGAAAATGACCTAACGCAGCATTGGAATGACATGAATTGAATTATTTCCACTCAAAAACACTGGTATAATTTTCAAAGATTTTCCAATTTAACAGTTCTTCTCGTCGATTCGATTCATATACATATCAATGTCATTACACCTATTCAAATTAAAACTGTTTTTCACATCGATTTCCGTAATATTACATTCGTGTATATTTACGTACAAAATAAAATAGATTAAATTATTCGCATATGACAATAATACAAATAATGTATTATGTAAAATTATCACAAAAACTCGAATTATATAGAGAAAGCGAAAAAAAAAAGAAAAACGACGGAATACCAGTAAATCAATTGAACGAGGTTAATACAGAGTGGAAATTTATTTTGAAAATAATATAAATTTCTATTCGATTTCAAATCTAAAATCGTTAAATTTCTATAATATTTTGAATCTAAATACTTAAATATAATCATTGTGAAATATATCGCCAGAACCTACTAAACCCATTATCATTGGATTTTTGTACACAATTTTAGTTTGATCGCACGAAAATAAATTCTTAAAATATTGTTGGGTTACAATTTTATGATCACTAGCAAATATAAAATTACCATCTGAATTATTCAGCGGCAACGGTGAAAATGTAATTATTTTCCATCGTCTAAAAGAAAAGAAAAACAATCTAACTTATTCTATACGATAAATCGTGATTAAATGACACGCCTAAAAGCGTTCATAAAATGTGTTTATTTTTATTTTATTTTATAAAATAACACCTATTGAAAGAAAAAAAATCAATATTTCTGTTTACTGTTTGAAATTATCGTGATATCACGCGAGAGTAAGAATAACCTACAGGGCTCCTACAATACACTATGCCACTATGGAATTGATGTAAATATTATAATTAACTTTCGAGGTAAGTACTGGAAACGTTCACGTTCACGTAAATCTTATAACATTTAAGAACTCATAATAAATTATTATTTGTATTCGATAAAGTTGTATGTTTTTCTGAATAAATATTTTCGTAAGATTTTCATCAAATATTCTAATGACGAGTATGAATAATAGTCGATATATTTTTAAACCTTATTAAATTTTGATTGTTAATTCAACATTTATTTTGATTGTTGAGTCGGTATTAAGCTTACATTTTTTAAATGCATTTTAATGCGTTCGCCGACTATACTTTCACCACACCACCTGTTGTGTTTATAACACTTGTTGCGTGCGAGTGTCTTACTAATCAGATTCAATTGATAAAAAGTAGAGACAATACCGCATTTACAATGTTGACGTCTCGGGAAACTTGTAAAATTTCGCCCCTATTCTTTGACGTATAATCCATCGTAGAAAAATAAAAAATGTAAACACGAGAAAGGATAAAACCCTGAGAATATTCCATATAAATGTAGAGCTCTTTTATCCCATCTAGTCGCACGGAACTATAAAGAAGAAGGACTGTTCGCTGCATAATCGTATGCATTATAAAAAAAAATATAATATGATTTAAATTGAGCCTTGAGGTACTAACATACTGCAGCTACGAGTATGATAATAGACTTCAGCTTTTAAAGCTTTTTAAATTTTCAGCATGAGATGCGGTTCATATTAGCATACAAAAAATGTTTAAAAATATTCTTCGCGCGGCTGCTATCATTTCGTAGTTTTGGTTAAAAAAAAAACCCATGAAATATTGAATTAAGTATGGCATATAAAAATATAAAACAAAATAAATAAAAATAAATAATTTTTTGGGGATAATACTCGTTTAATAACAACAAAGTATTATTAAATATATAAAAAAATATATTTTATTCTTATTGATATTTTTTTATACATTTAATAGTGTTTCTAAAATATTTTATATATTTAATAATACTTTGTTATCAAGCGTGGCATTTGCTTGTAATAACTATTCTTAGTATTAGATAAAAATATTTTTGCCTCGGCTAACTTAAATGCCTATTTTATAAATTCGTTTTCTATTTCAATTTACAGTTTCACGATGACATCAATAACCAGCGAATTAGTGATAAATCACTGATAATTATGATAGTTAATTATAATTAATGATAACTAGAGTTCGAATTTTAATGCATTTGCGTCTTTTTCTCGAGATATTCGACATGTTTAATCCAAGCAACAGAATATGTGTTTGATTATTTCACTAATTACCGTTTGGATGGGGATTCGAATGGATTGAATTTGATTTAACAAAATTTTAAGACTTTAATCGAAATAGGTTATACTACATATTAGGCTCAAAAATGACATATTACGTAAAAACCCGTAACTACGCTTATACAAAGTGTATGCATTTTCATGATTTTGTTGTTTCTTTCATTTTTTTTTATAAAGATAATAAAATTCGATACACACCTATCTAAAAAAAATCATTTAAACACAATTATTCAAAATTTTGAATTACCGCAAATTATTTAAATTTAAATAGCATCAAATTTAAATTGATTTACACGTTCAAGAATAATAAACTAATAGTTTTTCAAACGAAAAATAATATCCTGAGAGATGCAATATACATAAATTAAATAGCGATTAAACTGTTTATCGGTTATAAACTATTTAAACTCGAAATGGTTATTTGCAGTTTAACCACGAACGACACGGCGAAAAAAAAAACAAAAATTGATAGCTAAAAATTAGTAATTACTCCTTAACATTCTCCCGTTAAACACTAAATAGAAAATTAAAATTTTATTAATCAACCGTTTTTCCATTAGTTTCACCGAAATTATTTTCTTATTCGACATCAGCTTCTAAACGAAATCCTGTACCCAAGGAATAGCACGCTCTATGGATTTTCCAACTTTCCGATTTCTTCGAATAATGTATGCGTATAAATTAAAATATATCTAATAAATAAACTTTAGAATATTAATTATTCAAATTTTCAACGATAACCACATTTGAAAATGTAATACATATTATATAATATATATATATATATAATATATATATATAGAAATGTAGAAAGTATTAGATATATGACATTTATAGTAATTCACTTGATAATACAAAATTGATTTTACATCTAAAAAAAACGCGCAGAGTATAACTCTTTGGATTTTCATCAGTATTTCCAGACCTCAGCGATTCCACCGCCCTCCAAAATAAGCATCTCTCATTGAACCGTAAACGCAAAAAAAAAAATTCGAGAATACCCGCGGACAACTTTCAGACTCAGCGGTCTTAACTGAAGCGTGTCGAATGATGCGTTAAGTTGTGACCCGCGGTTCTATTGGCTTTTCAGCGGCGACAAAGATCAAAGGTTAGATTTAACATTAAAACACCTTGGCGCAGCGCATTTGTGTTTGCTCAATCAACGTTTTCATAATTATCTCGGTTATTTTCTTCTTTTATTTTTTTCTTTTTAGATTCCGAATGAGGTGAAAAATTATTGATTTTAGTTTGACGAGAAAAAGAATAGCAATCGTAGAGAATTGAAATAGAAATCTCGTTGTTTTCACGTTCGTATACTTTTATTGTATTACGGCACTCATTCCTTAGAAATATATATTGTAAGCGCGAGTGAAGTTCATAGTTTTAAAGGACTCGGAATATTTTCAGACCGTTCAAATCGAATTCGTTTTCAAGAATTTGTATACCGTGTGTGAAAATTTAAATTACTTCGAGTTTGAACACGGACGTCGTGAACCGGTTCGTTCTTGTTTGCACGTCACACCCGAACGCGAACGTGTTCGGTTTTTAAACGAATTCTCCGAACATTGCGTGAAAGTCAATACGGGATCGCGACGCACGTCTACCGAAACGGTAAAACACTCTGCGACCTGATCGATTGTTCCAGCCGGGTATGTAATTTAAGCAAACTGCTGCGGAACCGTTGAATTCTATTTGCGCTATTTCCCAACAACCGCCACAGCAAACAATAACATCTCTCGAGAGTTCCGTGCGATTGTTTACCGGAGTCTATTATGTACGACACAATAAATCGTACTCTCTTTAACCGCGATTACAGCTGGGGAAATTAACTCGATCGGCAAGCACAATTTATTTCCAACGGTCGTCCCTGGCGCCGCCGGCGGTGTGACGGAGACATCCAGCGACGGCATTGTAAGGAGACGGTAACGACCTCTTCGGGTCTTGATACGTAATTAACGCGTGTATGTGTTAATTCGCCATTGTGTTACGGTGCCACGGAGTCGAAATACAGCGGCTTCGACGTGGGTTTTTATAAAGGAGAAAGGAGTAGAACACCGAGGGAAAGGGTTATAATAATACCTAGAGAAGGCGGGCAGCGCTAGCCCAACGTAATACGAGGGTACAAAAAAATAGGCAACAGTTTTTTAGGAACGATAAATTTATAAATATAGCGAAATGTAAGTATATTACATTGCAGTAACACCTCAAATTATAATTCTTACAAACGGACGTAGTAAAAACCCGAATTATTTTATTTTCACACAACTGTTTCTAATAATTATTATTATTACTTATTATAATATCGTGTTCACCAATTGTAATTTTAGCTTTTCGCCCTCAGATTTTTGTGTGAAATGATCAAAATTCAAGTACTGACTATTTAAGTAGGCGCCTATTTGCGCAAATAGTCTATTCTACTATAATATGGGTTAATCATAGAAAAACTTTTAATTAGTAATTAATAATTTGTACTTTTGTGAATAGGAGGATATAGAGTTCGATTAATAGAGACATTGAGGACCAATAATTAAAAAATTGTTTATTTAAAAATAAAGGTCCAATATATTATAATATACGCAGAATATCCCATGGAGATTTGAAAAATGTAATAACTTTAGTGCTGTATATTATATATTCTGTAAACTATTTATTAATGTTTTATTTTTTATAAGTAAATAACTTATTGTCGCGAGAATTTATGTCTTATACCAATACAATTTTGAAATAGATTTTCATTCTAAATTGAAGAAACTTGAAATGAAAATTGTAAAATTATAAAAATCAAGATGTCTATAAAAAATAAAAAAACCGTTAGCGTTTAAGACTTTTAATTTGGTTACGTCATTTATAGTTGAACAAATTTTGAAGTTTACTAAAATTTAAATATTTTTCTCGCTGACCAATGTTATCAAAGTATATGTTATTGTAATATAATTAATGGTCATTTGCCATAAACGGAATAGTTGAAATGTTCGAAAACTTTAAAACAACTGTAACAAACGGATCGTTTTATTTCAAAACGCATTTTTACACAAAACGATTTCAACGTGTGCACGACATTTTGTTTATAACGTGTTTGACGTTTTTTATACTTTCAACAATTTATTTTTGATACGTAAAATGTAAAATACAAATGTTTTGCATACTGTATGATACTTTCGTTATTATAATATTATAACATACATTTTACAACACGAAACACATGTGTTTTGCATTTAAAATAAACATAAATAATAAAAAGACCCTAATTTATTTTCAAAATGAAAATTTTAAGGGGTGGAAATCATGTCATACGTCCTAAATCCTAATAACTAACTATATAGGAATTATTCTTTTAGAATAATATATTATTGTTCATTTCCTTTTTTTTTTATTGTGCTATTCGGCGAAAAATAATAAGTTTAAAATAATATTATGATGGTAACCAGCGTGCGGAACAAAAACGAGAAAAAAAGGTTTTTTTTTCACAAACAAAATTAATCCTCGTTTATAACAATATTATTAGTTTACATTTTGTTTTAATTTTTTTCATATTCATTTATGATTTATTTAGAACAATCGATAACTCCGTGGGATAGTTTTTGTCCCGGTACACGTTTATTCATTTAGTTTACAGTCTCCTTCTGAAAAGATTTTTCATCCTACAAAAGCGTGAAACTACTCTCTCCGCTGTAATTTTTTACATCACATAACTATACGCTACGTCGCGAGTGTCAGTCTATAGGTATGAGCATAAGAGCATTTAGAGTTCAAACATGGAGGTTGGCGCTACAATTATTATTAAAGTCGTGCAGGCTCAAAGGTAGGGGATTTCCTACTGTTCCCAAACTACTTTCTTCAATAAATATGTATAAATAAATACCTGCAGCGCTACCATACACTACCTACCTACGCATTTTATCAAGTAACGCAAAATAAAATAAAATCTTAAAATTTTCGTAACAATAGCAAACAATTTATCGTAACGGATTGAAAATAAACACAGCATTTCCGATGCAAACAGGGAAGATACAAGGGGGCACGGGATGGGAGTGTAATGGGTTAAATACCCTCCCCCCTTTGAGCTTATTATTATTAAATCTTATTAAGTTTATGTTTTACTTTAATATTTTTGATCAACGACCACAATAGTCAAACATTAAAGGCACACACAAAGATACTAATAGATTAATAGACATATTACCTGTAAATTCAACAATAGCATATGTGTACCTATATAACGCTAATTGAGTAAAATGTAAATAAATATAAATCACTCTTTAAATTTGATTTTTAATTGGCCCCCACTCCTTGATTGATTTCTAAATCTACCCCGGGATGCAAATATATCAATTATAATATGATTATTTATTGTTTTAGCACAATGTTATGAACTCTTTCAATACGAATATTAGATGAGTCGGTAAATCTACTTCGTAGCAATTTTTTACGCGTTGTATTAACGAAAACAATCGTTTATTTCAGAAGCCATTAAACGAATAAAAAGTCTTTCCCGGTCGATCGCTTTCTCGAGTCGACGACAATTGGTTTTTTTTCTTTTACCTTTAGACTGAGTGACGACAACGAATGTTCCTTTGGACTGTTTACCGACCGCGCGTGTTGTCGCCACAACAATTCACGGGTAAATCTATTAACCTAACCAAGTTTTCTAGTCAAATCCATGAAGACAAAAAAATTAAGTAAATAAACATACTTTAGTAAAATCACTACTTTCATTCGAACGAATCTATAACATCAGAAACAACATATCAACGTTCAATAATCATTACAATATTATATTATATTATAACCGAATAAACTGATAACACATTGCGTATATTCTATAGTTATTTTCTAGATTGTAATAAATCAAAATTATAATCATTGTAAGACACTATTTGTTTCGGCAATTTCGACTAGTGAACGAAATGAGTTCTCTATGAATACACTTAATCCTGCTAGAATTAATTGAATAATTACCTACGCACTCGAGTTGTCATTTGAGCGTATGACTATAATTGCCTAGCAGTTTAAGTTTGATTCTTTTATGATAACTGGACCACGCCTGGGTGTATTGATTATAAACTCTTGACAAAACAGGCATTATTAAATGAATGGTAAATAATAATATTATTCATACATTGAATAAGGTTGGAATTAAGACTGGAAAGATAATTTTCTGTCCAAATTCCGAAAAATCGAATTATTGAATTCAGTCTGAGAAAAAAAAACTCAAATCAGTTTGAATAAATGAAAAATCGGGTAACAATACCTACTCGACATCCCGATAAAAAAAAAAAAATTGGTTTAGGTCGTTTGATAATAAATGAGAAAAAGCGCCGTACGACTCGCTCCGTAAAACTATAGTTATACTAAACATTTCGCAATTGGAAATATGTTGTCTGTGTTTTTTTTATACAAAACGTACGGTTTATAAAATTGGGCCGATAAAATAAAACTATAAACAGAGACATTTAGACAATGAATTATACTCGTAAATTGTTTTACATCCGGTGCCGTAGATAAATCACTATTTAAACTGACGAAACTGCTTGGAACAGCCGAGTTTTGTATCGTGAGAGGTACAAACTCGTATTTTAAAAATAAAATGGTAAATGGTAAGTGTAAAAATGGTTAATCGACAGAAACACAAGTTATGCTGCATGGGCGGTATGCTGCAGTAGTATTCCTTAAGTATTGCGATATACTTACATACGGACATATTTTCACTCATAATACTTTATTATTATTATCATCATTACCATTAGTTTCGCAAGACATTTAGATAATTTATCAAACTTACGACTACAGTCTCATTCTTATTCCGTTGAGTACCTAACTACGTAAATTCCATCCACGCACGAGAGTTTTTTAATGAGTACTATTAATTGTTTTTCTTTTTCGAGATGTGTGTTTTATGTGTAAATAGGTAGGTATGCAAAAATTGTAATATTAAGTCAATTTAATTATTTTTAACGTGATATCGCTATTTTTTTATTATTATTGACGTCGACAATGAGCCGAAATATAAAATATTTTGATATATTTTACAATATATTCAAAATGATAATTATGAATGTTAGATTATGACACTTTCAAATCATTTCCGACATTTAGACAGTTTCGATATCTCGAATTTCAACAAATAACATGATTAAATTATACGCCATTCGAATAATAATTGATGTTTTTCTTTCTTTTTTTTATATTGATACGAGTTATGTTTATGAAATACGTCGCCGCGGAGATTTACTAATTTAACGCGATGCGGGCTAGGGAATTCATTCATTGTCCCGACAAATGAATCCGTATGTTACATTTTGTATACAAAAGACAAAATGAAATAACAAACAAGTCGATCAAATCGGAACAAGATTACAATGATAATAATATTGTAACGGATTACAGATATGATATAATAAAGGGAGATATTCCGTAAAATATGTTTTTAATTAGTTTTAAATGTCGATTGCCCATTGTGTATTTCAAATAATATTTCATGATAATAATGGTACACGATTCATTTCGTACATGTTTTATTTCGCGACAAAAGATTTTAGTTATAATTATGTATGAAGGTAACTTAAATAATTAATATACTCGATATCGTTTTGAGCACTATCAATTTGTGGTGCACCAAAATTTATTTTTATCACGTCTCGTTCCAGCGACAAATCGGGGCAGATAACGACGACGCGTTGGTATATAAACAACTAAAAAAGTGGTAATTTAACGAAACCATTGGTATTTTTTCAAAATTCACCTTGCGCAAATCCAACGAGTCACCACTATTTTCCACAGTCTGATTTTCAGCGAGATATTACGCGTACTTACATAAATTGATTTCGTTATGAAAAAAAACATAAAACTGTGCTTCTAACACCTTCTAACAAAAAAAACAGAAGAAAAAAGCCGTTGATGCGTAAAACAAGGATGGCGAACGGTTTGATTTTTTTCACTTTTTGTAACGCAATATATAGGTGTAAGAAAGTCATACGCCATATTAAATGTCAGATGTAATAACGTCAGATGTATACACCGAGTGTGAAAAAAGGTTTATATTTAAGTACCTTCGGGGCGTAGGTTTAAACTCCCATTTTATATACGTATATACTTACGAGTATATAAGTAATATTATACAGGTAAGTCACGAGTAGGTATATGCATAAATTACACTGTATGCATGTATGATATGAATATATATTTTTTATTCTTACTATGGAGATTGAATGTGAAAGATCAATAACATTATATATATATATTATATATACTTTATAAGTGTGGAAACGGGCGTAAAACGTGATATGAAAAAATTCATTTCATGTATTAAATATAAAAATACATAGATAACGTTATGTTTTATTTATTTTAAAGAAAGATTAAGTAAACAAATATACTTATATAATATACATATATAGGTACATGTATTTATTGATTATTCCTCCTATCTATATTAAATGTCATAGGTACATTATGTTTTTTAAGACTTAATACCAGAGGTGACTTTGAAATTAAGTCCAAATTCTAAATTCATCATTTTTTTTCCATCAAAAACTCAATATTTATGAAGAAAAAAACAAGTGTTTTCAACACCGAAAATTACTTAAGGAGTTCTTAATATTCTTAATATTCTTATTAAGAACTAAACTGATTTCGCGAGGGAAGTGATAAAATGCATTTTAGCTCAGATGATAATAAATGCAAAAGCGAACAAAAATTTTCAAACAACGATTCGAACAAAACTGAAACGACAATGGCTGAAAAAATAATATCAATGATTTTTATACGAATTTACATCCCTACTTCTTGCTTATATTTTGTAAAGATAAAAAAGATAGGTATGAAGAAAATACTGTTCGATTGTAATTCAAAGTAGAAGAAAAATAGATTTATAGATAAATAAAAAAAACAGTATGTTAGTACGTATGTTAAAATAAAATTTACCCCTGCTCTTTCTCTTCGGTAAATACGCCTCAAGCATTATGTCTTTATTATAATAATATAGAACACGAGGGAAATATGAATTATATATTTAAAAGAACAATAAAAATAAGTCTATTGAAAAAACTTCAAAATATAAAAGAAAGTTAATGTAAATAAGTGAGGTAATTTGCAACATTATAATAACTTAATAAGCGTATAGTTTAACATAATTTTAACTAAATTGTTTTAATAAGGTTTACTTGTTAAGAAATGATTTCGTTTTATTAACATCATTGTAGTATAGCAACGAAGGATGTTTTTAAGTATTAACTTAGTCACAGTTGAAATCTTATTCAATTTTGCATTTTGTATAGTTTGTTATAAATATACGTACTTATGATTTACAATTTTTTTCATGTGGAGATAGAATGTGTTTATAATTCAAGACCCGCACATTTTTCCTTTGCATATTTATTACCAGGAGCTAACTGGAGCGACGGATAAGTACAAGGAAAGTTCTCGGTAAGCCGCTGTTCTTATCATTCCATGTTAAAAATTTAAATGTCTCATTATATTATGCCGTCAGTAAAAATTACAATATTTACACCAAGAGTATTCAATTATTTTAATATTATTGATACCCCGCCACAAGTATTAGTTGTTAATCCATTAATTTCCTTTATTTACCATTTTCATACAATGAATAAGATATCAATTTAAAAATCACTTTTAATTTTCTCTTTATAGGTAACTACAGTGGCGGCTCGTGTGTAGCGACGACCGCGACAGGGCGGTGACAAATTACTTTTTCAGAAATCTACATATATTCAAATAATTCTTGAAGGCCGCGCCTGAAGCGCCCCCCCCCCGGGTTCCACCAACCGCGTTTCCCCTTTATTTCCCCCGTCCCTCTCCGACCCTCTCGCCCGGGCCGAGCCCTTCGGCTCGCCTCCCCCCCCCTGTAAAACCAAACGCGTTTTGTACAATGGTATCCACGGACGATGGATTTCGACTGGAACTTCGAATTTTCCGATAAAATTTTCATTTGATTTGACCGAAAGAAGCATATTATTGTCGTTACGTTCTTTCTACGGTCAGAACTCTTACTGTTTTGCAATGAGCTATTCAAAACGTCTGGCGGATTCAGACGCTATATAGCGTCCTCGAGAATAAACGGAAACGTGACGAGAAACGGCGAGAAACGGCGAGAAAGCCGTCGGGGGACCGAGCAACGGGCCAGGAAGGCCGAGGATCGGGCCCGTCAAAAACTTATACATAGGTATAAAATATGATCAAAATACAAAAACAAAAAAGGGGGATTCGGTAATAATACAGTGACCGGAGCGATACGAATAATCGCCCGCATGCATGCGGAAAACTGTGCGTAACAACTAAAAGACAAAAGTATATTTAAGTATATTTAACTCATGGTTAAAAATATTATGTAAATCGTCTCGTTAATTATGATATAAATAAAAATGATATAATCTCTTTGGTCTTAAAAATATAACTGCCGGCCGCTACGGGAACCCCGGGTTACGCGAAAATCAACAAAATTACGTTTACTTGGAAAATCTGAAATTTCAAAATCGCTGCGGCCGCCCATTGCCGTTTCGCCTTTACGCTCGTCCGCACAAAACCGTATTTTGCATTGTTTTCTATTGTCGTACTGTGTGAATAAACTCTGCTCGCCATGTCCGGTAAGCACAGGTCTTTAATGACCAAGGGCGGTCGCAACCGGGCGATTTTCGGATCGTCCGAAAACGGCGTTCGCTCCGGACGTCATCTGCACTCTGTGAACGGGACAACGGTTCGACGACCGCGTCCGCCGTTTTGGGCATTCGTTGCCGCCAACAAAACTGCCGACCGCGGCCGCCGACCGAAACTTCATCGTTCGCCGACGGAAATCGTCGGTGCCGGTGACGGCTCCGAGCCCATGGACTGGGAAACGTCGGACACCTCCGAGCCCATGGACTGGGAACCTTCGGATACCTCCGAGCCGATAGGCTGGAACTGTTGGAAGCCGGTGGTCTCCGAGCCGATGTGCTGGAATCCGGTCTCGGACCGCTCCGAGTACTTGGAATTGGACTCGGCCGACGACTCCGAGGACGTGGGCTTGGAATCGGTCCTGGACCACTCCGAGCACGCGGAATCGGATTCGGCCGAAGACAATGACTGGAAGCCGGACGACGACGGATCCGAGCAGACGGAATCCGACTCGGACGACGATTCCGATTACACGGAATCGAACTCTGACGACGATACCGTTTGAATGGACCGTTAGCAGTCCGTCAGACTTTCGTTTTTTTTTTTGAGCCCATTTTCAGGCTATTTTGTGTTTATATTTTTTTCGAAACCAGTTTTCGTTTTTTTTACGTTTTTTACTTATTTTTGCTCATTTTGTTGAGTCGCCGACTTTTAGACAATTTTTTGTTTGACATTAATCGTTGAATTTTTTTGCCATTACTTTTGAGTCGATTTTTAGGCTATTTTGTGTTTGTTTTTTTCGAAACCAGTTTTCGTTTTTTTTGTGTTTTACTTATTTTGCTCATTTCTTTGAGTCGCCGAATTTTAGGCAATTTTGTGTTCTGGTTGGACTTTTTTTTCATTCGTTGCAGTTATCGTTATATTTTTACGAGCTGTTTTTATAGTTTTTTTTCGAATTTTCGAGGCTTGTGTTTTTTAAAAAAGTGTTTTTTATTGCTTTATTTAAAATCGAATTTTCAAGTGTTTATAAAAAACATGGTTACATCTTACATAGAGGTTGTGCGACACAACTTGTGCCCTTTAGGGTGTGCCCCGGCGCGTACGGAACGTAATATCAACTATAGCTTAAAATAATCAGATAGTCCCGTAACATATTTCTATAAAGGAAAATCATTCGAATATAATCATTCGCAACAAATACGTAAATATGTACATACAAATCCGCACTCTATTAATGAGTATATGACTATATATTTTATTATTATGGATAAAAATGCTGTTTCAAATTTAACTGCAAACCGTTTTTGTTCATGTTAAAATGTGTTTAGAATTAGATTTTTCTATATGGTTTAATTTTGGTTTAATAATAATCTTTTAATAAATTGGTACATAATTGTACTTTATTAATTTTCAAAAAATAAAAAATTTAATCGCCCTCCCACTTTCAAAGCCCACGAGCCGCCACTGGGTAGCTAATAGCTATAATGTATAATATATTTAAAAAAAATTCCGAAAATGAACATGCAACATATTATATTATTAACGCAATCTATATATATAAAATCCAAATACCACTCACTCACTGATCGTTGCATCTCAAAAACTACACAACTTACGAACTTGAAATTTGGAACAGTGATTTATCAAATGCTCTAGACGTGCAATAAGAAAGGATTTTTCTAAATTCAATCCCTAAGGGGTTAAAAGGGGTATAAAAGGTAAAACGGTAACGCCCCCTATATGCAATATATTTATGAAATATAATTAAATATAATTACACAGAACGTTAACAATCATCCCAACTTCGCGGGATTTTCATTTAATGACAAACTATAATAACGGCCCGGACGATACGGGAGATGTATACGATAATCAGATGTATAAAGGTACTCACGGGACGTCCGCCATCTTTTTTTCCTCGGCCCAATTTCACGTTTGACCTACGCCGCTGTTTTCGAAATTTCGAACACTTCACCCGCGTACGATTTAATTTCCGTCACGCCGCGGCGTTGGCAACCGGCGACAATCGAGATCGAGAGAAATATGTGAACGCGCACTGACGATCGTTTAAACGATTAACTAACGACGACAAATTCGCGGAAAACATGGCACGCGACGACGCGACGACGACGACGACGACGACAACTACGGCGAGACTAACCGGCCTACGGGCAACGGTCGCCGAAGAAAAATAATCGTAGCCATTCGCAACCGTGGTTCCAGCCGGTAATTTCTGTCCGATACTCGGGTAACGTACGTCTCGTCGAGTACCAGCCCGTATACCGAGGTAAGTATGCACCAACTACCAAGTTCGATATAGAATCGTAGGAGGCGGCTAGCCTCGGAAGTTGTCGGGACATCACAAATAAAAAAGATGGAATATAATTCACTACTACTATTACTACGACTATCGAACACAGACTGACAAAAATCACACACGGGGGTCGGTTAATTATTATCTCGCGATAGCATCAAGACCCGGCGTATTTCCGAGTATATCGGTCGGCTTCGGAAAAGACGACCGACAACACAGCTGATAATGTACCCGCACCTCACCATCCAACATAAAATATCATACTATTTATAAATAAATTCATACAATATATATATATTATTTTTTCCGTGACGTTCGGCATATTATTATTATTATTCAGACATCGAGCGCAAAGAAATCGCATCGCCTTGACCGAAGTGAAGACGGCGGATGCGTTTGAGCGAACGGCCGTTATGCCCGCAAAACGTTACATATAGAAATAATGTGTTTTGGTGAATTTCTTATCATGACGTCGTGTTAGAGCAAGATAAAATATTCTTATATTCATATACATTATTGTATATAAGAAAAGTATATTCATTTATGAGTTTCTATTTACTTATGACAATTTTTTTGTTTTTTTTTTTTTACTTTATAAAATAATATTAATTTATAGTAGATTATATGTTTATATTACCTACTAACCATAAATTTATACTAAAGTGCAAAGTGCAAGTCTGAATTAAATAAATATAGACTAGGTTATATCACTTATATCTTATATAGCATTATTAATAAACTGTAAAAAGTATAATGTAATTACTAATTACTAATTATATTTTATATTTGGTTATATTGAATAGTAAATTAATAGGTATCTATTTTAATATATAAGTACCTATTATATTGGTGATTAATTATTTTTACTTCTTATTATTAGGTTTTAATATACATAATAATCATCCAACCGACAGAATACATTTCGAAGAAAATATTAAGAGCAATCATATTATTAAAATATGTATTTTATCATAAAGACACCTTATAGACCAGATATTGTTTTTCACCTGAACAGGACTAGATTTGATACTTAATAGTTTATGAATGGACACTATTCCAAGTTGAATTTCAATATTAAATGTATATTATTGTAAAAAACATAAATTATAGAGCCCTTCCTTCAAAATGACACTTGGGCCCAATTTAGCCTAGTTGTGCCACTGATTATACGCGCGTATTATAATTTCAAAAACATAAAACCATTACTGTTTTTTTCGTCTACGATGTATACTTTACACACGGATAATACAATATGATAAATATCAAGGTAATAATGTTTCAATAATATGGAAATAATAGTAATTATTCAGTGTAATATACTAATAATTTCGATAATCATGTACTTAAATAATAATAATAATATGTAGCCTCGTTGGCACAACCGAAACATAAATAAGTTGACTGTTTGATTTTGTACAAATGAATCATATTATTATTATAATAATAAACTTTACCTCAAATAATGGTTTGTTTTTGGAGCCATCGCAATACAATAATGAACGAATGTGATGCACCTATTGTGGCTGGCCCGCTTTAAATGATCGCGAATTTTTTACACGCACAAATCGAAACGAAACGAAAAAAAAAAGTGTCATATTTTTACCAGCCGAGCCGTGTTTTCTCGCAGCTCGTAACACGGCAAAATGGCGGCGATCGCACCGAACGCGACGGCGGCGATACGAAACGACGACGTCAAAAACGCACACTCGAAGCCTTTACCGGCTTGGATTAGACGTCGTCCGGGCCTCGACGGAATCGTTGAAAATCCGAAGGCGGCGGCCATTACACTCGCGTAATGGATCGCGCACCGGACGCGACAGCGGCGATACGATAGGAAAAATACGGTGAACAAAGAATGTCGATGGTACGGTAGTAAATTAAGCTACAAATAATTTGGTTCCACCCACGCGACCGCCGTGAGACGTGCGATTATTCGTCGATAATTACTATTACCATCGCCGCGAAAGGAATTGTAGAAACCGTGAAACGAGACTATGGCGGTCGGCATAAAAATCTCGAAACACGGACCCGTTCGGAGAAGCCCACCACATAAACGCGAACCGACGAAGACTGAAGCAACGGTGGAAGGGTAATCCCAGCGTCCCCCTGCATCGGTTAAAAAAACGAACGGCCAATGAGAATTATTTACGAATCATGGAAAGTGATTTTTTTTGTAACGGTTTTTTGTTTACCGAGAATCGTTACCGCGGTATCTGGAGTTCCGTCCGTGGCACGCGACCGCGTCGTCGTCCCGTCACGGCGGCCACGCGGTCACGCTAATATAGACCTAGCGTCGCATTCCTCATTCGCTCGACCGAGTGGCCGTCGAATTCACTAATACTATACTCGCTACTCGGCGCTCGGGCTCGCCCTGCGGATTAGTAGGCACTTTTTGAACGAATACTATGGTATAATAGTATATGTATATTATTGTAAAAAACATAAATTTTAGGGCTATCCCTTCAAAACAACGCTAGGGCCCAATTTGGCCCAGTCGCGCCACTGGACGAACAGCGTAAATTTTTACTAGTGTGAACCAAGATACGTATAACATGTAGTTCCATCCGCCGCGGATGTTATATTTAAGCTGTGCCAAATCCGCATTACCAACACCATAACGAACGACTTTGCGATTCAGCGCGCGGGATAGGAGACGATCGGATAAATAAACATATGACTATAAGAGTGTGCGTACCTAATATAGACGACTTGGCGACGAACGCGACGCGCGTAATGGATTTTATCCGTTCTCGTTATTAATATTACTCGGCGCCGAAATGAAACTCATTTCCGAAAATCGTATTGATGACAACGCGCAATTTATCAGTTCCAACGCGCGTTATATAACAGGGGTTTAATAATAATATATAATAACAATAAGTTCTTCACAACGCGTCGGTGGGTCGTACTTATTTATTACATCGATATAATATTATCACTAACCTCGGGCCGTCGTCGAATCCATTGACGACCGTTTTCATACGGCGGGTCCGAAACATTTCACAACGTATTTCGTGCTGGTACATTCGAATAAAAACACCACGACGCGGGCAAACACAAGCCGGAACGATTATTTCACTACTCGCGCGAACCACGATATTACTATTATGATACGTTTGTTTTTGGCGGACGGTAAATTTCACAAGCCGTTTCGGCGATCGGCGGCGGCGGCGGCGCGGCACCGCGAACGCGACCGAGATGGAAAATACGCTAAACATCGGTTATCGATAGTACGGTAGCTATTAAGCGACAAATAATTTGGTTTTACCCACGCGAACGCCGTGAGACGTGCGATTATTCGTCGATAATTACTATTACCATCGCCGCGAAACGAAATGTTGAAACCGAGAAACGAGACTATGGCGGTCGGCATAAAAATCTCGAAACACGGACCCGATCGGAGAAGCCCACAACATGAACGCGAACCGACGAAGACTGAAGCAACGGCGGAAGGGTCCCAGCGTCCCCCCCGCGTCGGCCGAAACGGTTAAAAAAACGAACAGCCAATGACGATTCACGAATCATGGTAAGTGATTTTTTTTTTAACGGCCATTTTACGAAAATCTGTCGCGACCGCGGTATGTAGTACCGTTTATGTACCAAAGTTCTGTCCGCGGCGCAGTGACGGTCAATGACCTCGTCGTCATTACGTCACTGCGGCCACGCGGCCACACGGCGACAACGGCGGAACGTCCACACTGCAACGCGTGCCGCGCGTGGCATTTTATTATATTATTCTATTACTCGCGCCTCCGAGTATACGCGCGTATTATAATTTAAAAAATAAAATAAAACCGTTACTCTTTTTTCGCCTACGATGTATACGTTACACACAGATAATACAATATGGTAAATATCATGGTACTAATGTCTCGATAATAGGTAAAAAAAATTGTAATTATTCAGTGTAATATACTTATGATTTCAATAATCATGTACTTAAATAATAATAATAATAATAATAATATGTTGCCTCGTTGGCACAACCGAAACATAAATAAGTTGGCTGTTTGTCACAATCAGAATAATAAATAATATACAAATGAATCATATTTTTATTATAATGACAAACCCTCACCTCGAATATAAGTTTGCTTGTGGCGGCATCACAACACAATAACGAACGAACGTGATGTACCCATATTGTGGATCGCGAATTCTTTACACGCACAAATCGAAACGAAACGAAAAAAAAAAAATGTTATATTTTTACCATCCACGCCGTGTTTTCACGCACCTCGTAGCGCGGAAAAATGGCGGCGATCGCAACGGCCACGGCGGATACGTACGAAACGACGACGACGTCAAAAAACGCACACTCGAAGCCTTTACCGGCTTGGATTAGACGTCGTCCGCGAGCCTCGACGGAATCGTTGAAAATCCGAAGGCGACGGCCATTACACTCGCGTAATGGATCGCGCACCGGACGCGACGGCACGGCGGCGATACGATACGAAACGACGACGACGTCAAAAAACGCACACTCGAAGCCTTCGCGGGCTTGGATAGACGTCGTCCGAGCCTCGACGGATCGTTGAAAATCCGAAGGCGGCGGCCATTACACTCGCATAATGGATCGTCGCGCACCGGACGCGACGGCGGCGATACGATAGGAAAAATACGAAAAACACCGAATGTCGATGGTACGGTAGTATTTTAGCGACGAAATAATTTGGTTGCGCCCACGCGACCGCCGTGAGACGTGCGATTATTCGTCGATAAATACTATTACCATCGCCGCGAGAGGAATTGTAGAAACCGTGAAACGAGACAATGGCGGTCGGCATAAAATTCTCGAAACACGGACCCGTTCGGAGAACCCCCAGACATTAGCGCGAACCGACGAAGACTGAAACGGAAGGGAAAACCAGTAGCCCCGCGTCGGCCGAAACAGTTGGAAAAACGAACAGCCAATGAAAATTATTTTCGAATTCATGGAAAGCAGTTTGTTTTTTTAACGGTCGTTTTTTTAAACGACCTCCGGGCGGATGACTGCGACCGCGGTATCCAGAGTTCTGTCCGCAGCGCACGACCACGTCGCCGTCACAGTGGCCACGCGACCACACGGCCACGGCGGCGGATCATTCAGACTGCAACGCGTGCCGCGCAGTACGCCGTTCGCGTGATTCGCGCCGCCTGCAGTGCTGTGATAACTCGTCGTTATCGACGTTTTTACCGAAATAGGTTTTCGAATAAAACAAGCTCACCCCGGAATCATCGCCCCCAATGCCTTCCTGAATTTCCAGGTCTGAATACTGATTCATGCCTCTGCTATATAAAACGAAACTATTGACCAAATTTAATACCACAAAGCTCCAGTGGCTCCGGATTTTTTCCATGTTTACCCCTTTTAACCCCCTTAGGGTTAATTTTCTTAATTTTTGTTCCGTAAGATCCTTCTCCTGACAATAACAAACACAACAAAAAAAAGAATTAGCTAAATCGGTCCAGCCGTTCACGCATAATGAGGATACCTGGTAAATAGGGATTCATTTTTATATATTATTTTTACCGATTTCAACCCTTTAAAAACAAAATTTTGAAAATCGGGCGACGTCGTGACACGCAGGAAGGTATTTGGAACAACTATGAAGAAAAATTGGAAAAAAGTTAAACAGCGTCGTCACAAAATGGGAACATAAAAAAGGCCCTAATTTATTTATTTCACTTTCACAATTGTGTGTATATTTTTACTATGAAATTAATTAAAAATTGAAATTATAAAACTAATAATTATTACTATGATTTTAACCACTTTTCCTCCCTAATTTTCAAGGAAGGCGCCGCCTCCCTTACCTCCTCAGGAAAACCGCCTCTGGTATATACCTATATATGTAATTAGTAAAACACCAGAAAATCTTTTTTTTTTCATGATCCTGTTACATTCTATAAAATGACACTTCTAATTAGACCTAAATGAATTAACTCCATGAAGAATCACAAGTGTTGTATAGAATATAAAAATTAAATATATATATATTTGAGCTGAATTTTAAACATTCTACTATATTATTCATAATTATAACACTTAATTTAAAAACAATAAATTCCATTCAGTTTGATTAGTAAAAATGGGTTAAAAGCCTCAGATAATCTATGATGAGATCGGAAACCTACCAGGAAAGTAAATAAATTATATATAAAATAATTTATCTAAAGTTGGTGTATTTTTTTTTTAACTGGGTAATCTAAGAACATTTCTTTATTTTGGCTTTGTTTGATTGTATATGTATATGTATATACAGAGTTAATATATTAAGATAAAAATAATAAAAAAATTATACAAGTGTTATTTTACTAAAAAAGTTATATTTGTCAAAAAATTAAGTATTTTTAATGCTTTTAAAAAAATAATTCCTATTTGAAAAAAATATTTAATGAACTATAATGGTCGACTCATCATTTGAATAATATAAACAATTAATATTTTAAAATTCAATATCAAAAATGGTATTTATACACTTTACAATACAAACCTAAATAAATGCTTTCGTGTGTTATTTCAATTTTGAACCTATCCCACCTCTTCCTCTATAACTAAGCCGTAATTATATCAGAACTCTAACATCCATAAATATATTATGAACCCATCACCCGCCCTTTGTGAATGCATATAGATTTGTATTAATTATTCACTTGTTTTAACATCACTAGGGTTAATAGAAATATTTATTAAATAATCAATTTAAAATATTCAAAAACAAATTAACTATATAAGTTACTTTTTTATCTTATGATTTAGTTATAGTGACTATTTATTTTTTTAAATTTAAAAAATTATTCAATTTAATTTAAATGTTGTACTAGATGCATATAAATGTTAAAAAACTTAATGAAATTGATTATTTAGATATAAGGACATAAAAATATTTCCCCATCATTAAAATAATCCAACTAAAAATTGTAAAAGTTGTAAACTATTTGTATTGTTATTTCCTTTTTTTGTGCATGGCCAAGGTAATTAATTTGAATTTATTACTTACTAAGGCATAAAAACAAATTGAAATAAAAAAATGACATCATATTTAATTTCATCAGATAATGGAATATGTTGGTACAAAATTAAAGCAGACTTAAATAATATAATTAATTTTACAATAGTAACAAATAAATTAATGCAAATTTAATATAATTAAGTATTCAAAACTCTAAAAATGACAAGTTGATAAATCTTTTGTTCAAAACGAGAAACAATTTAACAGACATAAAACAAATTATTTAATATAAGAATTTAAGTATCAGTTAAGGACAAAATTTAATGCGTATATGCATATAAATAAGGAGGTAACCATATGACCATAGTATAAAAATTTTAAGTACTAACTAGCTTCATGGGAAAATGACTGTCTTTGTACATTAAACAATTTTTGCAAAACTGGTATAGAAACCATAATATTAAAAGATACCAAGTAAAATGTCAAATAATTGTAAATAATGTCTAATACAGGGGTATGTTTCTTCAGCTCATCATTCATTACTTTAAAACCAAATTTTCTTAAAATTACATCAACAGCACACAGTACGTACTTAGAAATTAAGAAAAGCAAGACTATGCACAGATAGCCTAAGCCACTTCTGATCAAAATTCCACCTGATAGAAAAAAAAATTAAAAACATTGATTAGTATTAAACTTTGAATAAATTATGTAAAATAATTAATACTATACACATAAACAATTCAAATAAGTAAAAATTTTATTAAATAATTTGTATACATTTTATTTTTAGTGAAATTATTTATTTAGCTTGAGACATACGCTTGAACTCGTCATTCGGATTAGCCCTTGTTTGGATTAACGAGATTCTACCGTAGTTCAAACTTCTAAAATAGTAATTTTTTTCCAAACAGCGGCACTGACATTAATTAAAAATAGATCATATCTATGTTATTCAAAAATATTTTCTAAAATTAAAAAAAATATCAAGCTATTGATTTACTATGTAGTATTTTTTAATTTAAAAATATTAGCTTATTTATATTTCTGATAATAATTCTATTGATTGCATAGGCGTGCATAGGATTTTTTTGCAGGGTGCGCAGAATAATTTTAACAGGAACAGTGGATAAAGTGGAGGGGGATGCAGCGGGACAATAGTCCCGACTCTTAATCAAACTTTAATGTGTTGAATTTTAACACTTAACTTTTTTCCTATATTGTGTAATGGGACATAAGGATGCTCAAAAGTTAACATAAATGATAGTCCCCTTCAATGGTCTATATTTGATTAAAATGATTTTTATGGAAGGTAACTGATAAATGTGCAGTTATCAATATGGCTGATGCTCAATAATAGTTGAAGATTTATTATTTATCAGTTTAGAATATAGGTTTGAAAAAATGTAAATTGTGTATGTATTGTATACTTGAAATAATATTTGAATTTACAACAAAAACAAAAACTGAAAAAAGGCAGACATTTTTGCAAGGTGTGCAGCTGCACATTCCCTGCGCACACCTATGATTGATTGGTACTTCATTATTATATAAATTTTTAATACTGAAAATAAATTTAACAATAAGCTTTTAATGGTATTTACCTATATCATGAAATGAAAGCCAAACAATAGGATTATTCTTTGAATCATTATGACCATTATTCTGCAAGTTTAATTCAACATTAAACCAACCTCCAGTTAAAATACCTGCACATGTTGCTAAAATCAGAGTTGTATCTCCTCTGAAAACAACAAAATATTTATATTAATATAAATAAATTAAATTATTTTTATATTTCTACAGCAAAATATCTATATTGCTAAATTTTATTTAACAACATAAATTTAAAAATTTTCAAATATTTATATAATAGAAACCTATAAATTTCACTATTATTTTATTTTAAATAAACATATTTTAATATAATAAAATAAGTTTCTTGTTTCCTTCCTACGAACAAACAAAAACTAGAAAGTAAACCCATTTATTTCTAAAACCTACTCAATAGGCTATATTTTAATGTCCACTATATAAAACGGTGAAAACTATGAATTAGACGGTAAAAATGTAATTACCTTTTTACAAAATAATTAATATAACATTATTTAAACTTTACATGCCATTGTGCAAAAAGTATTTTCTAATATGTTTGTTTAATGGGATAATGTTTTCTTCCCATAAATTAAAATATAATGTATATTATACCTTTTAAAAAGGGCTTGTTTATAGGTGTTTATTGGGCTATTTTATAAGTACCTATATTTTATAAATCTAATCTAAAAACATTTTTAGAAATAAATGTTAAATTTCTTAAGAAAAACTTTAAGTTTAAATAAAGTTATAGATTGTCAGTTTAAAATTGCAAAATGTGCTGTTAGTGATAAATGAATACAATTATTATAATAAAAAAAAAAAATAGAATGGAAACAATTATTCTTTAAAACAATCCTGTATAAATGTAAGTTGTAAATAAAATAGCATTTAAATGTTAAATAATTTACTTGGCAGTTTTGCACTGTTCACCAGTTGGATAAATGATTATTAAAGTTACAGTAACAATAATAAGTAAAAATGGAGCCCATTTACTATGCATCAGATAATGATCAAAAATATCAGCCAATGGTAAAAATGGAATCAACAAAATAGAAACTAACAGGATACCAACAATCAGATCCTAAAATAAAATATAAATTAAAATATATTTTCACTTGTGGTATATTATGTATTATTTTAATATGTATATAATATTTTAACAATAATAAAATATGGTTAAAATACATCTGCATTAAAATACAAATTTTTGATTACTTTTTTTGTAATTGAATACAAATTTGGTATTCAAGTACAAAAATACTGATACTATACAAAAACTTAATTTGTATTCTAATACAGATTTTGAAAACAATTTTTGTACTTTTTTCATTCATTTAAAATACTTTTTTCCTGAACCCCAAAAATCTTAATTTAATTAAACAAAAATATCAGTTTAAAAAATAAAATAAAATTAGACATATGAATTTGGGTATACAATTATAATAATTGTATTTGAATATTCCGTGTATTAATTAAAATAAAATATATATAGTATGACTAAAAAGTTCCATATCATAGCAATTCTATATATTTTAGTACCATTTTATTTTTTTGCAGTAATAAATAAGAAAATTTAAATTGAATGACAAGTTACAAATTTTTTTCATAAATTCAAAAATGTATTTATCTATTTATTTATGAAGATTATAAACAGGTTAGACCTTTTTCAGACATTTTTACAAATTAACTATTTGCAATAACAGATTATTAAATAAAACTAAAAGTAAAGACAGATACATGAAATAAATTAAATCATTTTATGCAAATTTAAGAAAAAATGTTAAAACTTATACCATTCAAATAGAATTCTCTAACTAATTACTGTGCAAAAAAAATTACATTAAATCAATTGATTTGCAATGGAGATACTAAGGGTGATACGAGACTTTCGGTACATACTATATATTATATATATATTTAGACAATTAATCTTAATAACTTAACTTTAAACTTAAACCATACCAAAACTGATATTAATTAACATTAAAAAAAAGTATAATATGTATCTATATCATATATATATTTTTTAAGTATTTGATTATGTATTTTAAACACCTTTTCATTAATTTATTCAAATAGAAATTCCATATAAAAAATATGAGTATTCTTTACAAGATTGTTAGTAAATATATAACAAATATTTAAATAACTTACTAAAACTGAGTGCATTCCCAAATATAACCGACTTAATGAAATTAAAATAGATAATAGAAATACTATAGAAATACCAATATTGAAGTTAATCTATAAAATAAAAAAAATTAATAAATTACAAATACCTTTTTAATTTTTAACAGTAACAATTAATTAAAGGATTGAGTACTTGATATTGATTTGAAATATAATATAGAACAGAAAATGGCATTGCAATACTAATCATGGCATGAGTTGATGGCATTCCATATTCAAAAGCCCATTTTGTTTGCATTCTAATTACTGGACTTTCTGGTCTTGGCCATCGTATTATGTCTTTAATGCATTGACCTAAACAAAAACTTAGATGAAAATAATGTCATTATTTTATTTACCTAGAAAGAAATCATATTACCGATATACATGGTGACTGCCCAGACCAACACCATTTTTCTGGCAACCCCAGAGTCTATGTTCCATATCAAAAATGGTATGATAATTGAATATCCGTGTTCATCACCAAAGTATGTGAAAAACAAAAAAAAGTAATACCAAAACCAGTTGGTAATATACTGATCAATGTTGTTATTGTTCTGTACGACTGTGTTGTTGGTTTCGACTTGGTCGTTTTCTAGGTTGGTTAATATGATACCATTATCTGAGCTCACATTATGTTTAATACCAAAATATTTTTGAACATGAGCGACTAACTCTGGACATTTTAGGTAACTAATACAGGCCCTGAATTTATCCATGCCTACAACACTTAACCAAGTACTATTAATATTATCTATTATATTACTGTAAACTGTCAACTCGTACCAAAACAAGTCAATTTGAAGTGAAAAACAACTAAAAAAAAAAAAAAAAATGATGAAAAGATATTAGAGCAATTATTACATAAAAAATTATTACATTTATAGAAATGTATTGTAAAATATAATAACGATCGGACTGAATATTTAATAAAACAAAATTTGTCGAACCCTTTTGATTTCAATCATAACAAACACGGTGAGTAACAAACTGAATGGTAATTTCACGGCAGTCGCGGTTAGTCACAAACTGTATGGTAATTCTACGGTCGTTCGATTAATTTATGTAAATCACATTCTTTCGTCTATTTTTTCTATACGAACACATGACTAGTTTCGAAGACGACATACTGACTAGTGTTGACTTCTGAGTACTGAACTACTGACTAGTGACCACCGAGTAATGGGCAAATGACCGGAGACCGGGCCAGCAAACGTCCGGCGAAACGAACGTTATTTCCACCTACACTTAAATTATTATAAATTATAATTATGTTATCACATCATCTCACTAATATTATCAATCGTTTTCTCACTATAATAAAACGACGAGCCAGCAGCCCCGGGCGAATCCTTGTGATTGATAATCCCATGCCCATATCACACGGAATAAATTATCTTTATTTCATATATTTTGTTTTATGCGCGGTTTTAATGCGATTCGAACGTGTGTGTATCGTGGACATATTATATACTGTTACGTACGTGTGTGTATGGTGTGTATGATGCAAATTTTATATTGTAATAACAAAAAATGTTTGATATCTGACATGTGTGTACTGTAATACTACGAACGGTTTAAAATATACTTGGTACATCACTAAATAAGTAGGCCAATATATTTTAAACCGCGCTACTGTGTAATATGTAAAATTCGCTCCCATTTGCGTATTTAGATATGGGCCACGGGAGTGTTGCTTCTAGTGCCCAAATTCTTATGAATAAATCAAATTTTCAACTTTTACTATATCGAAACAATGACGTTCTCGGCGAATATGCCTGGGCCACGGATTTATGATATTATACAGAAAACCAAGCAAACAGTACTGGTAACGAAGACCTATCAGTGGATTCGGAAAATGTTCAAATCGGAATGCCTAGCGCTATCTGTTAAACAAAATGGAAAATCAGCTAATTTATAATAAGACTCGATTCATTTTTTTTTTTTTTTTTTTAAACTTTTAAGAATAATTAAATATAATCATTACTTTAACATGTATCATTTTAAATAAAACATTAATAATAACGTATAAATCGTTTTAAAACAATAATATATTAATATACTTCTATATAATAATTTAAAATATATAAAAACAAGGACAATTAATTTTGATTTATTTACTACAAAAAACGTTTTTGTGCATTTTCGGGTAACGCACGATTTCTGAAATTAGTCTAAAAATTTACACTAAATATTAATTTCACACTAAATATTGGCGAAAGAAAAATTGCGAAAATGTCATTTTTTATTGTTTGGGGAGGGGGGTCATCTACATTACTCGGTGCCAGTAAAATCTAAAATGAGTCACCGAGTGCACCTATTGTATAATATCAACACGAATACACGTACGATCAGGACAATCGAAACTAATTAATAATAATAATTGTGGGCGTCATGAGGTCAGTTGACCAGACTGGTTGGATTGTTTGGTCATGTCATCGTCTCGTTTATAGAGTATTTTTATTCGTAAAGAACGCAACTCAGTGTTACACGCATTAACTAAAAATGAAGGCAAAAAATAGGCAAAGATCAAAATGGCTCAAAATAAGTGGGGGATTTTTTAAAATTACTTGCTTATATCAAAAAAATGATAATAAACATCACAGTATTATTGTGAAACAAAACAGTTTTTGGACAAATAATGGAGAGATGAAAAATGTAAATTACAATAAGTGGAGATAATTAGTAATATTAACTAATGAAACATTTACTTATTTTTTAACTATTATTTTAATTATTAGTTTATTAGTTATTTGAGAGCACTCGGGTTATTATGTTAAGGTATTTTAATTTTGATATAAATCATATCAGAATCCGTGAATTAAGATTAATTCATGTCAGAATCTAAAAGTTTAAAATGTTGTGTTTTATTATGTTACATTTGTAATTTTAAGAGATATTTATAATGTTATATTCATTAGAATATAGTATTAACTCAGTATTAACTGCATAAAAAGTGACATATTTTCAATTCTGTGATATCATGTTGTACACCATTACTCAGGTAGAAATTTTAAATAAAATAAGTTAATTACAATTTTCTAAATCTGAGACTTGGTGTAAACTATTGTTTTGTATCCACAGGCCAAAAGATACGTAAGCGTTTAAGTTGTACCTAATAATAATATAAAATTGCGATCCTTCACAATAATCAGTAATCATTAATACCAAAGATCTGATCGTTCTGTATCTATTCCTGTGTAAACATTGTTACATAAAAAATGATGATAATAACTTCAACTGTAGACTATTGTTGTAAAATACTTTCATTGTAATAGTAATGATAAAATATATTTAAAACGGCATTTAGGGTAGGCAATCAAGGGACAATCGTTTAGAAAAAATTCTTCTCATTAAAATAAAAAAGTACATAGTAAAACTTGAATAAATCATAACAAAATTATACCGATAGTTATACTAATAAATTGTGAAATAATTTGACGAACGTCATTGACAATTTAGAATAGATATCTAAATATAAATTACCGAATGATATTTTGATGCGGAATCTACGACACTTTAGTGGGCGCAGGACAATAAAACACAACCAATTGAGCCGAAGGGCAATCGAGCGCAATGCTTCGAGGTGCAATTAAAATTAATAACAATAATTCAGTATATAATATAATCCTTAGTATATTATATTATGAATGTTATGAGGAATATTGAATACACAAACGTCGAGTCCTAATGTACTAATTATTGTTATTGGGCTACTTTATCTCATAATAATTGGGATTTTCTATTTTTATAAACTTTGTAGTGTTTTAAAATGCGCATAATAGTGAGGCAAACCGGGACAAACACACTCCATGGTACCGACAGTACTTGTGTTCTTCAGTTAGTACCCAAAAGTGATGACCTATAAATATTATTGTGCAATCTTGCACTACACCACTACACCTTGTTCGCTTCACTCAGAATTTAAAATACGGCAATCAAAATTCTGTGATAAATACATTCGTGATAACTTACTGTGTTTGTGTAATAAATGTGATAACAGAGTGTTGGAATATCGAAATATTTTTTCTTCCACTCATTTGTTCTGTGGCTTTGTTATCGAAATCGTTATCCATATCACTATACGTTCTTTCCCGGGCTCCAGATATTACGAGCTCGCGACCGCGTTTAATAAACACAAAACAATATAAGCAATAGAAGAAGAAAAGAAAAACGAAGAAGCCACCGGGTTCAGGAGAGTTCGTTATTGTCACATTTTTTTCAGATAACCGCGTTTCCGAATCCACCCGCAGCCGAGCTGAGATCGATCCGAACTATAGTTGAAGAGAGCAGCGGACGTCTCGCACGATGGCAGAACGTTTGGAAGACTTGAACCTGCCGGTGACGGCTATCACGCGCATTGCGAAGGAAGTGATGCCGTCCAGTATTGTTGTGTCAAAAGAAGCCAAAACCGCGTTGGCCCGGGCCGCGTCCGTGTTCATATTGTATGTCAGCAACCAGGCCACCACCATAGCCACCAATAGGAATAAGAAAACCATCAGTGCCCAAGACGTGTTGGAAGCTTTGTCCCAAGTAGACTTTGACTGTCTACTCGAGCCTCTACAACAATTATTGGAAGGTACGACCCTACAACTCGCAGTGGCGTAGTTTGTATCAATGTCAGCGCTATTATTATTATTCCGTCCTCTATATAAATACTTTTCTTGACCCTCCCATAATCATTTAATCAATACAAATAACATGTACTTTGTTTTTATGACTAAGCAGCTTTAAATAGAGTTTCAGAATATTTTCTACTCTGATACTTATATTCTTCGATACTCGTGTACAACTAAAAATGGAATCCATCACAACTTGTGGCAGTAAAAACATTAACATTAAGACTTTTTTTACATACCATTTAGTGGCTAATTGTCCCGTGGTGTTAAAGTAAATTATACAATTACACCCCTTGCTCCAACTTAAAATTACAAACCGATTTCCTTTGTTAATATTAACAAAATATAATATCGTTACAAAAAAATAATATAAAATTGCATATCGCATACATTTCATATTTATGATATACAACGTTAATTTATTTTGAAGCAATATTTTTTTAAATTTTTATTTCAAGGTTTTACAAATTTTGTTTTTAAAGACTGAAAACATTAATCGTAAGGGTAAAACTTTACATAATAAAATATAAAACAATTTTATTTGATAATATTATGAATTTATTCATATTGTTTCCTTATAATACTGATGATTCAATGAAAATTAAATTAAAAGTCTAAAACGTTGAAAAATGCATATTTTTTATTAGAGAATAAATAAATAAAATTATTATTTTAAAGTATCAAAGGAAAATTAAAGATAAAATAAAAATATGTACAAAAGATAAATCCAAGAGTTTTCTAAAAAGTTAATAGAACCCTCGGTACATTTCTACACTCTCGACCTTTTTGTCTGTCACTGTAACTATGTATTATAAAAATCTTATAGCTATTGAACATGGTGAGTCAAATAGAAAATTTTCAACAGTCCGATTAGGAACCTTAAATACAACTGAATGTTAATTAATCGTTCTGCAACGAATCTAGTTATTAAAATACGTTTGAATTCCTTTTTTCTCATAATGAACTACATTAAAAATAAATTATAATATTTCGTTTTTACTATCTAAAATATATGTAATGGAACTATTATAAGGAATGATGTCTATTGGAATCAGATATTATTTTTAGATTATGTAATAGAAATGTTTGATATTTTATGCTGCCTAATGACTCAATTAGTTTTTAAACATTTGAAAGTAAAATTAATTTCACTATTTATAGACTGCAGTCAATTATTAAATAACATTTTAACTCTAATCTAGTTACTCACTATCTGTTATTAGAGGTAATAAGTTTTATTCTGTGGTACTTGGCCCATTAGATTTACATTAATTAATAAGAAATATTTGACCCGTTTATTCCTTGTTCAGTCAATTTATTTTAATCCCCAATTTATGTTCAGGCATTTAAAAATTAAAAACAACAATACTTATAACTTTCTAATAAGTGTGGTTTTTAGGTGAAAATGTTTGATGTTGTAAAATAATGATTAGTCAAATACCAAGTGTATTACAAGGATTTTTGTGTCCATTATTTATTCGCACATGTTTTCCTCACTGTTCTTATTCATAATCACAAATTTGAATTGCATTACAGTATATTGTTATAATTTTTGGTTATTTTTCTTATAGACTTCAAGTCAACAAAACAACTGAAGAAAGATATCAAAAAGCCAACTCCGAATAAAAATGCAGACGATAACGATATAATTGACCTAGTTGATGATGATATTATAGAATTGTAATTTTTTTTTTTTTTTTTTAAGATTAATTATTTTTACTAAAAAATTGAGTATTATTATTATTCCGATGTAATTGACCTAGTCAATGATGATATAGTGGAATTTTAATTTTTTTTTTTTTTTTAAGATTAATTATTTTTACTATAAAATTAAGTATTTTTATAACAATAAAAAAATAAATATGTTATAATATTTAAACATGACTTAATTAAATACGTATTATAAGAAAAATGTAAAAATACAATAATGTTTAAGCTAAATAGATATTTAAAAATGAATATTTAACACATTCACCTCTGCTACTAATCATGGATTGACGGCAGTGGTAGGGCGCTAACTGTTGAATTATGATCACTGCCAGTATATTATATTTTGAATATGTTCACGAATCGTTTGGCGGGCAAAGTACTATAATATTGCAGCCATTCGGAAAATGTGAATTAACAATTTTCATGTCGTTTTTGTTCAATGTTTATTCTGCATTAATACGAAATGAGTATGACCTAAAGAGAGCTGGCTAGTGGTCCTAACCACAAATTCACTAATAGAGGTGAATGTGTTAATGTTATAAAAAAATTGTATACCAAAAGCTATATAAAACTATAAAGTAACAATGATAATATAATAAGTAGCAATAAAATGTAATAATTTTAGTCAAGTTATGGTTTTAACATTAATTTTTTTTGAGATATCAGTTCTGCACATAGGGCACGATGTTAGTTTTTCTGAACACATCCAACAGCAACACAAGTGTCCACAAGGAATAAACAAAACATCAAACTAAAAAAATAATAAAAAAAAAAAATCGTTAATTTTTAAATCGTGTAGATAGAAATGTTGAATAAACTGTTGATAGAAATGCATTAAACAATGATAATTTATTTATAAGATTAATATATGTATTACAATTACATGTTATAATGCCAAAGTTAATACATTGCGATTTGAAACTGACTAAAATATTTATTTTATTCGACATGCAAACGCCATACCGATTGTTTTGTAGAGTTTTAGGTTTACAATAGTCAAAATGTGTCTCAAAATAATACAATAAAATGAAGACTGGAAATCTATAACGGGCTAAGTGCTAAAAAATTGTTTTTGAGTTATTCAATTTTTTTTGTTTTATCAAAAAGTTTTTGATAAATAACCTAAACCAATTTTTTTTATTTATAATCTAGATTATGTTTAAAATAATTATTGCAAAATAATATTAAATTTCTCTCCCTTTATATTTTAAAAACAATATTTTATTCAGAAAAATGTAGAAGGTGGTATGTACCATATATTTAACCGTCAAAAACGAGGTATGTACCAATGAACAAAGTATATAGTTTTTTTGATAAATAAAATCATTTTTATTTTCAAGATTACATGCAAATTAATTTATTATGATTATTTTATAATTCTAATTATACTTATTTAATTAATTCTTCGAAGAACGCTCGATTTTCTACCTTCAAATACGGGAGCATCTGTTGAAGGTCCCTCTTCTTTTCGGCAGATAGACTGTTATGACACGGTAGTGTTGGTAAAATTGAGTCCTTAATTTTTTGAGGTGTAATCCCTTTTTTGAGAACCTTGCAGGTGTTCCATGTTTCAAGTTCGTTGAACGTTGTTTTCGTCTTAACGATTCCATTTTTTTCAATTTTAATCCAACTGCATTTAGAAATGTTTAGCTTTGTCGTGTTGATGTATAAATCGGCTGCTTGTTTAAAATCAATAAAGTCGTTAGGTTGGAGCATAGTAGCTATGAAAGGATTATTCGGTGTAGCATTCACCATTAGTTTAATCAGGTCTTTAGGAACTTGACAATTTTCAACCTTTTTTCGTTTTTCGATTTGGGCAAAATCCCTGTCACATGGCAAATATGAATGGCCAGAGACCAAAAATTTATGGTTTATCTCATCATACTTGCCTGTAATCGTCAAATAAATCCAAAGAAATAACATCATTTTATTTTTATTTTGTCCGATGCAGTTATCAGACCACACAGTAAGTTTTCTTTTAATCATAATAAAATTATTATTATGTGCAGGATTACTAAGTGCGTTAAAGAGGCATGAAGCGATTTCATTACCACCTCGTCCACTCATACCCTCATGCCACAAAAACATTAGACCTTTGTTGTTGTCACCAACATGAACACATAAATTGAAATATGAAAGCTGACGTGAATAGAACATTTGGCCATGGGTTAAAAATGGAAGAGACAGAACTTGTTCGAGATCTATTGAACACATTGATTCATTACTATTAGGGAGCTGAGATGATATAGTATCTTGTTTCATAACGTCTCTTGCTTTTTCAGCTTTTCTATGGTGTAATTGTAAAGCGGTTCTCAATGTTCTATCACCAGGTTTTGCTAAAATCTCTGCTGATAGTAAGTCGCATTTGGAACAAGTATCAGTGCATGGTCGATGGAATGAAACTTGCGGGAATGTTTTTTTAAAGGTTTTATAATAAAACTTATACGTTATATTAGAATCTGAATATTTTTCCTTAAAGGCACGGTACAACCTGTTGATATTTAAATCTTGACTTAAATACTCCTTGTTACTTTTTCTTCTCCCATAATGACTCTCGTCCCTTGGAAAAGAGTTAACATGCTCAATAACAAGGTCCACATCTACTGCTGTGAACTTACTTCTTTGGGCCTTATTACCACGTTTTTCTGTGAATACTACTTCACCATTTTTTTTTGCCGACACGAGAGTTTCGATTCTTCGTTTGGTTATAGCAAAAACATGCATAAAAGTGTTCTTACATACTTGTACCACGTCGCCATTTCCATCTGGCAATGAAAACCAAATTGTATTTTGCCGTCTGCTCTCGTTCACGTCATTATACTGACCATTACGTCTTCTTTTTACAGGAGTTATGACCATAAGACCCATTAAATAAGAATTTTGCTTCACATTATCTTTGAGGCCATAGAATTCGCGAAACAAAACTTTTCTATGTTTGTTTGGGACACATCTACACTGAAATTTACATTTACAGTAGAACTGAAACAGGCAAGACATTCTCTATAAATATTTTATATTTCTAATAATTTATATTTATTTAAATTTGAACAAATATAATAAAAATAAAAATATAACTTACCTCTTCTTGAGGCTCAGTTTTTCCTTTCACGAGCACATTTTTGCTGTTTATATACGGTTTTCCTTCACTTTTACGACGTTTTTTTTCTTCTTGAACTGATTTTCCTTTTTGTCGTATTTTACTCGTAGCACTATTTAATTCCATCATTACAATATTAAACTTTAAAAATTAAAATTAAAACACTTAAACAATCGCACGACAAAATCATCCGTAAAGTTTATATATTATATTAAAACAAGTCATAGCTCGCACACGGCACACGTAATAATAAATACTACCTTTAAAAATGTACCAATTGCTCCACGTAATAAACAATATGCTACTGAATGGCCGACAAAAATTTCAAATCTGTACGGCTATAGCCGCTTCACAAAGTTGCAATAACGGACAGGTCGTCGCATGTCAACGACGTGTTGACATCGGCCACGGGCGCACGTTTAGTCGTGTCAACTACGTGTTGACACCGGCGTTTAACGTGTTAAGTGACTGTTTATCGATACATATATTTTAAAACAGGTCGATAAGATACAATGAATTCGGGGAAAATTTAAAATAAATATAAATTCATGCAATGGCACTTAGCTCGTTAGAACCACACCCGGCACATAGCTTTCACGACATTTGTTTGGGTTTTTTGTACACGAATTTATGGTCGTGGCACATAGCCCTCTTTATAGGTTGTTGGCGATGGCATATAGCTCAGTTTTTCGAGTTAAACTCAATTTTTTTTTTTTTGGCACTTAGCCCGTTATTGATTTCCAGTCTTCAAATACAAAAATGTATAGGATAACTAAATATTACTTGTTCTTCCATGCAAACAATACATTCGAGTTCATCTAAAAATGGAGCTGACGGAGAAAACTCATTTTCAGTAGGAGCAGATGGCGTAGGAAAATGATTCAACGAATTTATCAATATTTCTTGATCTTGGCAGCTATTCACACCCATCTAATAAATAAATAACAATTATATTAGGTACTGTGATCGCGCCAAGTATACCAAATAAATAACGATAATAACATTGATAAGGTATTCTTTGGTCAGTGGTAATTTCAGTTCATTCTCCAAAATGAATAGTAGAAGATGACTTCCGCCCGCTGTACACACCCTGTGCAATAGTGTTGGGTTTATAGGGTTTTTAGAAAATGATAATTCAGAAGGTGTATCATTGACTAGTTTTGAATATTGCAATAGCCATTTAGTAGTTGTTTCCTAAATACAAAATTAAAATTAATATGAAGCAACATGGTTATATTGTGAGTATTATTTATTGACAGTAATGGTAAAGAATTTATTACATTTATAAGAACTAGACATTTAAATGTTAGGTGTCGCTTGATGTAGCCAAAATAAAAAAGTGATCAAATACACTGTATGAGAACTTTACAAAAAAATTATTCATGACTTGAATAATTTTAATAAGATAAAATTGGTTTTTAAATAAAGTGTTCTTGGTTTTGGTTATCTTATAACTTGAGAACTGTTAGCTTTTTAGGTATATTACAAAAGACAACAAATAAATTTCAATATTGCATCACCATTTTTTCTTGTAAATTCTCAAACAAATTGATAAGTATTAAAAAGTTTAAAACTGTTGTCATATATCAATTCAATCATTTGCAGATATTATATTTTACTTACAAATTCAAAATGTTGAGCTTCTAGATTTTTAATCAAATATGTTTGGTTTTGTTCTTTTTTATTAATAAAATCAACTAGTAATTGAGTTAATTGAATTCGGTCATTGGACAAATCATTCTGTAAACAAAACAATTTTACTCATTATAAACAAAACTTTTTCTGAGGCTCAGTTGTGAAAAAAAAAATTCATACTATTTGTTTATTGAGCTGAGAATTTCGCTTTTGTAATTCAGCAGATGTCAAATATTTGAGCTGATTGTACATTGCCTTTAAATGTTCTTTTAAAACTTGACGGTAA
Source organism: Drepanosiphum platanoidis (assembly GCA_948098885.1). Classification (NCBI taxonomy): domain Eukaryota; kingdom Metazoa; phylum Arthropoda; class Insecta; order Hemiptera; family Aphididae; genus Drepanosiphum; species Drepanosiphum platanoidis. The sequence continues at coordinate 23,188,644 of OX402528.1, forward strand.
CAATTACTAGTGTTAAGAAGATTGGTTAATTTTTCCATATCAGATAATTCACTTTTTGACTCTTTATTCACAAGTAAACAACGTTTATTATTGGCGTTTTCAAATATTTGTTCAAGTTTTAATGCAATCTCTTCATCCTGTCTGTATAACATACAATATAAATATTAAATCAACAATTTATTAGAGCCTATAAAAAGTTGTATGATTAAATAAAAGATTTATATTTATTTTGAATTAAATAAAAGATAACATTTGAATACAAGACAAGTTACAATTTATAAAAAATGTTATTGAAACATGTATAGATTTGAAGAATTTAACTTATGTTTCAATTTGAAATTTAAACTTTCTCATTCAACAGCATGCTTAACAGCTTTTAGATTTTATCCTACAATTTTTTTTCTTAAAAAACATATACATATATGATGATCAAACTATATACCTAGTGACATACTATACTAGTACAACTATCTCATCTAAATGTTCTCTGATTAATTCAAAAAGTCACTGGTTAAGAACACCAATACATTAATTTGTTTATAACAATAAACAACCACCAATAATTTGTATTAATTAGATAAATATTACAATTTATTTATACAACAGAAATGTTTTAATACAAACGTTCATATAAAATACAATTATGGGAAAAATAAATTATTTTAGAAGTGTTTGGAAGTGTAGGTGTTATATTATATTTTAATTAATTAATTTTTGCAAACCATAATAATTTTAATGTAATTTATTATTTGACTGAGAGATAATAATATTAAAGACAGTTGTAACTTAATATTTATCATATACTTTTAGGTTTTTAATGTTTTTATAACCCAAAAATTGCAACAATTATTCTAAAATTGTGTTAAATGTAAAAATAAAATCATTAATATAAATACTTACTTAGTTATTTTTAATTGATCATCACTTTTGGTACGTTCAATTGAATCACATTTACCAAACTTTTCATAATAATCCATTTCAAATGACTGGTTTAAATTAAGAGTATTATTAATTAATTCTTTTGATGATTTCTCAACTGAAAAATAAATTTTACAAATTATTAATTCATACATTTCCATCACCTATCTTGTAGGTCCTACAAGATGATGAGAAATTTGAAAGAAAAATCTCATAATTCTTCTAAAATTCCAAACTGTACATTTAAATAAAAATAACTTGAAAACCAGCGGTATTTAATATAAACCAAAAGTCTTCAAGTTGATATGTAATTTCGATTATAATAATAATGAAAAGTTTTTTTTTAAATTAAAATTATAATATACAATGTATAAAATTCATAAGCATTTTTAAGCTTTTTACATTCAACATTTGTTTAAAATACATTATTATTCCTAGTTTCACTTCTTAATTTTAAAATTATCTATAGCTTTTTAAGTAAACTTTTGTAAATTTATTAATATTGATAATACCTTCTATTAAATAATGCAGCAATTTTTCCTGTTTTCGTATATTGTCTTTTTGAATTGAAGATAATAATTGATTGGTAGTTTCTTCATCGGTTACCAAATATTGAATCATCTAAATAAATAAATGTAATTTAATACTGATTATTACTTTAAACATTTTTAATATGTGCTTAAATTAAATCAGATTTCTGATAAATTTTGCATAAAAATATTTCTTAATATAAATAGCTAGTATAATATTCATTTCGTATAATACAAGTCAACATAGAATACACAGTGTCAAAATTAATATGACCATAGGACTAGAAATATGATATTTAGTTAATTTTAAGGTTCATGCTTATGTTAAAAAAAATGTATTTTTAATTACTTTATCATTGTTATTTTTCTTTTGAAGTTGACGAATAGTATCTTCTTCAGATTTTTTCATATTTTTTTCATCCTCGAGAAGATTAAATTTCCTTAAATTCTAAAAATATATTATTAAATTTAATTTAGTGAAAAATTAACAATTATTAATTATATATATATATATTAATTGTAAAGTACAAACTTTTTGTTTCTCTAATTTTTCCAATTTTTCCTGTAAATCAAAAATCAAAATATTATATTTCATAAGTTAATTTCTTATAAAACCTTAATTCTAAATTCAAACTTACCTGTAAAATTGCATCTTGATCAACCATTTTAGATAATATATTTTTTTTGTTACTTTTCGTATTTGATGTACTTGAAGAGCTTTTACTGCTCTTAGAAACTGCAAATACAATTTAATTTATATAAATAATACATTATAAAAATAAATTGCAGAAATGAATAATGTATAGAATAACTAGAAAAATATATTTAGAATTTACATTTCTATTAAATATACCATTCATATGATAAAAATCAACAATCGCAATAATAAACTAATTAGAAATTAAATGGTATTCTATAATTCAAACATTAAATTAATGTTAAAAAAATATATATTTTATTATAAATTATTTAATAATTTATAACTTAAAATATTGTATCTGGGTAATTATTAATTAAAAATAAAAACCTTAGAGAGTAATAAAAATCAATGCTTCAAATAATATGGTATTATCTAAAATATCAGTAAAATTATTCCCATCACTTGAGTTTTTTTATTTGTTAAGGTTTCAAAATCCTAAATATTATAAGTTATTGTAAGCATCGAGATTCAGATTCCAGAATTGGAAATAATAACAATCAATGAAACAATATTATTCTCACAAGTCACAATTTCATTCTTTTTTGCAACACTACATATAAATTGTATTTCAAACCTAATGAAGTAATGAATAAATATATGATTTCAACTTGAAATAGGTACTTACATGAAGAAAAAAAGTTCATCTTTTTTAAAAAGCTTTATTGGTTGAAATGCATTCATTTCTAAGAAGAGTTTTAATAATTGTTTAAATTAAATTGCTATCTATAATGTTAATTAAAATAAAAGATTTGAAAATCGAAAATTAAGCGTTTTTAATATGTGTGAATTTAAACAATAGCATGAATGATAATTACAGATTATTATAGGTAAGAATTTGTAGGCACTTGAAAAAAAACAAAGTTGGTAATTTAAATTTTCAACAAAACCTATTTGAAAAAATATTATAATAAATTAATAATCAAAAGCTAACAGTAATAAGAAAAATTACGCGATTCATGAAATATGAAGGCCTGACAAATCTTGCCTCCATGGCGGCATGGCGTGAATCATCGTTTCTACATTGTAAAAAATAAAAACAATTATATATACTGAAAATTACAAAAGCGAATAATGTAAACAATCTGAGTCATTAATTTGTTATCAAAATATCAAAACCAAAGAACAATTGTGTTATCAGTTGCCCTGCAGCTCAACAGCTGCTGTTCCTGTAAGCATAGTCAATAGATTATTATTATTATATTTTTTTATAGTTTATTTTTTCGAAAAGATAATTGGCCCCACTGAACAGGTTCGTCTGGGGGGGCCAAGATTAATAAATATTATTTAATTCGCGGTTGTAAGCATTAAATAATGTTTACTGTTTAGTGGTCAATGTTCATAAAACAATGACAAAGTATTATTGAATATATAAAATAATTTATTAAAACTATCGAATATACAAATAATAAAAATAAAAATGAAATAAATAGGTCCTACCTGGAGTATTATAATTTTTAATAAAAAGTGCAAATATTTCGTAAATTGATTAATACTTTGTTAAAATAATAGAAATCGTTTTCACGGAGAATACAACGATTAAAGTTCAAGTCTTAAAACACTAAAAATCGTCTAAATAAACGCTTATTAAATTATTATAATTTAAAACATAATGCAAATAAGCCAAGGAAGTAATCTAAAATAAATGATAGTCCCTACTTCTGAAGGAAAAATAATAGAACGATATATCCCATCAACAATAATTATCTCTAATGTTTTATAGTACTAACTATACAATTGGTAGATTTATTTTTATTTATGCAAATACATTATATATTTCAGTTACTGAAATGTACATGTACTGTACATGTATAACATAATATCTGTTCCGTTCGATAACTGTTTGTAACGTGACCGGGCACATTCATTTCCATAGCACTAAAACGGACCAAGATGCCAAACTCGGATAAAATGAAATAAAAAAACGAAATTACAACAAAGTGGGTTTCGAAATTTCAAAATATGGATCTATATTTTGTTACATTGGCGACAAGAACAATAATAAATATTGTCGATGACATCAGGACCTTATCAGCCGACAGCTGCTGCTTCGGCTCGGCGCGATCGCGCATTGTTTTGTTATTGTTCCGCGATCGCACAACGACATAGTGACAGAGCGCGGCGGTAGATGTCGCAGCGGCCGTCACGGCGAGGGGTGGGAGGGACGACGTTCCGCACGGTTGTCGACACTGTCCGACGGCGGACGGTACACCGCGTAGACGAACGGAGTGGCCTGCCTGCGGGAAATACGTCGAGAAAACATTAAACATGTCATCAATGCTCTGCTGTGCCGTGGTAAGTAAACCGAACTTTTTTTGCACTGTTATTTTTTTCCCGTCGCGTTGCGATCCGATTAGGGCCCCGACGTCGGCCCGTGGCCCCGGCTCACGTTTCCGGTGTTAGTTTCTCGACTGCGACGCCTTCCCCTGGCCCTAGACCGTCGCCCTCGTGGCGGTCCTCGTCCTCGTCCGGTACCCTTGGCAATGTCAATAAACAGTGGCACACATATGTCGCCGCTCTCTTCCTGGTCGCCCGGGACGAAGGACCGCATCACGGACGCGCGACGGTCACGTCGTCCGCTTCCGCGTCGGAAACGTGTGCCGTACGGGCCTGATAATTTAGCTTCTCTCTGTTGAGCTTTTGATTTTTACTAAGCATATTTCGTCTTCCCGACTGCGCGCTACGGGATCCCGTCGAGTTCTCCACCCCACCCCCTCCCACCCGGATTGATAACAGACCTTTACGCTCTCGGGGAGGCCCAAGGGCCTAGAAAGACGACGTGCCCCAATGACTGTGAAATAGTTTGACAACTAATGTTGGGCTCACTTGCATTTTCGTCGGTACGAATCGCCTGTACTCCACCGTTAATTTGTGGGTCTGCGAGATCCTTCGTTCTTTTTTATAATTTTTTCACTTTTTATACTTGTCGTTCTAGAAACCAGTACATTTATGACTGACGAACGCGATTTCTTTCGTTTGAAAACTAACATTTTTGTAACCGGACAAATTTTATTCCAGTACAGATTTTTAACGTTTTATTTGATTCTAATTAAAATGGTTGTCTTATTATTTACTTAAATTTATCATCACAAATACAATATGATAAAATGTACTCTAGAAATTAATGTTTTTAAATTATGTTGTGTTCTAATAAATTTGAATAACTTATTTCCATCTTATTGCTTGATTTCGACTTTCTACTTACCTATGATTTAGATACTTTACTACACTTCAGTAATTTTCTCATCTTTCTACAATAAATACTTAACTTCTTAATTTAGACAATTATTTATGGTAAATTAAATTTTCTTTTTCTTCTCCCTCATTTTCAACTTTACATTTTTATTTTTTTTTTTTAGCTAGGTAGTGTCTTCAATTATTTACTTCTACTACTCTATATATTTGTAAAAACAAATTCAAATTTTTCTCAACCTAGTGAAATATGCTTAATGAAAATTATGGTTCTAAGAGGTAGAAATCATAAAATAATTAATATTCTAGATTACTAATTAATTCTGTATATTAAAACAATATAAGTTATACCTTTAAATGTTTAAGTATGATTGTTATTTTTAGATTAACTTATGTAATGCATTAAAATTTAAAGCTGGCCTAAGGTAGTTATAAATGTTAATAAAAATTATAGTGAATATTGCTTTAAGTAGGAAATAAAGTAGGTCTATAAAAATGATTTCCATTAATTTATTCGATAATTATATGTATGCACATGTACAGTATGTGTGTGTAAAAAACCTCATATCCCAGTAATTTGTCCATCTTGTACATGTTTCAGTTAGTAGACTTAATTTTTAATTATTCAAAATATTTTATGATTGTAATTTTATTCTTTCTTTTTTTTTTCAGCTTTCAAAACTAGGCTAAATTAGTTTTAGTCTTAATCACAATAAATAAATTAAAATAAAAAAAACAGTAATAACAATTAAAAAAAAATTCTTACATCATCTTTATTTTCTTCGCTGTACGTTCCTTCAATTATTAGTCAACCAAGAAAACAACATACTGCAACATTACCAGCAAGCATTGTGACAACTATCAACTGAGAAATCTTCTTTTATTGTTTAAATAATATTTAATTGAAACGTGTGCTGTGTATTGTAATGAACCAACCGAATACTTTAGAACTGTCTATTTTATAACAATTATTATTAGATTTTTAAAGTAGGCTAGAAATCTTTTTATTATTTTTTAAGTTTTTGTCTAAGTTAAGAAGAAAGAGTTTTATGTAACAACCATAATTATTTGTGTTCAAACGTAAAACAAATAGGAAAGTCGCTTGACTTAGTCGAGTGCCTTTTTTAGTTCTTAAAAATATTACTGTGATATTGATTTTAATGGTAATAATGTATTATATATAATTTAATGTTAGGTTAATAGATTGTAACATTTATAGAAATATATATATATATATATGTTTTCTATATATATATATATATATAAAAAAATTTAAAAAAATAATCCCCTCCCTATAAAACTGATAATATATTTAATATTTAGTGGTCATAAAAATATACTATAAACTATTTAACTTTTAAAGTTATAACTACTATGTCTAACAATTCCCAGTGGAATCTATTTCAATCGACTATGTTGAATGGTAGTGATTCTTCTATGTTAAACTTTAAAACACTTTCTGCATTAACAAATTTAAACAATTATCCATCATCGAGATCTTCAAATCATTCACCACCAAACTATAATTCACAGTCAAGTCAAAATTTTCCCATGCCATCGCAATATCAGTCATCACAATTTCAACAAAAGGAATCTTCAATGAATATGTTTAACAATGGACTACAGTCGTCAACTTTTGATGTATTTTCTTCTGACAATACTGCACCTGTGAGTCGTTATCCTCCGGCTGGCAACGATATTTTTGGAAACGATACAGCTACTGCAAGTAGTTCCAACAATTCTAATTTTTCAAATGAATCGTGTGGAAACAATCAAGGAGTTAGAGAAACTGGAATTATAGAGAAACTCTTGGTAAGTAAAATTTATATTTGTTTGTATATTTTGTATGTTAAATTATTATTCTTTTTTTAGCATTCTTATGGATTTATTCAATGTTGTGAACGGCAAGCAAGATTATTCTTTCATTTTAGTCAATTTAGTGGTAATATTGAACATTTGAAAATTGGAGATCCTGTTGAATTTGAAATGACTTATGATAGGAGAACTGGCAAACCAATTGCTAGTACTGTTACCAAAATTGCTCCTGAAGTGGTAAATAGTTTATAATTTTATTATTCTTTACATAATAACATGAATTTTAAATTATATATTAGGTGTTAAGTGAAGAAAGAGTAACTGGTGTAGTAACTACTGAACTGAGGACTGAAGGATCAGGTGGTGATACACAAGGTCGAATCAGTTATGAAAATCGAGGAGAGTGTTTCTTCCTTCCTTACAATAAAGATGATGTCGAAGGAAATGTCACTCTTAGAACTGGTGATCAAGTGAGCTTTCAGATTGCAACTAATCAAAGAGGTAATTTGGGAGCTACTCACGTACGCTTAGAAAATCCAGTGCATCCAGTGAAGTATCAGGGAGTTGTTTGCTCTATGAAAGATGTTTTTGGTTATATTGAACGAGCCGATATAGTTAAAGAAATATCATTTCCATTTACTGAATTTAAAGATTCTGCCAAACCTTTACAATTGGGCGATGATGTAGAATTCATTATACAAACACGTAATGTAAGTAAATTTTATATTGTTTAAATTTGAATCTCTGTATATAAGCTTTATAGTCAGTGTCCCATATTCAGAAAGTCTAGTTTAAAAGTATTAACATTAATTATAAAAACTTACTTATAATCAGTATGAAAATTGAATTCTTAAAATTATTGCTTTTTAGATTTCATAAAGTATAAAAACACCCAAAATACCAATATATGTCACCTATATTTCATTCTCCAAGTATTGTTTTCACCCTTTTGTTATTAAAACACTAAGAATTATGTTAGATAATATTTAGAAAATATTCAAATAGCTATTATTAATATTTTTAGTTGAAACAAGTTGAAAATTTTGGTTATAGACTTATATAACAACGAGATTTATATATATTAAGATATATTAGATAACAATATTATCAATATTTCAATGTTAACTGCAGTTTTACTTAATCATTTTTTATTTTAATATAATTAGTTTTATAAGAATCTAAGATTAACTTGTGGTAAAGCACATAGTTTTAGATGTCATATTTACATATATAGAGTAAATTTATTCCTCCATGGTAATTTATTATTAAATAATAAAATTTGAACCTTTTTATTGCTATTAAACTAAAGTTAATTATAATATGAGTGGTATTTCTCTTAAAATCTGACATCAATAAATGCATTAGTGAATGAAACAATATTTCTATAATTTATCTGTTTAAAATTATTGAATCTAATATGAAATTGAATTTTTCTTTCTACTCTAACCCCAAATTTAACTATGCAAAGATTAGGCACATGTGATAATATAAATTCCAAATATTGGTGTATGCCATAACGATGCTCAAGAAAGTAAACTAAGAATAAAAACAAACTCATAGATGAACCAAAAAAAAAAATGTTCACAGGTCTTTTATTTAATATTATTGATATGAATGAACAAATATATATATTATTTCATTTTCCATGCTCAATTTGAATATATATCTTAGGTATTGATTTAACTCTTGAGCCTCATGCCGAATTTATATTGTTCATTTATTTAAAGACAGTTTAAAATATTCATTATTTAATATTAATTAATTATATTTCTTAAACAAAATTTAAAATGAGAATTTCGAATAATAAAATTTGTTAATACATAAATGATTTCAACAATTTTAAATTTTTCAGTAATTAGTAATAACTAATTAATATTAATAGTATTGTCAAATTCTACTTTTAGTTTTAAGAAAAGAAAAAAAAAAATCAAGTTTTTCAAATTTGTATGGCTCTATTATTAATTTCTTATTGTTTATGTTATTAACTAGGGAAAAGAAGTTGCTTGTAATATTGAACGCTTACCTGCCGGCTCAGTAATTTTTGAAGATATTGATGACACTGTTATGAAAGGGCAAGTTTTAAAACCTCTTGACAAAAATCCTCAAAATCATTTACCCTCAGAACCATTGCCAGGACGTATACGTTATAGAGCACCAGACTATTCAGAAGTTGAAGTATCATTTGGTGAAAAAGATCAACAAGGCGATTTTACACTTAGGTGATGATATTAATGTTGAAATAATTCATATTAAAACCTAATACAATCCTTTGATAATATTTTTAATCTTATGCGATTTAATATTTATGTATTTTTTGTTTTGAAATTTAAGTTAAATTTTAACTACAAATCTATGTATATTCATTTAATTTAATTTTTAATCATCCTAATGCCCTATGCTCTTCTTTATATTTATATTCATTTTTTTCTGCAGGCATGGTGATTGGGTTGAATTCCGGATAGCAACTGATCGAAGGGATCAGTTAAAACGAGCTACTAATATTTCATTATTACCCGAATCATTTGTAGTATCTGGTGAAAGAAGAGAACAAGGTATTATTGCAGTTTTGAAACAAGGATTTGGATTTCTACGGTCTGTTGAAAGAGAACCGAAGATTTATTTCACATTCAATGAAATTCTGGATGTTCAGAGAAAATTGGAATGCAATGATGAAGTGGAATTTACTGTGGCTCAGGTAATTTAAACTGTAGTAATAAAAATGTAATTATTATGTGGGTAAAAGCTTTTATTTAAATTTTATTAATTTAAAACTTGTTTAATTTCATGGGCATTTAAATGTTTTGAGATTGGATTTAAAAATTCATTTTTATCATGCCTTAATAAATTACCATAATTTATTTAATTACTAATATATAGTTGATAGTTATTATAATTTCAAAATGTTGCATATTTATAATTACATTTAAAAATGTTGTTAGATATTAATTAGTTTTTTTTCTTTGCAGGATCCTTCTTCTTCATTTGGAAATTCTAGACAAAGTGCCATACGAATTAAACATTTGCCACGTGGTTCAGTGCAATTTGAAATACTTATTGAAGAAGCGTTAGTTGGTGTTGTAACTGTTGTAGCAACTGAGTTATTTGAATCTTCAAGTCCTTCAAAAAATAGTAATCATGTAAGTTTAAAACCTATTATATTAAATTAACACTTTATTAAATTTCAATTTTAGAGCTCATCAATTAAAATAAACAACGTACAATCTGTTAAATTAGGTTTTAATAAATTAGTTTTTAACAATAGGTACTTATGAATCAAAATATTAAAATTTAAAGCTTTGTATTTATTTTGGCTTTTATTAATATATATATATATTATTTTACATCAAAAGAAATTACATGAATTAACCAGTTATTACCAATTATTGAAACTTTAATTATCGATTAATCATTCAAGAGTTTTTGAAATAATAAACTGCATTTATTTTTCAATTTGAATTATGTAATTGATATTACTTTAAAACAAAATAATATTTTGTATTAAAGTAATTTAATTATTAATTTTAAAATGCTTTTAAAAATTAAAGTATTTTATTGCATATTAACCCTATTGTATAGAATAGATGCTATGATAGTTATTACTGAAACTTTTATATTTTATTTTTCTTAATAAAAAAATTTCAACTGCGGTAAATTTTAAATTAGAAATTTGATATGTATTTTAGATAAGACACGTTTTTGGATTTTTAAATAAATTTTATGTTTTATTGCTTGAAAATTGTTTGAAACATTTTCTAAGTTATCCTACACAAGTTTCTGTGAATTAATTGTTATGACGTTTTTAGAGCTATAAATGTATTATTTTTATGATTAATAACTAATAACAAAACCAAAAGTTTTTTGATAAAATAAATACTAAATTGTATGTTTTTGTGAAAGTAGGTTATTATAAATTATTTGATTATTTATACATTGAAGTTACATTATATATAAAAGATAAGATATCCAATATCTGTATTTAATAAATAATGTGTCAACCTTCACTGAATCATTTTACAAATGTAATTAGTTATTTTTTACAAATGTATATTGATTAATGCAAATACCAAGTATTGAAGAAAAACAGTATTTAACCTAACCTTACTAATTTTTAATAATATATTACATTGATTTTGACCTTTGTAATTATAAATTAAATTAAATCAATATTTACTGAACAAGTAAATCATTTTTAATATTAAGTAGATTCAACATTTAATATGCTCATTTATAGTTATTTATAGTTTAACTTGAAATTAATATTTTTCTTCTTAATATGTTGTTTTAACTTAAAAATGATAAAATTGTCATATTTAATTTAATAATGAGGTACACATTGAACCTATGGTCAAGAAATGTCATTATTTCAATTAATAATATGATACTATTTTTCAATATGCCAGTATTTCTTTCATTTGGTGAATATCATTCTGTGTTACATAATACTTGGTTTTTCATCATTAATTTATGTACTTGTCGTTTATTTATACTAAATACAAAGATTTTCTTTATTTTATTAACAGTTTGACGAGGTTACTTATGAGCCGGGTGTCATCACTTTACATTCAAGTAGTGTTAAGAGAACAATATTGTATAACGTTAAAGACTGCAATGGAAAATATATCCCAAAACAAGGAGATAAAGTAATTTATTGTTTTGAAAAAATAAAAAAAGTTCACAATATGTTAAATAATTTGTTCAATATTTATTATAGGTGAGATTTAATCTTTATCAAATAAAACGAAATAAAGAGTTAATCGCCATGAATATTCATTTGGCTTCATCTACGTCAAACAATACTCATGTGCACGAAGAACAAAATCGTGCAGACCTTAAATATGGTTATATTGCTGCACTTAAAGATGGTTTTGGATTTATTGAAACCATTGCACTTGATTCTGAAGTGTTCTTTAGATATGCGTAAGTAGAAATATACCTTCTTTTTTTTTTTTACATTATAGTAATATGATATTTGCTATTTAGAAATTTGAACGAATCAAGTGCTTCTCTTGAACTTGGTATGGAAGTAGAATATACTGTGAGTACTAGGAATACAGGAAATGGTGGAAGCTGTGCATCAGCTGAAAATGTTCGAATATTACCTCCTGGTACCATTAATGACAATTGTGAAGTACTTCAACCAAATATTATTTTGGATGGTGTAGTTTCTCGTCCATTGCGATCTGTTAATCCTGATCAAACTGAATATGCTGGCATAATACAAGAAGTACCAACTAGTAAGTTTTATTTTTGTAACAAAACATGTAATATGACATATGTTGACATATTTAATTTTATCTTTATTATTTTAGCCGAAGAAGAAAATATTTCACAATATGAATTTGGAATCAAAGGTTTGATAAATAAAAGAGAATTATTACAAGTTGGAGATCCTGTTCAATTTCAAGTTGACTCTAAAAATCGGGCCGTAAATATTATTGCTATTAGAAAAAAACAAAGAGCTCATGTTGATGCAATAAAAGGTTTGCAACTACTACTTTTACTATATATATATATATATATATATATATATATATATTTCAGTAAATTAACTATTGAATATATTTTTAGGTTTATTTGGTTTCTTAACATATGAAGTAGAAGGTGGAAAAAAACTTTTTTTCCATACATCTGAAGTAACTGATGGTATTAAGTTACACCAAGGAGATTTAGTGGAGTTTGTATTAGTTGTCAATCAAAGATCAGGAAAATCTTCTGGTTGTAATGTTACTAAAATTAGGTTAGTATTTAAAGCTATAATAACTGAAGCTTATATTTTTTATATTGCAGTTATATACTTGGTTTAAAAATGTTGTTGAATTAGTACAAAATTGTAATCAAAATCTAAAATGAAAAGTATAACATGGGGGATGGTAATGGTAGGATTGAAATAAAGTATAACTAATATTAATATGTGTGATATAATTAATACTATTAACTACTATTAACTTAATAGATTGAAGAAAATAAATTATTGTTAATAAGATAATTATGTAGTAGTCACATATATTTCATTAATGTTAAAATATTCAAAGGCAAGAGATGAGATAATAGAAAAAAAATATTAAATAAATAATTTAATTGAAAGTAAAGGGTTTTCTATAGAAGTTTAAATTTTTATAAATACTAAGTTTTTTCTAATATATTTATTTTTACTTAAATTATAAACTACAATAAAATATTAGCTTAAAGTTTTTAGTTTTTAAATTAGCTCAAATTAATGATACTAACACAATGCACATTTTATGCATTAAACAAATTTATCAAATTATATTTAGTTGTTAAATATTGAATATTATTATAGTGAATATTTTTTATCCTATATTTATAACATAACATGTTTCTAACTAAGTAGATATTTGTCATTTTGTTTCTTACAAAAATATAATTTTTGTGCTCTTATTGAAAGTTGATTTTACTGTGCATTTTATATTTACTTTTTAGAATGTTCAATTTGTTTTGATATTTAAAAACAACTCTAATATTATAAAACTAAATTTTTCATTTATTGTTAACTATATTTTATTAAATTTTACAGTTTAAAAAATATAAAGAGTACAAAAAGTATATTATCAATCAATATTTATATAGTTTATTTTCACTTATTATAGTGAATAATATTATTTACAGTTGCTAATTTATTTATTATTTTTGTTATTAGTTCTGCTGAGAATTCCCCACCAAAACAACCATCTCAACGACCAGAACATTTGATCAACCGCATACGCACCATATCTGTAAAAGATGACGGCTCTCCAAAATTAGTAGTTATTCGCCAGCCATCGGGTCCAGATGGATCAAATGGTTTTGATCCAAATGCACGTAAGCAGCATATTCCTGGACAGCTTAATGAAGTGTAATACAATTGCTTATTTTAAGTAATTTACTATCACTTTTTGACTTATTTCCCGATTCAGAATTTTATCATTATTATCATATTACTGTTTGTTTTATCTTGTAATAATTAATGAGCTTCCAACTTATTGATAAAAAAATTACTAGTCTTGGAAAATAGGTCATCAACTTAATTTTAACCAAACGTTTAGCATTTAATTTATTGAAAACGCTAAGTCTTATTATGATTGATTTTATTACCTAATTAATACTTGGTGTTAATGAAAAATTTAGCAATAAGATAACAGGTTATTAGTTTAAAAATAATTAGTGAAACATTTAATTAATGTTAGTTTTTAACAGGCACATACATTTTAGAAATGCTGACGAGTTATTAAAAAGGTCAAAATATTTTTTTTTTAATTGATATAATTCCCAAAACTGACTTATTATTCAATTTACTCATTTATTATTTTCAATTCTGATGTAATGGACTGATTTATCAATAGTCAGTTCATTAAAAAAAAAATAAAAATTGTTCTTTTTCACTGCTCAATTCCAATTCACAATCTCTATCTCTGTGTCTGTTCTTATTATCATGTTTTACTGTTAATGAGTTGTTTTAATGTCTCATATTATTAATTGTAACTTAAAGGTTTTCTTAAATAAAATGTAAATCAAAATATTTTGATTATGAAAACTTATGGTTATATCTTTAAATAACATAATGGTAGTAGTAGTAGTGAAAAGGACTCCATGTATATCTTTATTTAAATTTTTAAATCACATTCTGTTCCTAACATAGATCTCCCTATTTTCAGCACCATTTACATTAAAAATCTCCCTCCTGCGATTTAATTTCTATTTTATTCTAATTGGATGCATTTAAAACAAAGTAATTATTCCATTTATTATTAATAAATATTATATATTATATGTTAAAACATAAATTGTGCCTTAATAATTTACAAACTACATGTCACAATAAAAATAACTTATTATAGTTTGATATATATATTTATATGATTTTTTAAACATTTTGCAAATTTATTATTTCACATTTGACTGAGATTTTTTTCTTGTTTTCTATATATATATTTGAAAAATAGATGCTTTATCATATTTATTAATAATAATAACCTTTAATTCTTTAAATGCATCCAATTGTTGATGAATATGCTCACAATAACTTAATTAAATTAGATGTATTTATTTATTACTTTAAATCTTAAGGGCAATGATCCAATAATCGTGAGCAAAACTTCAATTTTCCACAGTTAAGTAGTCTCCCTTCCCTGAATAAATCTTTTTTGGAAATAATGCCAACTAAATAATCATAAGTTTATTTTATTGTTTTTAAACTATTTTGCAATATTTTGATAATTAATAAATAAAAAAAAAATTAGGGTTCTACTAATACAGATGTATAACTCTAAGTCATAGTATTTAAGCAGGTTTTTTTTTATCTTTTTCAATTTCAATAAACATTTCTATATTTCTTTTTTTTAGTACAAACCTTACAAGTCATCTATTTATTATAATCGTTCAAGTAGTGTTTTTCATTCCACATTTTTTTTCATCACATGACTACTCACAGTTAATCTTTCGAGCTTTTAGATTGTATAAGCGTTTGCTTAAAAGAAATTTAGTTATACAGGTATGATGACATACATACAAATTATGCCAAACATAAACTAGTATAAGACGTAACTAAACTGTGATAAATTATGAGTATGTACTATTGTAATGTATTTTAATTGTTGTTTTTTATTTGAAAAAGGCATGTAATTTTGTATCTGTTTTTATCTTGCAAAAAGTATGTATTTTTCAATATCATTGAAACATAAAAACAACAATCCATTTTGCAAGGAAAAACTCTTACAATTGTAAACATGATTTTTTTTTTTGTATTGTAAATATATATTATAAATATTAATGATGTAATATTTTTGAATATTGTAATCATAGTAATAATGATTACTAAATTATTAAGTGCACTAAAATCTATGATTGAATGTAAATTTAGTTCTAATAGAATGTTTGCAATTGTTAACTGGACAGTTTGCAAACACTCTAAAATTATTCAGCAAATTTAATATCTATTAAATATATATTGTATAATTTGGTTCATTATTAATATATCAAACTGAATCTTAATAAAAATAATAATAATAATAATAATAACTATATTTATTGATTATTCTTCATAAGAATATTATTTATCATGATACGTTAATCATTTATCTTAAACTAAATACCTATTTGTAACTTTAAATTTGCTTTACTCGATATAGCATTTATAAATATTTGACGTACTTTATTGTATTTACAAGTTTAACAATAATTTCTGCTGAACAATTTTAGTAAGCTAAAGCACAACTTTTTGTTTATATAACGATTAGATTTTTAATTATATGATATTTATTAACTTGAGGGATCAGGAAACTTAAAGGTACATACATGGCCTTTAAAAAATAATGTATATGTATTTTAAGAAGAAAAAATGTAGTATAAGTAGCATGAGTTATTGTGAGCATTATAAAATTTATGTGTAGTCAAGTAATTTAACGTAACCTACTAATAATTCATGTAGTTAATAATGATAATATTATATAATTGATAATTATTATTATATAATTATATTAATGTAATTGCAGAAATGGTAGGTAGCATTACATGTTTTTCCGGGTTGCTTGTGAACTATAATAACGTATTACCAAATAAGACAATTTATTATTGACAAAAATTGTTAAGACTTTTCTGAAACACTGAAATAATTAACTCGCTGAAACTGTAAGGCTGAAAAAATAACAAAACAATTTGAAACAAATAATGTACTGTTTTTTTATTTCAAAACTAATTTCTCTTGTCATGCGTTTCTTATTCAACATATAATCCAACATCTTGTATTCATTATTGGATGAAATTAAGGAAGAAGAGCAGAACAATATTCATGAAAGTAGACTGGTAAATACTTGATTAATTAGTAAGGTCAATATTATGTTTACCTGATTAATATTTTAATTATTTATAGAAGAATACTGAATAGGTACTTAGTCTTTTAATAGTCGAGCATGTGAAACAACCTCCCAAAACTGTATATAATATACCAACATAAAAAGTAATGACAAATAAAGTAGCTGAAACATTAAATATCACCACAGGAAAAGGGAATAAAAATGCTTTTGGAAAGTGAAAAATAACACAAATCATACATGGTGAGTTTATATATTTTGCTTGTTAAATCTTTTTACATTGGGCACCGGAAATCCGCGGACTACGTAACTTCTGCGGCCCTCCAAATATATATATCGTGGTATAATTTAAAATTCTAATTTAACAACATCTGAAATTGTAATGAATAAAAGTATTCATTTATAACTATGAAATATACTCGTATGCAGCAGTGCTTAAAATTCAAATTCACTAATAAATCTAGTTTTTATTGTAATACTATCGACTACCTACTGATATAATGGTAAATCCGGAAATAAGCTAAACGAGGTGAAATTTATTTGGACGATAATATAAAGACATTTTTGTCAATTCAATTCTTCTTTGAACCGTCATTAAATATAATCCTCAGAAATATGTTGTTAAGAGGACGTCACACATACATTTTTGCAATATAAAAACATGTTTCACTGGAATTGGTCTCATTTGGACTACAGTAAACGTAGAAATCCAAAATGTTGTCAACGTAATTTTGATAATATTATCCGTGTTTGGATGTTGGTTTTTTGCAATAGCATTATAAATTCTAGTTTTTATTAACTGTTGAAATATCAATTTTTACGGTTTTAAAAAGTTTCATAAAATCTGATCAAGTTGTCGTACACGTTAAAACCAACACAGATAATATTATTAAAATTACGTTGACAGGATTTGGGATTTCTAAGATCACTGTAGTCCAAATGAGAGCTTTTTTCCCGATACATGTTTTTGGTAATAATGTTTGTATTTTGCTAGCGCTTCGTGCTGCTATTTTAACTACAGCGTCGAATTAGTCGCGCCATGTAGCGTTACGATTTATTTTTATTTCCAAACATATAAATATCAATGATAAATAATAAAATTGTTTATCTACCCGCGTTCGTTTTCGATTATGAGATGAGGATTTTCAAGGATTATTGTCGATTGACGTCCATTTTTAAATTTAAACCGCTATCGTAGCATTACGTCATCCCAACAATCAGATAATAATATCATATTTTGTAAAATAAAATTATACGACATACCGACTCAATTTTGAGCCTTAGTACCAGTGCCGCAACAATTGGGTGTGCAAGGTGTGCGATGCACACGGGCCTCCGGTTCTTAGGGGCCTCCCAAGCCATAAGCTAAAAATTGAAGATTGTCCGTTTCAAAATGAATTTAGCCTATATTGGTATTCTTTACTTCCTCGTGGCTCGTACCTCGAAAGTTTTTTGATTTTTTTGTAATTGTTTTCAATGAATTTATTATTAGCATAAAGTAGATGATAATTAATATCAAGCTTCATTGGATCTGTAAATAATTCGGTTTTATAGTAAACGGATATTGATGATATTATTAATTTGGGGCCTCTAAATAAATCCTTGCACACGGGCCTCAGAATTCATAATTGCGGCACTGCTTAGTACATAGACAATTTTTAGAACAAAACCCCATGAGCAGTCGGCAACAAATTAAATAACATTTTTAGATACGGCCAACGGGACGGGTGCGGCTTTCCCGACCGCCTCCCCCCTGAATCCACGCCTGCCCGTGCGTAAAGCTCGTCAGAAGAGGAGGGATGAGGTGTTCTCGACGAGGCAAGGTAAAGCAAGGTTCGTTTGCGATGACGTCCACGAAAATCACGGCTATTGTCAAAAGTGTACGAAAACAGTTTTATTTATTTAGTTGCAGTTGATTTTGTTATCTTAAGACCGTAAGTTCGACGTGCGTTTTGAAAAAGAAAAAAAAAAACATTCGAACACTTTCCCCCAACATTCTCTCTTGCGCAGCACAGATCTGGCGCGTCATTCGGATGAAAATGAATCTGAACACAAAACTACGGTTCACTATATCACAATATCTATATTTATTCGTGTTACATACGACATTTTATCAGCGTTTCGACGAGCGCAATATTATTTTATTACAATTACGTATATGTAATGTATTTTTATAAATATCTCACGTGACAAGTGCATCTCTCTACTAGAACGTCCCGATTACGCCACTGTTTCCGCCTATTGTGTTGCCACCCGGTTACATAAATATCTATTATTTTATTCGATCGTTGCCCATACATTAACTTATCATAAACAAATACATTGGAATATATAGCAGGGCGGCGAACCTTTTTCCGGCAACGAACAGTATTTTTCAGTCGAGAAAAACAATTATATATATATATTATTTAATATATTTGCGCGGTGCAGCACGATTGGGCCCTTTTCGCGTGCCAAATTACGGGTAAATTCATAAACACTACCTACACATAAACAGTAGGTACATGGTGTACTTTATAGACAGTAAAGTATTTAACTGTTACCCATAATCTATGAACGTAATCGTTCTAATCATAGGATATCCATTATACTCGTATATATAAAAGAACAGGCCTTTTTTATGTTCCCATTTTGTGACGACGCTATTTAACTTTTTTCCAATTTTTTTTCCCAGTGTTGTTCTAAATACCTTCCTGAGTGTCACCACGTCGCCCGATTTTCAAAATTTTGTTTTTAAAGGGTTGAAATCGGTAAAAATAATATATAAAAATGAATCCCTATTTACCAGGTATCCTCATTACGCGTGAACGGCTTGACCGATTAAGCTAATTCTTTTTTTTTGTTGTGTTTGTTATTATCAGGAGAAGGATCTTACGGAACAAAAATTAAGAAAATTAACCCTAAGGGGGTTAAAAGGGGTAAAAATGGAAAAAATCCGGAGCCACTGGAGCTTTGTGGTATTAAATTTGGTCAATAGTTTCGTTTTATATAGCAGAGGCATGAATCGGTATTCAGACCTGATTCGAAAACTTATTTCGGCAAAAACGCCGATAACGACGAGTTATCCGCGCGGCACGCGTTGTAGTGTGGCCGTGTGGTCGCGTGGCCGCCATAATGGGACGACGACGACGTGGTCGCGCGCTGCGGACAGAACTCTGGATACCGCGGTCGCGGTCGTCCGTCCGGAGGTCGTTTAAAAAAACGACCGTTAAAAAACACAAATCACTTTCCATGAATTCGTGAATAATTCTCATTGGATTGTTCGTTTCAACCGTTTTAACGGCAGACGACGCGGGGATTTCCTTTCCGTTGTCCCTTCAGTCTTTGTCGGTTCGCGAGTATGTGGCGGGCTCCTCCGAACGGGTCCGTGTTTCGAGAATTTTAACTTCGACCGCCATAGTCTCGTCTCACGGTTTCTACAATTCCTTTCGCGGCGATGCTAATAGTATTTATCGACGAATAATCGCACGTCTCACGGCGGTCGCGTGGGCGCAACCAAATTATTTCGTCGCTGAAATACTACCATCGACATTCGGTTTTTAGCGTATTTTTCGTATCGTCGCCGCCGGTGCGCGCGATCCATTATGCGAGTGTAATGGCCGTCGCTTTCAACGATTCCGTCGAGGCTCGGACGACGTCTAACCCAAGCCGGCAAAGGCTTCGAGTGTGCGTTTTTTGGCGTC
Organism: Drepanosiphum platanoidis; assembly: GCA_948098885.1. Lineage (NCBI taxonomy): Eukaryota > Metazoa > Arthropoda > Insecta > Hemiptera > Aphididae > Drepanosiphum > Drepanosiphum platanoidis. The sequence goes on from OX402528.1 coordinate 23,209,285, forward strand.
GTCGTCGTCGTCGTTCCGTATCGTATTCGCCGTCGCCCGGCTCTACGATTTTTGGTTTTTTTTTTCGTGTTTTGCGAGTCACGACCACGGAAGCTCGAATGGTAAAAATATAACACTATTCTCCGTCGATAACGTTTCGTGTGACTTTTTCCAACGCTTCGATTTGTGCGTACATACGGTGTGTAAATAAAATTTAACATTTCTTTGCGACAATTCGCGATCGCTCAAAACGGGCCGGTCACAATGGGTGCATCACGTTCGTTCATTATTGCATTGCGATGCCGTCACAAACAAACTTTTATTCGAGGTAAGGTTTATTATTATGGTAATAATATTATTCGTTTGTATTTATTATTCTGATTGTGTCGAACAGCCGACTTATTTATGTCTCGGTCGTGCCAACGGGGCAACATATTTTTATTATTATGTAAGTACACGATTATTGAAATATTATTAGTATATTACACTGAATAATTACTATTCTATTTACCTATTATTGAAACATTATCATCATGATATTTACCTTATTGTATTATCCGTGTGTAACGTTACATCTTAGACGAAAGAATAGTAACGGTTTTATTTATTTTTTTAACTTTAATACGCGCGTATACTCAGTGGCACAACTAGGATAAATTCAAAATTTTACTTAAAGGGTTGAAATCGGTAAAAATAATATTATATAAAAACGAATCCCTATTTACTAGGTATCCTCATCACGCGTGAACGGCTGGAACGATTTAGCTAATTTTTTTTTTTTTTATGTGTTTGTTATTGTCAGGAGAAGGATCTTACGGAAAAAAAATTAAGAAAATTAATTCTAAGGGGGTTAAAAGGGGTAAAAAATGGAAAAAATCCTGAGCCACAGGAGTTTTGAGGTATTAAATTTGTTCAATAGTTTCGTTTTATATAGCAGAGGCCATTTATAAGAAAGGATTTTCCAAATTCGTGTTAAAAATGGAAAATGTTATTTCTCGATCGGATTTTTTTGAAACTTAGCATACATAGTAATGAATAATCTACTAACTTATTTTTAAAAATTCGACCCTTAAAAGGATTAAACTTTTCACGGGCTAGATTTTGAGATGCAACGATCTGCGAGTGCGTGGTAATTTGCATTTTATATGAATAGATTGTTATGTCATCGAAAATCCCGACGATCTTTACCAAAAGCTATTGATTTTGCAATATCATATGCAATATTATTACATAACTTTTATCGAAATCGCGTGCGTGCGATGAACAATAGATCGAATACAATAGAAATTTTTTCATTGGACGGTCGAATACGATCGCAGGCAAATCTATTGTCATTGGTCGATAAGCTCGATAGGCGTATACAATTAAATCGAAAACCCGACGATGTTTACCAAAAGGTATGGATTTTGCAACGTCATATATTATTACATAACTTTTACCGAAATTGCGTTTCATTCCATTCCTCTTTCAATCATAGACGCCGTCCCCACATACTTACAATTAGTTAGTTATTTTTTATACTAAAAAATAATTTCGACAATGTTTTGCTTGAATGCATTGCATTTTAATGGATGGCCCGTGTACCGCGCAGTTTTAAAATTAAGAGAAATTCTACGATATATCTCGTTTCGTTAAAACGTTTGCTAAACGTGCGCCACATTAGGCATAGGCGTGCCTTTGGTTCGCTATTCTTGATGGTCTGATATATATATAGTATTATTTTCAAAGTATGAAATGCTAGAACCACTATAACGATAACAGTTATACCGATTAACATTCCTACGAACATGATTTAAGTTTATATTGTATTTTTTTCACATTCTAATCGTTAGAACACAAACGAACCGTATTTTATAACGTCCATGTACATATATTATATGTAAGTATACGTACATAATTATTATATTCTTAAATTAATTTATTATTTATTATGTTTTTTTTTTTTTTTTTTTTCAGAACATCAGCACATAGATACTTAAATGTAGTCAAACGTATAATATATTATGATATAAAATTATAAAAAAAATCATCTCATCTTAACTTAAATTACGATACACTCGAACGGAATTTCTTGTTTCGTAGACGTATTCTGCCCCGGGCATTCTAAAATCACAACAAATAACACGTGTTTGCACATAATAATATACAACTTATCAAGAAAAAAAAAATGTGTGGCATAACAATTGGATTTGATTCGAGCGTTTAATTGAAAAACAGGAATAAAACGGCAATCTCGAAATGTAAAACCAATATATAACGTGTTGGACCAGGAAATGTCGAGGAAATTCATTAACGGCCATAATAAAACACACGCCGATGACGTAGCGTTTTGTATAAGCGATATCATAATAACGTCATCGGCGTCATATCGATCGGTCCCTTACTTATTTCGCATCTGGCGCCGTAATATCCTGTTCCCGAGCATCTGCATTTGTATCCGGGATCCTGCGAAGTCTGAACGCACACGCCGTTATGACGACACGGACCCTGTCCGCAAAAATCGTACCGGCGACCTGCGGAACAACAACGTTATTTCGATGGACGCGAGTGAGTAATAACACATTTTAAGGCCCGAAATCGTTATTATATGCTTTTAAAACAAATAAACTATAACGCCCGTGCATTTATGCACTCGTTTCCGCATCGAATCCCAGGCTGAATTCCCCTATGCACGGGATTTATTAAAATTAAAAAGTTCACTTCAAACGGGACGCTTAAATTTCGTTTTTTTTTTATTGAAGAGCAATCGCGAATTATTTTATTTTCTAAAACAATAATGTACCAGAAGTTATTCAAAAACGTGAAAAAAAACGCATCAGTAATTGTATGCTCTCGAGAGTTAATGCTATGAAGAGGAGACGTTTATTTCCAAAATCATTCAAAAATGGATATGTCCTAGCAGCCAATGGCCTAAACTTTGGCAAACGCTATGGATTTTGAACGACGATCCATTCGATGTGCGTGGAAATAAATAATATAAAAAACAATCGAAATTCGTGAAAAAAAATAAAAAGCAACGTTCAGATCTATCGGTCGATACTACATATTAAATTGTCCTCGAAAATGTTTAAAATAGAATAACGTGAATACTAATGTAATATTAGGTAAACTTTGTTCGTAATAAGCTCCGAATTTATATATTATATATACCTCGCCTGTATCTATACTCGTATTTTTTCAATTATTAAAACGCGCGAATGCATAAACACAAATCGGGCACGCCTCAAATGATCTCGGACTGTCACGTCGCGTTAAAACGGTCCATTCGTGATGCGAAATCCGTAGTGTCGGGTATCGATTCGCCGCGTGCACTTTATTACCTTTCAACGCTTTCAGGCATTCGTCGTTGTTGCTGTATCTGTACTCGGAATAGCAACCGATGCCGCAGAGGCACTGGCCCTCTTGTATGCGACAGCCTTGTCTGGTTTGATCGCAGCCCTCCGACGCGGGTACAACTGAAATCACAGGCGACTATTAGTCGTGCACTTTTGTCCCCACTTTTGTCGGGGAGGGAGCAGTGGATCGAGCTCTATCTTTTTGAAATAATTTGATGTATTTCTTAAGATTTTTCTAAACTGGACGCTAAAAACGGCACACCTACATATCACCTACAAGACGTTTACAATAATAATAATTACACTGCTCGAGAAAACGATTTTCAAATCGGAAAAAGTTTTCAACGTTTTCTATCAGGACGAAAACAGTAACATTGGCGCACTAGAGTCGAATTTCTAGAGGGGCTCCCCAAACAAAAAATAAATTGCAGTAAACTGGGGGAGAGGCGAAGTATTCCCCACATTATTCGATTTTAAAAAATACAATTAATGAATAGTAGGCTGAAACTCGAAGAAGAAAAAAAAGAGATTCAGTATGAACTTTAATATTTCATTGTTCGTTTACGTACCTAATTATTGTCATTGATAAACGTTCTTAGTGATTATAATTTATATATTTTATAATTTTTTTTACAACAAAATGAATAACAGCCAATTTGGCTATTTAAATGATTGTACTAATTAAAAAGGTTTCTCACTTATTTATTAAAAATAAATATATTACTCGGTTAATAGTTTATCAGATACCGGATTGATAAAATTACATAAAACAATTGATTTGTAAACACGGTTTATAGTTTTTAGTTTTCTCTCCACATTTTAACAATAATATTTTTTAACATTTATATTTTACTGGGAAAAATGTTCGACAATAATAAATACCAACTATACATTTTACAAGAATAATTTTTCGACAAATATTTTTTGGGACTAAGTCCCCTTAACCCCCTCTAGTTAAACCAATGAGAGTATGACTATAAATTATAATATTTATTTAACATGTTAATGCGGATGAATTTAAAAATATCAAACTATTATGTTATGCATTAAAATATCTAATAGAATTATTTGTTAACAGGTGGGTAATTTACTTATCATTGTTTCATATAAATTGCTAATTTATACGCGAGTCCACTTATAGTAAACAAAATATATGTTTGAAAAAAAATTACGATTTTTTATGATCCAATTGTTTTATATAACTGATTTTCAACAAAACATTAAACAGTTATTATAATCGACATGGCTATACTCGATTAGTAATTAATAATTATTATAATAGTAATCCAAAAGGATAAATAATAATTTCAGGTGGGTGGATGGAAAAGCTCCTGTATTGGCCACGAATGGGCGTATTGTGGACTTCAATAATGTCAATAATTTAATCAATTTAAGCATTGATTTAGTAATAAGTACGTAAACGTGTTTCACAGAACATAGCATTGCATTACGTACGTTTTACCATAGAAAAGAAAAAATAACAATTAAACAGTAGTTTTGAATGTCGGCGAAGAAGACAATTCAGTGGGACCACGCCATTTGGATGAGAGGATGTGGGGATTGGACACGCACATGTTCCTAGGTAATCACGATTTAATCGTTAACCAGGATAGGCTGCGTTCTTTTGAAATATTTTCAAGTTAAAATACTTCAAATGTTTTTATTTCTTCAAGGTTTATTGAAAATAGTTATATAATCGTACATTAATGCTTATTAATTGTATATTAGATATTTTGATGCTTAAAATGCATTCATATAGAGATTTAAAAGATGATAAGGGTGGTTAACCATACAGCTGTCTCGAACAAAGAAAAAACAGATGTAGACGTTTAACTAATATACCTCTACATCTAACATTCCTCCATATGCGTGGTTTATACACAGGGTTTCCCAACCAAAGCACTCCTGTAGCTAACTAAATAGTAATAATAATAAATAATAATGATAATTAATTTTAACGTATCCTGTATTAGACAATCAATACAACTTTTTTTCCTAATAATTCATCAAGTCACTAAAAAAATATCTTCATTTATTAATTTTTTAAAATAATTATAATCATGCCGGTGAAAATTGTTTAATAAATACTTTCTAGTTTGATCTGTTTGGTAAAATTTGAAAACAGTAATTTCAAAGCGTAATTTATTAATCTATTAACTTATTAACTATTTTGCATGTCACAACAACAGTAAAATATTTTTGAGATACTTAAACAAAATTAAAAATCAAACAATCAACGCTGTGTTATTATACCGGTAGAAATTGCCAAATGTAAAATCAACTTATTTCAGTAGCATTTTTCGACCGTATCGAAAGACAGCAATAGGCAAACGCACATAATATTTTATTTTGACATGTACCGATTGTCCGATTTTATTATTCGAGCGAAAAGTCGTTTTAACCGCGAAATATTTAGTATATTTTAAAACCGATAGTAAAAAACTGTAAATACCTATAATACAAGTAAATAATGTACCGACTACTGGCCTTCAGGGACTTGTGAAACAACAACCGAAAAAACAATACCTAGTTATTATTACACATGTAATATGTTTACAATACGTATAATATGCAGCGAAAATATTAATAACCGTCAGTGCAATAATAATAATAATATCCAACACGAACCGTCGAATGCATTCTTCAGGGACAATGCGTTACTACGAGCGCATAAATCTTCGCAACTAAATGCGAATATCAAACAGACACCTGGAAATTGCACAGAGCCAAACGATAACATATATATTATCGACATATAATATGTCGGGGCCAATATCGCCAAAACGCACTGGTACATAAACATAAATAAGAATGGGTACTACGAGTCTGGAATAGAGAATTATCGAATCGTCCTTGTTACGAACACGACCATATAATTATAGTAAACGTTTGATTTATTGATTATCATCGAAGAAAAAAGTCGTCGAAAGAAATCTGAGCCCGTATCGACACGGGCGGAGCAAACTTACAATATTATATAAGCGATTAGCCTAACAAAGACAATTTTAATCGTTTCAAAAACGTCGACGGTAAAAGGAAAATCAAACGCAGACAGGACGGCGCGGCGTTTAGAAATAATAAAACGGTCGTGGTAAGATCATCAATCTCGTGAGCAAATCGAACGTCATAAATTATCGTCGATAGTTTTTTCCCTCTCCGGGGGCGCGTTCCGTGTGAGTGACGTGCCCGATAATTTCATACACGAGAACTGGACGTCTAAGATATTTTGTTATAAAGACCTATTGTTACTATTATATCGGACGAGACCAATACACGGACATGAAATATATTATCACCATCGGTCATGGACGACGTACGCCGACGGTTCTGATGAGCAAAAAACGACAAAATCCATTACGCGTCTTAAACGTACTGCCACTCGGTAATGTCGCTACAGGGGTGCCGTCCGGCTCTTATTTATACGCCAAGTGTCTCCGGAGGATTTACTATTTTTATTTTTTTTTTATAATCGTCAGTTTAGATCTGTTTAGATCATTGTCGTGCGGTACATACGTACACGGAACGCGTTTAAACGTTCCCGCGAGGGCAGCGGGCAGCGGCCCGGGACAATTTTATTATCGACCGATTTCACGAGATGAGATTAATCGACGGAGTTACCTATCCCGGCATACCGAACTCTTTGGAGAGACGCCCCTGCAGATGATTTATAGACGTATGTCCACGGCGACACGTTCAATATCGAGAAGACGCATAATTTTTACATAAGTAAAAGTTTTAACACATAACTCACGTGACGCGTACCTCATAAAATAATATAATAGTCAACAGTCTATCGACTATTATGTTGTTTTACGATTGTAATTTATAAGTTATAACAAACAATAATAATTTAACCTACTCGAACGACCTTTCGTTTTACACGACTACTACGTAGATCGACATTCGATTTGGTCATTTGTTGAAAACGTGTGTGAAGTTTTTTTTTTTTTTTTTTACGCACGTTCGAGGCGAGTTGCGCGTGTGCAGTGACCGCGTTGACCGTTGTAAAGACGTTTCGGCGATATCAAATTATGTACGTATATACACAGGGAGCAACTTTAACCAAAAAACGTTATAATTTTTACCCAGTCGATAAGTGTCAGTGCAATATAATCGTATATCAATACTTTTTTATAGTAAGTAGACGGAGCTGAAACTTAAATTGTAGAAAAATCATTTTCGATTTTCCTATTGTATCATCAACCGAAAGAGGTCCACAGAAATAACTTATTAAAATAAAAAAATGGAATAAAAACAAGTTCTAGTTTGATTCCCGAATGTATTGTGTCGGTAAACAGTAAGCAACGAAATAATTCAAGTTCAAGTCGACTTTGAATCGTGTTGAACTCTTCAATGAACGTTAAGGCACCCACGTAGGTTGATCAATGTAGAACATCGTCACAACACATCATATTATATATTATTATATTCACAATGTCTATAGAATAATATTATGAATAATAATATTAGATAGAGTGAAAATCAGTACGAGTTTGCGGTTGAGGTCACCAGATTTCGGAGGCCTGCAACCCCCCTCCCCCTTCACGGTGGACACGCCTGTCTGGTAGAAATCCAAAGTATATATGAATTGCATAAATACGGCTAAAACACCCTACCCCCGGCGGCTACGCAAAACCGATTATTTTTATTATCAAACGTGATACTTGTCAGACGTACGGGCCCAACCTATATCCACGCCGGAGTGACATCGACGGCAAGTCTCTTCGTCAGAGAGCTACCCGATCGCAAGCCGATCGTCACGTCGCGTCGCCTACACCGCTCGTCGTGAAAAATACGATTCTCAGTAGATCGGGTAAACAAAAACGAACGGAAAAAAAAATAAAAATAAATCCGAATATTATTATTACCGCATCGATCGTCGTCGGGGGGTACTTACTCGCGGCGAACAGTAACAGCGTTAGGATTGCCACCACCGGCACGGCGTCCATAATGACGACGACGAAGACGACTACGGCTACGTTGCGTCGGACCGCGAGCGTTATTTCAGTCGAGACCGGGCTGGGCCGGCGGTAAACGGCAGATACTGTGCGAGACGGATAAATACGTGTTATTCGCGCAGAGACTACGGTTGTAAGAGCGACGCGCGCACGGTACGACGGGAAACGCACGACTCGGTCGGGACGGGATTTCAACGGCTCGCCGCGGAGCACACAAGAAGACGATCGTAATAATATATATATATATGTGCGTGTGTGTGTGTGTAATAATAATAGTAATGAAACGTAATGTGTTGAACACATGTGTGCGCGGCACTGGAAATAGCCGCGGGGCCGCGACGAGATGTGCACCTTGTCCCCGACGCAGTCTGCGCGTTTTTATCTCGTTTCCTCGACGTACAACGACCTACTATACGACGATAACAATATCACATCCAACAATACGTATTGTGTTCCACGTTGTTTTACGCGCGTCAAGTGCGATATTTATATTCGTACAGCATCCGCGCATACGGATGCTCGGCCGTTTCGATTCCGATATTGTTCGACGTACTCGTTGGTTTTTTTTTTCCCTCCTCTATTTTACTTCCGGCGGCGGTGTTGTGCTCGCTCCGCGTCAGTGAACTCTGTGCGATACGGCGGCGGCGGCGGCGGAGAATACCACGCGCGTCGACTGAGAAAAACGTTTTCAACGCGTCAATATTAATTCGTCAACGCGATGATTACGACTCGGCGGAGGCGAGATTACCGAAATGTGTGTGGTTTTTCATCGCTTTGAAATCGCCACGCGCCGACAGAGAATACGAGCAAACAAATAACTCGTAGTGTTTTCAGCCGATTATTCGAATTTCAAAACGACTTTTTTCAAACTTTTCTCATTTCTCTATCGTCTAAACCGGCGGTGTTCGAATTTACTCTCCGTCGTTTTTATAACGTCGAAACTAAATTCAAAAAACATCGAAAAGTGATTTGAATATAATGACACAAAAATCATATACTTACAAATTGTTTGATTTTTAAATGCTATCACTAGGACACAATTTAATCGTACCATTCCGTTACCTAACTCTAAGCACGTACCCATACGTCAATCCAGACTTGTGGTGAGAGGGGCCTCTAGCCTAGCACAGTGATTACTGCTGCAGTAAAATCGGATTCCATCCGATCGGCCAAAACACAATGTTGCGGGTCAACATTCGACCGGCCGCAGATTCGGTTACACTACACTCGAATAAATTGCTCCAGTAGTGAAAGTATAACGATCAATCAAAAATTATAATGTTTCATACGAGTGTCAAACTTTCAGTGAATAGGTTGCGCTTATAATATTGTGCGAGTATAAATATCATACTCTTTTTTTTAATCAACGTGTCTGACTCTTTTTGAGTTCAGATGAAAAGTGAGGTAAATACTTACTTCATTTTAATGAAATTTAACGATTATTTAACTTGTCGTGCTTTTTGATACATGAGCTCTATATCCGATAAATCAAAGTATAGGAGTAATTTCATTTCAAACATGTAAATCCTTAAAATAGTTTCCTCGTCGTAATGATTCTTTAATTTTTATATATTTTATTGCTAATTTCATACCGACAAACGGATGAAAATCCGTGAAAATGAATTACCTTCAATGTAAACGCTCTAATTCAACTACTTTTATGTGTTTAGTTTTTATCCGTTTTGTCGGATGGCAGACATGCCGGCCGGTCGTAAGGAATCCGGCTCTACTGCAACTACTGGTTAGGTCAGCGGTTCTTAAACTGTGGTCCGCGTTCTTCCTAGCTGTGTGTGCAAAAATACAATTGTTGAGGGTAAATTTAAAATTGTATTATTATTATTTTGTACTCGAGTAGTCGAATTGTCTTTTTGTAAATAAAAGTCAAAAGTCAAAAGAGATATATATATACAAATTTCATTTATTATTTAAATACTTCAAGTTAAATATTTCCAAATTCACATTTAGACAAACGTGAACACTGGTATAATATCATACAAAAGGAAACTATCACGTTGTGTATGACATTCTTGTTTCATTATAATTATATTTTTACACTTAAATCAAATGCTTTGAAAAAAAAGACGATCGAATAAGTAGTTTCAAAATACATATAAATAAATAATCAGTTATTTTAACTAAAAAAGTTATTACTAAAACCGTTTCAATTATTATTAATCTAAACGAATTGGGGAGTTTTATTTTGAACTTGCGCCAAGAGTTTAAAAATCTATGATTCTATAATTTTTAATAATGTTTCTCTATGATGTGAAATTACATTTGTTGATTATCTCTACCTACAACTCAAATCAGATTTTTTACAGTCGATTTGAAACCCAATAAAGAAAACAATATAATTCTACGTGAGTTTATTGTGTAATATTATAATCACGTTTATAATTGTAATGATTAACTGTATTTATCAGCTAGATATGCTTATTATTATTTGTTAGACATTATGAAATTTTGTATTCACCTATTACTTAATCTACGCATTTGCTGCTTATTTATGATTTACTAGTTGGTTATATACATTCATACCTATATTCAATAAGTTTAAGCTATCAGAATACATATCAGATATTTTATAGTCTATTTAAATTATTATTTCATAAAACGTTTATTCTTTTTGTTGTATTTTCACGGGTTATTATCATATTGATTTTTTTTTCTACTAATTAGGCTACTCGTGATGTAAACCTACAATCGCTCAATATACTTTATCATTACGATTATTATTAAACCTTTTAAATAAAATAATAAAACTTTTAACGAAAACATTATCAATTTAAGTAGATACCCGTAATCTATATAGGTAACAAGGAAGGTAAAAAATAACGTTTACCTAATAGTATAATAACTATATTAATAGTTATTTGATAATTTAACAGCACGTATTAATGAAACAAAAAAATATCGTGCTTAACTATGAATTATTTCGAAACGTATTTGGAAGTATGGTCAATTCAATTAATGTGTGTGAACTGAAAGTATATAAATCAATAATAATTGCGCGTTCTCGATTAAACACAATAGATACATTGGTAGGGTCAGTTTAAAATATTATAGAAATGCATTATAGTAGGTTTACAGTGACAATAAAGTTCTACGCCCGTTCCGGAAGGAAAGTCACATTGCCACTTTTATAATTAAGTATTTTGAACGTGCAGTTGGATTTCTGGCTCTCTGACAAACTCGCTGTAACAAACTATAATCTTTCTCCATTCTCGAGTACGCACAATACTTTTAGTAAACTACTGTAGTAAACCCTTGGTACGTAAAAGGTTATTTATTATTAATTTTTATTTTATTGATGTAGTGTTATTAAATGTTACCGTTACACGATTTTAAGTAGGTACTGACATTTATGATTTGTTGTAACGTATTCGCGATTTACTTGGATTAAAAACAGAAATAATTATTTACTCTTTATCTGCTATGTTTCGATTATTAATTTTGGACACTAACAGGAAAAAATCACCAGAGCTAAAGCATAGTTGAAAGTTTCTTGCGTTTTATAAACAAAAATTAAAAATCTTTACCAATATATTGTTTGATGTGCAGTAGGTATACTCGTATATTGGAGTTATGAAAAAAAGTAGGTACCTGTACAAGTAACTAAGCTATTGCGATTTTCATACCAAAAGGGTTATTTTTTCTACGTTATAGATCAGTGGTTAAGATACAGAGAGTTGGGAAATTTAAGTCCCCCAGGAATCATACGAAAGTCAAGATTAAAAATGTGTGTATATGAATAAAGTCAATATGTATCAAGTGTCAGGTGAGCAAAATAATGTCAAGTTACTAGAAATCCAGGAATTATTGATTCCTATACCGTACAAGTCTGCAATGTTATTAACAATACTGTTGACGTCAAATCGGGGTTGATTAGTCACTTAATGTTTACTTATGGGTAGAGTGTGTAGTAATTATTATTTTTGATTTTATTAGAAAAGATGAAATAGATCAGCCATGTTGCCGATTCGTCGTGCGATAAAAATTAGCAGCTCAGAAGTTCGTAATTAATTATCCAATAAGCAGCGAAAAGCGGGTCTCATAAAACGAATAGTTACAATAGAAATAAATAAATAAACAATCAGTAAGTCTAACATTTTTTTTAATATGTATAAATATTTTTTTATACAGTATAACATGTGTGTGTGTGTACTGTATATATATTTACATTACGTTTTGTGTCAAAGCAAATATAAATAAGGACATTTTTGAAGGTCTTTGTGAAACACAAATAACAACATTGTATTTTATGCATAAAATGTGTAACTTTCATTGACTCGCTGACGTATAACTGATTTCTCTATTAACTTCGAGTTTTAAATATATATTTATATGTTCAATGAGTGTAGTTTACTTTTTAACTCTAGTGAAAACGAACAAAATAAACTTAGTAAATCCATTAGTCAATATAATTGGGTTTTTATCATGTGCGTATTTACAAAATAAACATATGTGTAGAACTCAATGTTTACGCAATTCACGTCATTATATTTTTAATTAACGGCTAATATAAATAGGCTAACCAAAAGATAATGAAACAAATAAAAAGTTAAGATTTACATCCACATATATAGTTAATATCGTCGCTTACTTCGTTACTTTTATTTACTGTCGTTCTATAAGATACGGCTGACATTTAATTTATAAAAAGTTTTAAGTCTACTAATTTAAAATTATAACCTTAGATAGAAAAAATTGATGTTATTTATAAAAGAAGTTAAATTTTATTTAATTGCATAAGTTGTTTATAAGAAATTCTACAAAATGGAAATATACAATGTTCACCTACAATTTCGAAGCTTTGTTTTGTTTAAACAAGTCGACGAATCAGTGATAGTATTTCAAACTGTTTATAGTATTTTCATATAAAATCGCACTGTTTCACTCTGAAAACATATGGTCACAATAAATTATCAAACAATAACATTATAAAATAAATGATATTTATGAATATTACATAACGGTTTATATTATAACAAAATAACTATCGGAAATACTTCCGTAAGAAGATTGTCGTCGTTTCAAATATCCTTAGAAGATAATTCACTAGTCATTTTGAAATGTCGACGATAAACCAACTTCTATTTATATTAAATATTCAATCAATCAATTTACCTTAACAAAATAAAATAATTTCCCAAGAAATAATTGAATCCCTCTTGCCACATGAAAACACGCATTCCGCAACACCTTCCGATTGAGGTCGAAAGGCACGTTTCATCGTTTCGTTCTATTATTCACATTTTCACTATGAACTTATTCGATTCGATGAATTTTTTGTCGTATTGGTAAAGTAGAATTGGTATTTTTCGTACAGAACAATGATTTTTTTTTTATTGAAATTAAGTACCAGTATACTCGGTCAATACAATAACCGTAATTGTATTGATTTTATAAATCGTACTAAGAATGCCGCAATTCTCCGCGCTGTATGTTTGTATTTCGTGGCTAACAAAGAACTCTCAGTATTTAACGATCACAGCCATCTCGTAAAATCGCAAATCCCACGATGATACCAATTACGACGTATAATATTGTTATTAGAAAATACACGGACAGGAAGTTATTTATTTATTTATTTTTAATAATTTATGATACGAATCTAAATCAGTATTATATACTGTAATTGTAAACCTTTAGTAACAATTGTAAAATAACACACAATTGTGTAAAAGATTTAAACGTTATAATACAAATACAAGTACAATGAATAGGTACATATTATATTTACTTATACTCATGTACTTTATAAGTTCAAATACCAAACTATATTCTCACATTTACTCTAACAAAACCAATTAGGCGTACCTACCTACCTCTATTTCTCTCTCTCTCTCTCTATTCTCTCTGATTTGTTGTTCATGGGTGCCAGCGATTGCAGTGAGGTTTCAGCATTTTACTGTAGAATAATATGCCGACGTGTTCGGAGGTATTTTTAATAACCCACCACGGTGTGAGTTCAAGGTTGTATTTATGACTATTGTATTCAATGGGATATTAATTTAGATTATATATATATAGTATGCATTATACTTAAGAAAATATTATTTCTTTTTACGCTTTATAGTCTTCTATAGGATGATGAATCATATTGATACATCTGTTATAAAATTATATAGTACTTTTTACTTGTTTCATTGACACCACTATACCCAGGATGACTACACGTGTCAAGTATATGATTTCGTTCGGCTTTCCGAATTTTCAAATCAAAGTTCAATGTCTACTCTATTGTGTGCAATATGTTACATAAATGATTCGTGTTCTAGATAAGGAGGGGGAGGAAGGTGTTACGGCTCTTTTATTCCAGGGGTTGAATCGTACACTGAACTCACCAGAACCAGGAATTATGTTCAAATTATTGGGTAAGAGTAATAATTCATACGCATTTCTGGTAGTGAGCATATAAATGGGTATTTTGTTTTTCTTTTGTTCTTTTAAAGAAATCCAAAGTATGTAATTTTAAGAAACCAAGACTTGTGCATTCTATAAAAGCAACAAATTCCATTGTTAAAAATTGTAAACCAATATTCAATTTAAAATAATTACTTCATATAAAATGTACACAAAGTAAATTAATATGTGTAGTACACATGCACTCGTAATATAACAATTAAATGTTATATCATACTCGGTGTATTTTTTATACTTCATTGTATAGTAATAAATATGGAATTGAAAATTATTACAGTACCATACATATAATTATCGTATATTCCTTATAAGTACGTATCATTTTCTTTAGTGTTTGAGTAAATTAGAAAAAAAAAACCAGTGTAATTTACAAACAAATATCACGTTTTAAGCACTCTGTAGAAGAATATTATATTCTTAATACTAATTATTTACTTGCCTCAATTCCACGTTAAATATCTATTATACTTACTATAGTGTTAGAGTTGAAGAAAGACATTTTATATAAACTACAATACAGTATGGTTATTGGTCACCGATTAATGACGTGTGCATAAACATTTTTTTCTTCGTTGTGTACTTAAATGTGTTAATTTTGACTTAAAACATTATAGGTATCTATTTAATACTGTCTTATTATTAACTATCAATTCGGGTCTTGCTAGCCAAAATACTGCACTTAGAATAAGGCCTGCTACTATCTATACTATATATATACGTATATCATTTCAAATTTACTTGTTCAGCTAATAATATCAAACAGTTTACAGTTTCTTTGAAGCGACAACGAAATTTGAGTTTTTCACTTGAACTACCTTAATGATTTAATATAAACAATGTTTCCATAGTGCAGTTTGATCATAATATTAATTGTTTAATACTCTTATGATAACAATACATTTTTAAATATGATTAATTTTTAAAAGGCTCTCGAAAAATGGTAATTAAACATTAATGTTTTGAAATGACTACTGTTTATTAATAAAAATACATGTAAAGAATTATAGTAGTAAATACATTTTATACTGATTAAACTTATCGTATAACAATGATATAAAAAGTAACCAAACTCAAAAAGTAT
Organism: Drepanosiphum platanoidis; assembly: GCA_948098885.1. Lineage (NCBI taxonomy): Eukaryota > Metazoa > Arthropoda > Insecta > Hemiptera > Aphididae > Drepanosiphum > Drepanosiphum platanoidis. Next base: position 23,225,064 of record OX402528.1, read on the forward strand.
TTTCTAGATAAAGACAAGGTCATTAATTATAATAACTTGATTGTAAAAAAATATATACAATACTAATGTTAAAATATTGCTTCGAAATGATGATACACCAAATTATAGCCTACTCGTATTTAGTACTTAATGTGAATTAGACTTTTCACGAGTACAATGTATATTCATTTGATTTGAAACAAATACCAATCAGGCGTATTAAAAGAAAAAGTAACAAACTTTATAAACACTCTAATAATAATAATAATAATAATATTATAATTATTATTTATTTTTTTTTTAACGTTGGACGGATATTATTGTTTCGAGTTTCTTTTAAACAATTTAGCACATTTCAGTAGGCTTAGGATATAAATATTTGCATATAACGTTTCCCAAGTTATGTTTAGCATCGGCTTGTTCGGTTTCATTGTATACCTAAGTCACAAACAACAAATCCGATATGAATGACTAGTAATAATTATTTCAATGCACTTCTCGTATACTCACTCCGTTGAACGTAATACAAGGCATCGGAGCCGTTCGCGGTAAACCGCCCTGTGTTCGATTACCGTGTCGAATCATCAATAAATCACTTTGTTCTCTATTCATGAAACATTTTTTTATTTGACCATAGTAATTATCATACGAGTACAAGCCCAATTTTCTGGTACACTGAAATGAGATGAAAACATTATATTACACTTGTAAAACGTGTCACTGATAATATCAAATGTTCTACTACTTCGGGGCTGTGTATACATTTGCTATATTTATTTATTTTGGTGTGTACGATATTATACGAAATAATTATTGAGTTTAACCGCGTTATGGCATTCTGTGTCTATAGGTACGACATTTTCTTATTACACTGTAACGAATTATAATGTGTTCGCCGATACATAATGATACGACCAGACCAGTGTGGCACGTTTCGAGTCTGGGAAAAAGGGACGAAGGTTCCGGGTGCAGACATTTTAGTAGCGAAGAGCTAATAAAATAATATATACAATTTAATTTTTGTTCTTAAAATGAAAAACAGAACATGGCCGAGACACTTATTAGCGTTTTAAACAATTTGTATTTTCGTTATAAGTAAGTACTGCTAAGCCATGATTTTTTTTAAGGAGATCTCTTATTATTATATTTAACATAATAAAATAAAATAAGTAAATAAAATTTCATAATTAATTAAACATAATTTGGGAGATGCTTCACAAGTTCACTATTGTAATCACGAATGCTACCAATAAGCATAATATGTGCGAAAAAATATTTATTTCAAATAAAATATCTATCTTTAATCTTCATAATAATGATATCAAATTTGAAATAGAACCATATGACAACATGCTTTGTAAAAAATCTGAAGCATATAGTCTAAATTAATAATATATATATATAAGTGAAATGTAGGGGAAATTCATAAAATGTATATTCGATCTCGATCATACATTTTTAATCTACCACAGTGATTAAATTACCATCTGCATTTTTCTTATTTGGCTTGTAAATAGACAATAAAAAATAAAAACCATTAAAATTCATACTTTAAGAAATGTTATACAATTTGTTTAAATGTATAATTAAAAAAAAAAAATTTAATTTCTATTTCACTATTTCGAAAACAACGTTCTATATACTCGTATTTTATTCAGAAATTATGTATGAATTTAATTACGATGTAATAAAAGAAGGCGTAATTTTAAATCGAAAATATTACTATGACCATTTTTTTTTTACACAAGACGAAATTCGCAATAAATAAATTGGTTCAGAAAATCAATCGACGACTAGGGTTTTAATCAGTTATTATTTTAGGTCTTAAGAATTAATTTAAATATCAAACTATGTTTTATTAGGTACATAATGTACGCGTGAAAACAATGAAATCCTTAGTCCTTACTTGATATGCCGAACGTATTAAGTCTGTAGAATTCATATAGCATGCCAAGTAACTGGCCAATAATTGTTGTTTGGATTGCAATATTTGTATACTGCACACTTGCCATTTGTTTTTCAGACATTCGTCAAATCCGTTTCGACATTTAAAAAACCATCTTCCGTCAAATAATTTTTTCTGTAACGCATAGTGTAATTATTTTTACTACATTATCATTAGCACATAATTGTTCAATTATTATATATTTTGTTCGATATTTCCTTGAAAAGTTCTTGAATTTCAGTACAAGAAATGAAATGTCGTATATTAAATGTATAAAAAAATGTAATGAAACACAATAAATTGCTATAAATTTCATATGATATTTAATCACACAGTTAAAAATATTCATTTAAGCAATTGCATAAGTGTCCGTGAAATAAAACCCAATTATAAATAATCATAATATACACTTACTTCGGTGTCTCCAAAAGGTATAAAGTCAAAATTTACATATTTTTGAAATGTTGCTAAATTCGGTCCAATTTGATTTTCAAATAGATTCATGCATTCCGGGCACAGACTTCCGTAATATATCGACACTGTGATTTTCTAAATACAAACAGAAGCAATTCAGTATTTTTCATAGAATGTATTATACTTATATTCGTTGAACTCACCGGTACAAAATTTTGATTTTCCACACGAGCCCAATCATACGATGGTTTTAAAGAGCCCTTTTTCACACTTACTACATCCACACAAACGATTTTAGTAATTATCAGTAAAGAAAAAAACACGGGGGAAAAAGTGCTCGTGATCATTATTTTTTTATTAAAATAGCTTATTGGTAATATGTACAACATGAATACCTACAATCGTAACAGCAGTACCTATTAAAATGATCGAATTTTATTTTAGTTGTACCTATAATATGTTGCGAGCTCGTTTATCTAGAAGCATTTATTTACATGTATAAGCGTTTTGAGACATTGCACTTTAAATGCTACATCGATATAACATAATAATAACTATAATGAATCGTGTAAAATAAAACACTCGAATAATCGGATGATAATTGTTTATCTCTAATGTTTTTCTAATTAATCATAAAAATGTGGAAATTATTGTTTTAATATTTATTCGAAAACACCATTAGCATTATAAAATGATTACGTGAATAATTGATTTATTTACCCAAGTTATAATAGATTTCAGACTTCGCTATAGCATTGCATTTTATTTACATTTATGTTGCTAAAGGTAAATATACTATCTATACATTATAGAATACATTGTAAACGACATCATAGTAAAGGTCAAAAGAAGTTTTGCGCTGACATTTGAAACACGAAAGTTTAATTCAAAACGAATAAACTCAAGACATCGTCAAGACACACGAGTAAATAACTCGATGTCGTAGAACAAAAACGTCCCATAAAGACTTATAGAAATGTGGACATGCTTATGATCGTCAATGTCAACGTGCTATAATGATTCGCTTTTTAGTCACAACTTTGAAATATTTAAAGGTTGTTGTTTTTTTTCCAAATTTTTTTATCGTACTCGGTTCTACGTATAAATCGACGTAGAATGATTATTTAATGTATTTCGAATTCTCACCTTAAATTATACAGTCGAACGCTAGAAGAAGTCGTCTGACAGACTTCATTAAAATAATTGTGGCAAAATGTTTAATACTCGCAGGGAAATTATAATTCAAAGACACCGACCGACGTCCAGAACGAAAAGTTCAAAACTCAAATCACTATTGATCCCTAATAGTAATTACTTACGTGAGTTTTCGTCCATTACAAGTTTACATGGTATTATGTACCTAGGCGAACCCAAAAGACCACTATTAGAAAGGTGAGTGTATTGTACATAAAAATATTAAGTCCACGTAACGAATTATGTAACCAATATCCATCATATTTACTCACTAATCTAATACGCTCCATAACATTAACATCGGACGTTCATTTCTAATGCAATCATCGACTATTATGAATTGACATTATTCTTATATACATTTTATATCATATTTAATACTATCAATATTTTAGGTAATTATTAGTTAAAATAATAATAATGATAATTTCAACAAATCAAGAACATTTTTGTAGGCTAATAGGACATTTTTGAAGGTTTTAAGTCATAAACGCATTTTTATAGAGTATTTTTGTAAGTTTTTTTGGATATCAAAGTCCGGGCCCTAGTTATAATACTTTATGAACCAGTGTTAGTCAACCAAGACTAATTAAATAGTATAGAATCGCATCATATAATTAACTTGCACTATAAAACGTAGATAAAATAATATATTATTAAATATTTAACAATACATTTTGAGATTTACTATTACTTTTTATTTCTGTGAAAATCCCTAAAAATAAAACGACCAAACAAACTCAAATTGTTTTAGTTCCAAATTGCATTTAACAGCATAATATTTTATTCCAATCAGAAGTTTTTTTTATTAACATTCACTAACTAATCGTTCATTAATCTGAAAGTGGCCGGAAACAGGCATAATTGTTTATCTATAATAGACTCAATACAGTGCACAAGCAGTTAATTTAAATTCGTTTTCAAAATTATTTGTTTTGAGAAATATGTTAGTGTAATACACGATCTTATTCGATGTTAATTAAATCTATTCGGATATAAGTAATCCAATAATGTGTGTAAGAAGTAAGTTTAAAAGTAAATTACATATGATATAACTGACTAGTTGAACTTATTATTATTATAATTATTTTTTATAACTATTAATAAACTATTATAATTTATACTTTACTTTGTCGACAGCATACTTTTATCCATTTGTCAATTTACTTGATATATAAATTCCATAAAACTTATTTTACTTAAACTTATATTTTAAACGTGCTCAATACGGAATGTTATTCGATAATTCGATGCCATTTTATAAATGGCAAATAATATTAATTTTATTCCAAGTAAAATGTAGGTGATAGGTCTACCATACTTTTAACTTAATAAAATTTCGTAGTGCATCAATTTTTGTGTTTCGATTTCTAGTGTAATACGAACCCATATTTTTATCATGTCACAGTATTTGGTCTTGCAAATGTCTATTAAATATGGATACAATCTTTTTAATTACCCATAAAGTCATAACGCATAGGTTCAGTTACGCATTATGTATAAATATGAATTGAGATCTTTTATTTAAGTTTTCTTGATCATATATACATATATATTATGTAAGATAAAGACATGTGTTTTTAATTTCTAAGGGTTTTCTGGTGCATTGTTATGTCTTTGGTGATATCTTTATGCGGCTTACAAATATATCAACTTTGTAATAACTGGTTGAGTAGCAGAATGATAATGACTTTGGACAATAATAAATATAGCATATGGGATCTACCGTTTCCGGCAATAACATTTTGTAGCGATACTCAGCTTCAGAATATCAGCAAAAGATCACTTAAAGATGATGTATTCAACAAGTAATAAACAACATTCGCCGTATTCTTAACTTAAAAGAGTTCATATTAAAATCTTCATCTTTAGAGAAATCGGAGATGCCATTAATTTATTATGTCATACATTCGATTTTGACAAGAATGTAACATTAAAAAATATTAATCAAAAAAATTGGCAGTACTTATTACAGGTAAGACGATTTTTTTTTTTTTTGGTATGTTTTAATAATATCAAATAAAGTAATGTATATTTTAATTATAATCAAGTATATGTTTTTTTTCCGCTTATAGTAATAGATTATTTTACCTCTTAAAAATTTGAGTCGTTTCAAAATAATTCCTAAATAATGTTTTATTTATTTATTTCATGTATTTAAATGTAAAGAATCACAAAGTAGCCTGTGAACAGATAGTTTCAATGGTGTTTTGGCTATATGATGAAATACAATCACCTTGTGATTACATGCAACCAATAATTACATCGTATGGTCTTTGTTATTCACTAAATATGGTACCTCATCGTCATTTATGCAACAACAATTATCTCCAAACGTATGAGTTTCCATCGTGTATCACATACAATAAATTTGATACACAAATTTTTATAGCATGTCTTTTTTCAATTACACCCAAGCGGATATCATTACTAAGAACAACGAAAGTACATGGACTCCCGAAACGGGCTACAGCCAAAATGCCACTCCGTTCGACGTACCTTGGAGAGTTACAGGGGATACCGTTGAAAACGCCGTTCGACTGGTTTTAAAATTGAAAAATACAAACTTGGGTGATCAGTGTCCGAAATCAGACTCTGGGCTAACGGTAATTATCAACGTATTCAATAAATATAATTTGTAAGTATTATCATACTCCGTCGTTCTTATTGTCAGTAGGTACCTGTAACATAAGTATTAGGCATGTTAATTTTTATTGTTTAAAATCATTAATATTAAAGTTAAACCAGTATGTTTCTCACAGAATTTATATATTTCAGTTGATCTTACACAACCCAGCGGAAATTCCAATTGGTATCCAGCCTACGGCCTATGTTACCGGTAATAGTATGTTGTCGGTTTCGTTATCCGTGGCTCTTGTACGTACATCGCCAAAGATCAAAATGTGGGAACCAAAACTTCGAAACTGTTATTTTCAGCACGAAAAAAAGTTAAAGTTTTTTAAAATATATACACTTCAGAATTGTGAAATCGAGTGTAGAGCCAATAACACACTTAATCGATGCGGTTGTAACGCTTATTATCAACCAAGTGAGGATTTCGTTTCTGAACTAATTACATATATAACGAACCGTCAATGTAACTAATAACTATATAATATGTAATAAAAACCAATTAATAAACCGTATAATTAGACCCATTTAACTTTATATTATATGATATTTGAAAATGTTTACACAGGATGATTTTTCAGGAGATCCAGGCGTCTCGGTGTGTGGAACCGATAATTTAGAATGTATCAGAGAATCGTCAACTATTGGTGAATTTTCTATAGAATTATGAGAGTATCAAGATGATTAGTTATTTACCAAATAAATTAACATCGCAGGTTATTCAATTTTCGACAAAGAAATAAAGACGTCCAATCATTTAGAGAAGTGTAAATGTTTGCCGGCTTGTATGGACATTCAATACGAATATGATACTGTGGAATTTTTTAGAAACTGGACGTCAAATTCAACAGTTAAAAAACTGTAATAAAAACCAATAAATCAATTTTGAAAATATGGTGGAAACATGTAACAGTAAATAATTTTATTTCTATTTTGTTTGACACAGACAACTTACTGAAGGTACAGCTGTGGTAGTAATTTATTTTAAGAGGAAATCAGTGGTCGACGTACAAAAAGCTCCGTTAATGCCGTTCAATGAACTCTTAGGTAGATAACTTTTTGAAAAAGATCTTTAAATTGAATTTAAAAATAATGTGCAACTGTTTAAGGTAATGTAGGTGGTCTATTTGGGTTGTTTCTCGGTTGCAGCATAGTAAGTTTCTTTGAAATATTATACTTTTTCGTAATACGATTATATTTTGACCGAAGAAATCGGAAGAAGGCCGAATCAAAAATAATGCCAAGTTTTATAATCGAATAATCATCAAGTTTCAAAATATTACAGAACTATTTGATGATATATATTATTGTATACGATTGAAAAATTAAAATATAATGTACACATTAAAATTAATACTTATATAAATTGTATAAAAAGTACCTACCATTATTGTCACATTACCCGACATTCACGTTTTATTATACGTATATAGTTAATTTAATGAATTTAAAACTACTTACACGATATAATTTATAGTAGTTATGTAGTTGATAAATAATTATTTATACATTATAGTCTAAAGCAGTGGTGCGCAACCTGGGGGTCGCCAGTCATCACCAAATGAAAAAGTTTTGTACTATGTATATTGTATATTATTTTATAGTTTTATACAAAGTACAATTATTTTGTACCGTTGATGGCTGTGTCAATCGTAATATTATGACATTATGTCATATCTTAATGTTGCGATAACAAGTTCTATTGAATCACGCAGTTTAAAAATATTAAAATTTTTGATTATCATTATAATGATACATTTTTTAATTTTAGATTTTGTAAACTCAAATTTTGTATTTTTTTTCATGTTTTTCATTAATTAAAATAAAGAAATATTAAAATTGCTCTAAAATTAACGATTTAATGTATATGAATAAAATGTGTGTATACATTAAGACTATTAAGTAAATTTATATTACACACTTACATAATGTTGGTAGGAAGCCCCGGAGGGTCGTATTAAAAAATAAATTATTTTGGGGGGTCGTGGATCAAAAAAAGTTGCGCACCACTGGTCTAAAGTACCTAGTGTTTTAGTATTTTATAGCACAGTACTTTTTTTTAGATAAATTTTGATACTTGAATTTACTTTCATTTTAAAATAGATTTATTGTGTTCATTATTATTAACTACAACTTATCAATTAGTTTAGTATCTATTTGTGATTCGAAAAATAAACTAATACAATTTTTACAATACAGGTGTTTAATCAAATCAGCCCCTATCACTTTTAATGTTCGACTATGATATAAAGAAGCCGACACAACTTCCACGCATATTTCTTCGTTATGTTTTATTTTTAATTTGTCACGCGTATAATAATTGAACTTGGAATACAAAGATACGTGGATAAAATACTTTAAAATATCAATTGTTTTCACTATATTAGATGTAACTATGTAAGGTATTACTTTGCTTGCTTTTAAATGCACAACATTTGCGTTCTTTAATTGCACTTCTATTTTACTACTATCTATTGTCTATACTATCTATATTTAATAATTGCGGGATTTATTATTGTTCTTTGAGATGTTATTTCGTTTAGTTATTACTTTTCAACACTATTCACGTTTTCATTTTTTCTAGCATACAATCGTTAGTCACGAGATAAAAATTATATTTTATTACAGTACATTACCGCAAATAAGTGACAGATAAAACTATCAACGCCTAGCATAATTTTTGTTTGATAAAAAAATGACGTTTTCATGATTTATGTAGTATACGATGAACACTATTTTAGAATATTCTGAATATTATTGCGGGGTTTTAATAAATATATCAAAGAATGGGTATACACGTCTTATACTTGGAATGATTTAAATATAAGAAATATGGTTATGATGTTAATCACCTGAGTTATTACTTTGAGAGAGTTACTCGGTCGTGAATCCGGAGCAGACTAGGCCAACTGTGTTGCAAACATTGATATGGGTAATAATATTTAAATCTTACTTCTTTTATATCGAGATGTAGGATATGGACAAAATACAGCGCGTGTACGTGGTAAGAGAAAACACAGGCTTTAGCATATAAATTATTATCAAAATGTCAAATCAATCTAATATTTTAAAGCAACTATCCAATACTATTTTCAAATTTTAAACGATATCAAATAACTCCTCACTGAACATTCAAAACTAATAATGATTTTATCCTTTTGACATGTATTTTGTTATGACTTTTTTAAACTAATGTCAACATTCATGACTCATTAGACGTGATGTTCTATTCGATCAGTTATCTAATCGGTTTTTTCAATTCCAATATTTTTATATTAGTCATTTTAATATGATGTATTTATATATTAAGCGCTATATACAAATTAATATTGTATAGTTTAGTAATGTGTTACTAGCCATAAGAGGTGTACAAAGGAGGTATTAAAATAAACATGAACTTACTTAACAGATGTTTAACTGTTACACTAGTATTTGTATTTATTGAACTAACAATTCATGGATATGCATATTCTGAAAAAGGTAATATATTAATATTTTCTATCTTTACGGTTATGAACAACCGGTCTCCTGACTTGAAAAATTACTTCATCATTTATTTTAAATTACTGATTAAAAGAAACTATTATGTATGCGATAATTGATTATACATTATTTTTAAGATACATAATACATAATTTTTGCACCTATTGCTTCGTGATTAAAATATAGTATTTAGAATTATTGAAATATATTTTAAACAATGATTAACCATTATTTTATCTACAACACCTGCCGCCCTACGTGAATATTAAATATTTTTTTGAAACAAAATATTTTCAAACTCTTTTGTCTAATGATTTTTCATGTACATTATTTATATTTAATCAACTATGTATACAATATCAAACTATACTCCAATGCTTTCAAAAGTATTACGATCAAATAAAACTTCTACTAACGAATATTTAAAGAATATTTTAAATACTTTTTACTAGTGTTAAATACAAATTTTCATTCAATCTCTTAATTTTCTGGCGATCGATTTAATTTAATGCCGGCTTATAAAAACACCGTGACAAACTAATCTAACATAAAACTATAGCGTTATTATTATAATGTTAAACTATTAACATATAACATGGACTGATTTTGTTAATTAATTATAAATAATAAAATATAATATGTATAATATGAAAATAAATTGAAAATGTTTTATTGTTCTTGATAAGTAGTTTAAATGTTGATAAGATAGTTGAATAATAGTTGAATGCTACTAAAATACAATGGTCAAAATAATAATCGATGAATATTTTAAACACTCATTCTAAAATCTATTTGAATACATTCATAGTATTTTAAAACGTTACTAAAGTGTTCAATTTTTCCATCGGAAAGCAGCTATAGATGTAGATTCCAATCTCGCACAATGAATACAACTTTCGATGACTCATTGCGCACAATGTTTGATAAAAATTAAATCTAATATAACTATTATTATTTTACGCCTAACGTTATTGTTGCAACATATTATAATATGAACGTGAGGAATTTCTATATGAAAAATAGTTCATCTAATTATAAATAAATAATCGAAATTATCAATAATATATATTCTATGTTTCAACTTAACAATTTTAGGATTTTTTAAAGTAGAATTGTGGTTTTTTTACAATTAAATACATAATTAAATTAGAATTTTATTGATGTTGTAATATTATTCAAATATAGCTAAGTATCATGTAAACTTGACTCAATAAGCGAATTTTGCTTCGTCTTCTAGTGCGTACGCCTGTGTCAAATTTCATTCAATCTTAATTTTTTGAAATATAAAAATTCTGTTACTTGTTAGTATATGTTTTTTTTTCTTTTAAATGTTTTACATTTATTCTACGAAACATAAATGATATATTTAACCAATAAAGTTTCGTTTTGAAACTTACCCCTTAACTTTTTTCAATACAAGGTCTTCCGACCGAAATATTTAGTTTTACTGAAATAGCGTTCATACTTTGTAAATACAAAAATAAAATGAACCTTGGGATTTATTATGTATTAAAATAATCTTAAAATTTGTTTTTTTTTTAATATAAAACAGACGTTTTGAAAGTAACAGTTGACCAAATCAACGTCGGAAGCGTATTGATTACATGGAATAAATTACAGAAATTTTCTACCGATCAAAATTATTATGAGGTATCATACTGTCCCAAAAGTAAGTGCACTTACGACGATGATCTAAAAAACTTCACTAAAATTAGAGTAAGTATCAGAAGTTATCATTAATTTTACAACATGTTTATGTGTAACAAAGTACAAACAATTTGCAGGGTCATTCTATGATTGTGAAATTTGTAATTGATTTTTGTAATAATTATACAATAAATGTTGCTGCAAAGGATTATAATGAAGATAATGAAAAACTAACTGAAGGCAATGCTATATTTGAACCGAGTAATTATAACATTTATATTATTAGTTATAAAACTATTACATGTATGACTAATTTTAAAGTCAAGTATCATACTAAATTTATGATATAGGTATACATTAAGTTATACAGTGAAACCAGTATATAACGGACAGTTGCGGGACCAAAATAATTATCCATTATAGACAGGTGTCCGTTGTAGACAGGTTTCAGTGTTTTAAAAGTCAAACTAATCTACAAACAGATCTGTTTAATGAAAAATTAAAATTTTGTACGTATATTATTTATTTATATATAGTCAACGGGCAAGGAAAAAAACATAACATATTAATTGACACAATATATGAAACTTATAGACAATATAATAATTATACATATAACTAATACATATACAATAATATACTCGTATAATATTATGTCATACATAGATTATTGAATAAAATTAACTGAAAAGTTTGAAAACATTTTTATTAATGTATATGTAAAATATATATTATAAAGTTTATGTGTGTATATTTCGGATGTTATTTGCTACATTAGTGTAATAATTGTTATATTATCCAAGCAAATTATATAATTAAAATGGTTCATACAACACGGGAAATTAAATATAATATAATGGTCCTTTCGGTATAAATATTCTCGTATTTACATTCAAGAGATATCTTATCATTTTTCGTTCGGTGTCGTTATATTGAAGCCACTATTGTGATTTTGTGCGAAAATACTTTGTCAATACATTTACAGAAGTAATGTTTAATATACAGACCAAACCGAATTTCTTCCATGAACCTCTTTATTAAAAAACCCTGCCTATGGGTGGATTAATGACGTAAAAAAGCATCTAAAAGACTTGGCGGCGAGGAATCGGATGACTTAGTTCAAGACCTAGAGAAGTGGACTGATGACGGCAAAAGTTCTCGGAGAGTAGGTTACACGAGCTAGAAGAATAGGAGATTTCCAGGAATAACTTGTGATATTATTATAATCAACAACATCTACTCATCTACTTTATTATTGAATAATCAGTAGGTATACACTCTAACTGGATCGCATAGGTATCGCGTAGGTAATTAGAAAATTAACCGATCCATTATCTAGTCTAACCGTGACGTATGCATTACCTATGTTTGTACAATTTTTAGGCGTGTGCGTTAATTTTTTTTAGTGACGTTTCCAATAATAATGATAATCATGTTTGCAGTTCCTTCACAAATTGAAAATTTCAAAGCTAATTCAAATACTAATGATAATTCAGTCACATTGTCCTGGAATTTTTACTATTGTGAGAAACTCAATAACGATAATTATTTTAAAATTACATTAAAAGGGAAAAACATTGACACACAAAAACCTATTGCTGGCAGTCAAACAAGTACCGTAAAATGTGAAGTAAGAAATTATGTAATAATTATTTGGTTTAAACAATTTTATTTTTGCCATCAATATTATTGTCACGTGATAAGTGTATGGTCATTAATTTCTTTATGTATTAATTTTAACAATGTACAAATATTTCCTAGAATTCAAATAAACCGTGCGAATATAAATACACTGATTTATCACACTACAGCAAATACGACTCAACAGTTGAATTTATCAACCCGTTGTTGAATAAAATAGTAAAGAATAGTAGCACACAATTCACCACAGCATCTTCAAGTAAATTATATATTTAATTTGATTTAAATTATGTTGCATGCAATTTAGTTTACAATTATAATAACGAATAATATAAATTCTTTAAATGGTACATTGCTCGTATGCATATATTATATACATAATGTGTATACACGAATTAATGATTCAATTTGATATTTAATATTACCTATTATCATTTTCCAATTATCATTTGAACATTAAGATGATTTATTTCAATAAAATGAATTGGTAATGATTTTTACATTATCGTTCTCATTATCAACTTGGATTATATTAAACTGTGAACTTAATTTTAACGTATAATTTTTTTTTAATCTAATTTGCAGTCCCGAAAAAAGTATACGATAAAGATGTAAAACTCAAAGTAAAATTAAAACACAATAGTAAAAACCAAATTGACTTTACTATGTCCAAAGACCTATTTTCGAATGAATATGGAAAAGTTACATTTTATGGAATAATAATTTATGATAAAAAAAATTGTGAATTGGATAAACCGAAATATAAATTTAAGAAAAACGAAGATTGGCCACCTATTTTTGCGAATTATGAAAAATTAACTGATATTCAGTTTTATTTTCAGATAAATCTCAAAGACTGGTCAGACGGTAAGTAACTCATTTCTATAGAAATACATTTTTTTATTTCGATTTTATCTTTTTTATTTTTTCAAACGTAAAGCCTGTACTAATACATAATACTAATTAAATATAAGAGGTAAATCCATGAGCAAACGACTAATTCGTCTATTCATCCTGACATTCATGTGTTTAGATTCAAACGAAATACATTTTAGTATCGGTCCAAATTCTTGTTATAACAATAAAAACAATTATTGCAATCAAAGTTTGGAACAATTCGAATCTGGTATTGATTACGGGTTAAAAGTCAGAGCTTTTACTGACAGTGGGTATCAAGAGTCCGAGGCCATATCGTTAAAATTAAGTAAGTAGCACTGTTGACAGTATACATTCAATGATGTTTTTTATTATTTATGACTATACGAATATATAATCCACACTAAAATAAATTATTAGGGCTTGTATTGCTAGCGTTACTATAGTAATGAATCGCCACCTAGTACTTACTAAAAAAAAAAAACTCCTTCATTTTACTAATACGTGTTATTGTTATTTTTTTTTGATAACATAGCATTTTCGGATTCTACCTATTTGGTGTTATTATTTAGTATAATAACCATATTACTTATTTGCATCGTCGCTGGACTGGTGTACTTAATAGTGGTTGAAAATGTTTCGTTGTACGTAAAACAAAATTTATAATACTTTAATTACATAATATTATTGATATGTGTTTATATTTAAATATTTAATTACACAGGAAATATTTTATGACTTTGCGAATCAAAAAAAAAACTCTCGTACCGAACGATATGGATTTACAACAGTTGCTATCTAAGACTCCTCAAGAAATTTTGATCGAGTATAATACTTTGGATTTAGTTTTGAAGTCAAGTTCTTCAGCAGCAAACAATACCTGTTATGCAGCTATGTTGCCGCAAAATAAAATCAAAAATCGATACCTAAATACATTACCATGTAAGACCAAAAATCTAAAATATGTATTTTTTCTTTTATTTAATTGTTAGTTTTTTTTTTTTTATAGACGACTATAATCGAGTGATTTTAAAGTTGATTGATAGCGACTACATAAATGCATCATATATTAAAGTGAGTTTAATTTCATTATGTTTTTAAAAACGTATTTTATACATTAAAGTGGCGTAGATACAGGGGGGGGGGGGAGGGAAGAGAGAGTTAGGAGTTCAAATTTTCTCTTAGAATCATAAAAATGTATAGTTTTTATTTATTTGGAAAAAAATCTTTGTTTCTGTAAATATTAAAATATTGCATTATATCACTTAAATATGAAGATTTGATTATCAGAATTGTATTTTTGGAGAGGACTGCTTTTTCTAGTGAAAAAAAAATGTATACTGGAATGACGCGAAAATATTTTATAAGCATTAGAAAATTATATTTTGATAAGATCGGAAATTCCGGCGAATTAATCGATGAATCGACCATTGGTTGTTTCATCGAAACTCAAAAAGTAATAATCGTAGGACACACACACCTACACACATCGTAGTGAAATCAATACATTCCTTGCTTTATTCAGGATTAAAAAAAAAAAAAATTAACTTAAGATTAGAAAAACCAAATGCATTTTATTAATCGATTGTATAATTTTAGTATAACAAATGTGTTCGGCAATACATAGCTTGCCAAGGTCCTACAAAAGATACTCGCAATGATATGTGGCAAATGATCATCGATCAAGACGTTGCTGCAATCATTATGTTATGTCAGAATAAAGAAGACGATAAAGTGAGTAAAAAATTATTATTTAGACCACGGCCGAGTGAGAGTTATGTATGTGTATTCGTGAAAATATTTTATATAGAAATTAATCTCCACGAGAAGTATTTTGCACGAAACAATCTCGTTTATCGTTAAATCAGTACCTACTTCATTTTATTTAGATTCTACATTTTTTGTACATTAAATCACAACGAATAATAATTTGTGTGACAACAAGTTGTTTAATGATACACAGAAACATTAAATCGTTTTTGATGATAATTATTAATTATATTCATAAAAACTGTATGATAATCTCCTAAGAGTTGAGAAAAGATGGAAAAGAGTAAATAAACATTTCTGATCCGAATCAGATTGAAATGTAACTTAAGGTTTAAAATTTTATTTCAACCGCAAGTCAAAAAAAACTTCAAACAATTTCTTATTGGTTTCATTGCCATTAAAAAGTTTATTTAATTGTTTTGAAACAATTATTATAATTTTTAAATCAAATACACTTTAGCATATTTGCATAAATGTCCGAAATTGTTTATAAAAGATATGACATTTATGAATATTTGTTTATTTATAAAATTTAATTTTACAGATAAAATGCGAAAAATATTTCCCAACTAACGAAAAGAACCCTAGAGTTGAATTTGGTGATATGCGAATTGAACATTGCGATGAACTAAATAACGATAACAATGCGTTCACAATCAGGAAATTTAGAATTTATTACAAAGTAAGTAATACAATTGTATACTCATATTATCTATTTAATTATTTCAATTAAAAAAACTTAACAGGCAAAATAGTTATATAGTTATTACATAACTACACCCGAAATTTATTCACTTGTTTAGTATATAGGTATTAGATACTATTTACATTTGATACTTATACCGTCATGAAAATTGTTTAACAAATTATCAAACACATAATCAATAAATTTTTTTCAATAGTGTCTCGCATCAATTAATATTCTATAATAAATTTATAATAAATAAATATTAAAATGTAAATTCGTGTTTTAGGGTGAATTTATAAAATCAGTTAGACATTTTCAATTTCACGAATGGCCAGATTTCGACACACCCAAAGAACCTTCAGTGTTGTTGCATTTTCGTCAGATAGTGCAATCCAAATGTAAAGAGGGTTTATTGGTTGTTCATTGTAGGTTAGTTGCAACATAATTTCATTCTATTTTATTTGTTAACTTTATGGCTAATCTAAATATCGGTTTCAAATTGGGATTTCAATTTAAATACATTTTACCAATTGTTTAAAGTGCAGGAGTTGGTCGAACGGGTACCTATATCGCTTTAGACATGTTGCTGCAACAAATCGAGACGGACAGGACACAATTATTAAATGTGTTCAATATTGTTCTGGCATTGCGTCAACAAAGAAATAATATGGTTCAAACAGAGGTAAAGTCTCCAATATTACAACCTGTAATTTTGAAAATAATCTAGATTCGAACGATCTTTAATGGCTTCTATATTATGATCGAATTATTTAAACAATAATTTTATACTATACTACATTTAGTAATACAATAATAAATAGTATACGTATTACAAGTGAACATTATCATTTTCTTTTCCTTTTTTTTTTTTTTCTTTGGTTTTGATTAAAACCGTTAAATATTTAACGAATGTTAATATTTTTTTTTTAAAAATACAACACTTAAATGTATTACATAATGAGGTTTTCTAATTGGAACATTGTAATAGATATCATAAAATGTTTTTCAAAACATACTTCGATTTGTTTATTTGTAATTTCCCACCACCAGGGAAGAAAACTAATAAAAATATAATAGAATAAGATCATCGAAACGAGTAAACATATTAATCGATGGTTAACATTTTCAGAACCAGTACGAATTCATTTACAGATGTTTGGAGGAATACACACTGTCACAATATAATATCCCATACTGTTCACGATCAAGCACTGAAAATGACTCTTCGTTAAGAGGTCTGCAGTAAGAACAACTCTTTGTTATTATTATAGTTCGTCGGCGAAAATTACAATGTTAACATAAATAAAATGAGATGATCTTATCATTGTTTTCAATAATGATAATATTATATTGTTAGGTACTTAACACTTATAATTAACATTTCATAGAGGTCAAATGTTAAGTGTAATTTTCATTATAATTGGCACCTTTGCCAACGGCAAAATGTAAATTTTTGCTAATAACTTATTCAAATTAATTGTCATGTTAAGAGAGGGGCTGGATATAGGTACTGAAATTTAAACTTCAGGTCTGCTCATGTTTATGGTTCACAACTCACCTAACCTGTACGGCCCACCAATACTATATTATTGTTCTAGAGTGGGAGAGGCTCACCGAAAATGCAAAGTATTCTATTTCAACCCCTTTGTACTAGCTCGCTGTATGGTAACATCTGAACAATGTTGCATTTTGTTGTATTTCGTACCAGTATTAGTTATCTTAAATTGGTCGGCATACAGACAGCATGGTCTACATGGACAAGGAGATTAAAGTCACTGTTGATTTTATTTCGTTTGTTGAACTGGCATAACGTAATACAATCGAAATTTCATAAATTTTTCCATGCAATCGATTGTATTTTTAAAAAGTTTTTCTGAAAATTATCGATATTATTAATAGTTTTTTCCGTATTTGGTCTTGTCCTAAAACTATACATAGACCACAGTCCCGAGTCTATGCGTTGGGTGTCACTGAAATATCCAAAAATGTACAACCCAAAATGTTGATCAAGAAAGAAAATAAAATGTATTAAAATACTAATAGAAGAAATTTGTTTTTTTAAGTGAAAATGGAACCGTCAACAATGAAAAATTGAAGCTTGTACCAATCAGATAAAACGTAAGTATCTTTTTTTTGTAACAAAACTTTAAAATGTATACAAGGATTAAATGTTTAATGATCAGTAATTCTTGTACCGTTATGATCAAATATCACTGAATAATTTTAGATTCTGAGTGAAACGAGGATAAAAATAATTCACAATAATAATCGCAATAAAAATAATTCACAATTGTAATCAATGACAAGAGTGTCATGCACCCGACAAGTTACTCGAATATTAATCTAATAAGGAACAGACATATTTTGTTTTCGACATGGCGAAAATTCCGATGTTATAATGTTTAAAATAGAATGCTATTGTATTGTATTAGTATCCTGAAATTAAATCAAATTAGTATTTGTGTACAAAAAAAGACAATCAAACTTTTCATTCATAGGATAAAAATGATAATTGTTTTGTTGTATAAATAATGACCCGTTTTCCTGATTAATAATAAATAAAAATGCTTATCTCATTACGGTACTCTCCAAATCACTTTAAAGCCAGTAATATACCATATATATGTATATGTACCTATAGTGTATAAGTAATATAAAATCCTTATTCTTTTATTAGTTCTATTATCTATTATATATACGAGTATATACTCGTGTATGTACGCGCATAACTCAAAAAGTACTCGGTGGATTTTAGATAGGTTTTCACTAATGGATTGGCCAAGTCTCGGGGAAGGTTTAAAGCTATATAACGTCTCGAAAATTCAACCCCTAAGGGAGTAAAAAGTGGTAAAATCGGAAAAAAAATCGTCTACCAGGAACCACTGGAGCTTTGAGTATGACATTTGGTTAATAGTTTTGTTTTAAATAGTAGAGACCCCTAAAGAAAGAATTTTCCAAAATGTAATCCCTAAGGGGGTTAAAAGTGATAAAAGGTGTTAAAATTTTAAAAACGTTAATTTTTGAAACTATATTAGTAAACATACTCAGCTGTAATTTAAATAATCAAAATCTATTAACTTATTTTATTAAAATTTGACCCCTAAGGGGGTTAAAAGGGGTTAAAAATCGAGAACGTTATTTCTTGGATTGGATTTTTCACTATCTATATCTATATCTTGACAAGTACTCAGTGGATTTTAGTATAGTTTTCACAAATGGATTGACAAGTCTCGGGGAATGTTTTAATGTATTCGTATTGTACGTCTTAGAAAAATTTATGCCGAAAATAATAAAAATGTAAATTATGTTATGGTAAAATGTTATAAATAATTATACGTATTATAGGCCGGGGATACAGATCTCATCTTTGTTTTATTCGTTGAAAAGAATTATACCCAGTATAATGTTTATACATAAAGCCACTTTATATTAATAACACATTTTTTGTCTTCCAATCTACCATTCCAGGTTAGACGATTCCAATTTCCCTTAAAACTATGCTTTTCAATGACTATAAATAAGGCACGGGGTCAAACATTAAACGTTGCAGGTTTAGACCTAACTGTCCTATGTGTTTCCCATGGTCAACGTGGCAACGTTTACGGGGTTCTGTCACGTGTCATATGCAAACAGAATCTATTTGGGCTGGCTCTAGGAGGCAAGACACTTAACGCGGTGTACGCGTACATCCAGAATTATCGAATGCAAATTTAAATAATAAATTTAAAAATGTAGTTTAAAATCAAGCAAAATTTAAAAGAAAATTTCAATCAGATTTACCAACAGAAAAAAAAAAATTAAAAAGCATGGATCATAACAAAACCAATGGATTCCACATTTCGCTTTAAATCTTGAAAATATTTCTGTTTAATACTGTGCGGGGACAGCTAGTTTACGTATAGAACTAATTGAACGTTTGACCTTTAATTACACTGCAATGATTAATATAATTCGAATATTTGTATTTTTTTTTCTTTTTTTAGAAAAAATAAATCTTATCTATTCCATAAGTAGTACGTAGATTATACAAGAATGGAATGGTACACAACGCCCCAAACGACACGACTTAAATATTTCATTGGACGGATATGTTTTATCAATCGTGTCAAATGTATGTTACTTATTTAAGAAATAAATCACGTAGTGATAAATATATTACATTGAATTAATTACTACCTACTGGCTACATTTTATATTGCCAACGATTCATTCTACATTGTTGTTTGAACAACTAAATATTAACTGAATTATATAATTGTATCGACCAATCTAATTTATAAACACAATTTGCATTTGTATATCGTTATTAATAACCTAATGAGTACTGAGAACAATATACATTTATATAATTGTTGTGTACAACACAATTTAAGGATATATTTTACAATTAAACTGTATACTATTAATCGAATTATGCGAGCTCTGTAATTAATGCTTCATTCGCCACATTTCAAATTTACATACAATTATCCTTAAGTTTAGAATGTATTAATCATATAATTAACAATTTTTCATTATTTTATTGTAAATCTTTATTTAAATTATAACTCTAGTTTCTAATGTACAATAACTGTTTTAAAAATAATGACGACCTTGTTTTTCTTCTCAACCTTAAATAATCTACAGGGTTTCAATTTTAGAAGATTCCTCGTCGCTCAATGATTCGTCGAGAGTTTGATATTTTCAGGTAAATGCATCGTTATAAATACCTTTTAAAAAGCATTGATCAATCGTTGATAGCACTGAATCACCAAAATATTATAAAATAGATCTCTGCTAAAATTAAATTGGCTATCGTTCGTTACAATAATAAATCAACACATTTTGAATTGAACAGTTTTTATTTTTTGTAAATTATACATTAACCTTGAAAAAAAAAAATATATATACGTATTTTCAATTTATTATAAAATAAAATGAGCTGTATATAAATATTTTAATTATATAATAACGCAATATAATTACATGTAATTATTTTTCATTTAAAAGTTAGTATATTGCTGAGTACAAAAATACAGTAAAAAAAAAAAAATAAAAATATTTATATATATATATATAATTCATTACCAAGTACAATGTGTGCAAACAAAAACAAAAATAAAATTAATAATAATTACACTTAATAAAAATCGTTTTCCAACTATCTATCACAGATACCGCAAAACTACGTGTTAACCTTAACATACGCAAACATGACACATTTTATAATGTATATCACTTGAAAATAAATTCCGCGTGATAAATTTAATATTTTATTATATATTTATTTACAAAGCGTCCTGCGGGTAAATAATTGCGATCAAATACGGTTATTATAACGTATTATATCCTTATCCTTCTAGGTTCTAGGTATTGAAATGCTTGGTACTGTCTTTACACGATCATTGATTTCAGAAGGAACATTAACAAATTGTTACTTATCGCGCGCCAACTTAGCTCAACTAGATTACAAAATTACACACAAACATCGATACACGGACGGCATATTTGGCGTTTTGATTAGTTATCACATTTCGTTCGATTCGCTAAAATCTAATTGCTATTAAACGTCGAGCTCTGCTCTGCCCTCTACACACGTGTGTAGACGATCTCTGACACGACGGCAAACACACACATACTCGTATATAATTATTATTTTTTGATCCGACGGAAAATCATTCTCGACTCGCGCTCGCGCACGTCGGTCCGCGTGTAACACCGTTCGAATCGAGCAAAATAATAATATGTTAAAATCCGACTGGAATCGCACCGTTACTACGAGTACGTTTGTCGGTAGACACGACATTATAACGCGGTGTTCGGACTTTCGCGTGATAACAGTGCGAGTAGATAATATCGCGTTGTATAATACGTCCACGATCGTTTTTCGAACGCGATTTTTCGATTTAAGTCGCAGTGCATGATGCGCGTGCATATCGCCTACAATACGGCACAACCCTCCGTTAGTTTTTTTTGTTCGAGCACCATAAACGTCGCCCAGATATTAATACACAATGGGCACGTTTTCGCGTACACACTCCCAACGCGCAGAATCATACGGGTATCATAACACGGGGGCCGTAGGCGTGCGGCGCACGTGCGCTGCCGGCTTATTGGACTAAAGCCGCGCCCGAATGCGGATTCGCCGAAAACACTAGAATATACACACGTATACTACGCCTAAATATGCTTAGATATGTGTACGCGGTAACCTTAGAATCGAGTATTTAGCCGTTTAAAACGTAGGTATGTGCACGACCGAGAGACTAGAAGGGATAATATAAAATACGAAATGCATTATTGTCATCGGCGTTATCATAAAAAAAAGTAAATAAATGATTATTATAATAACTTCTATCGTCTACGCGTGTTCGCCGTCGTCGCATGTGTATTTGTCGCCCATAACCATCGGTAGTCTACTGCCTATCGTCGGGACCACGTGGGGCGGACTGACGCGGGAACGTTTCATTTGGTCCCCCCCGGAAGATTCGAATCTTTAGTGAATTAAAAGAAAGCAACCGAGAGCAACTGTCGATTCCTACACCCTGCCAGTTGCGCTTTTGGCGGTGTGGCGGGCGCAAGTGAAATCGTCCATAAATTTACCGCGCAGATCGTGTCTGCGACGGGTCGTCGACGGTGGTTGAATTGAAAAATAAAAAAATAAAAAACGCACGTAAACGAATGTGTACGCCTCTGTAATCGAGTGTAGAGTAATAACTATACTGTTGCCGTCGTCGTCGATCCTCAGCGGGACAAAGAAACGTCGCCGCGCCGAGAACGGTGATTTTCCTCGGACGAAATTTCGGACGGTCAACGGGTAGAAGAGATAGGTACGGGTAAAGACGGGACGGTGGGAGCTTGAAAGTCGAATTTGAGAAACAGAGAGAGAGAAAAACGAAAATAATAACGGAAAAAAAGAAACGCGGGGATGAAAAGCTAAAAAAGTCTATTATGTCGAGCGGACGTCGTCGTCGCGTTACAGTTATCGATAATACTATGTTATCATCACGCTTAGCGTCGAGTTGGGGGGGGGGAGGGCACACTGCACTTGTTCACATTACACGTACACCTCGCCCCTCTTTCGCCTGTTCGACGCCGGCGTTTTCCGCTCGTCCGTGCTGGACACGCTGCCGCTGGAGCTGCCGCCGCACGCGCTGTCGTCCTTGTCGGCGGACGCGGCGCTGCCGGTGACGTCGGTGAGCACCAGCCGCGGCGGCGGCGTGGTCGCGCCGTTGCCCGACGCCGCGGTGATGCCCAGCGACGACAGCAGTGGCTGGCTCATGGACACCGTGGACAGGGCGATCGGGCTGACCGACAGCGACATGGGCTGCGTGGCGTACACCGTGCCCCCCGCGGAGGAGAACGCGGGGTTCAACACGCCCTGGCTGACGTTGACGACGCCTCCGCCGCCCCGGCGCTGGTTGTGGTTCAACGTGCTCGACAGATTCGGGTCCATCTCCTGGATCGGCGACAACAACACCTGCGAACACACACAGACGCGCACGTGAAAGCGATTGTTTTTCTTCGAAAATTTTACTGTTGTTATTATTAATTTATCGTTGACAAGATCGTTTTTCCGTTTAATCCTTCCGTCTAGGAAGACACCGGATTACATTTTTCCGTCCTTCGCTCGGAATCTTTTTCCAGAAGCGGATCGTTTCGAAAATGGCTCGATCGGATTTCAAAGTTCGATTCACCGATCTCATCCGACTCCGGGCCCGGTGATTTTTATAGTTTTGTTTCGTTCCTCGGATAATAACAACGAGATTTATTTCGTATTCCAACTACTATTAAACTCAGGACGTGATAGTTTTAACGACAACCGAAAAACTCTTGCAGACAATCCATTAACATTCGACTACATTTCCAGAGATAAGGAAACCAACAACAATTAAATTTCATAATATTATGATGAAATAACTAATATCGACGAACAAAATTATTCTAATAAATTGTATTTCTCGTCGAAACGGGTTTTAGTATTTCCTAAAAGTAATTTTTTTTTTTTCAATAATATGTATAAAAAGAAAAAAAGTTAAAAATAACGATACAGAGTCTGTTAAAATGATTCTCGAACGTGGTAGTTTTTAAATTATTGAGTTGTTAATCTCGAATAAAAAATTTAATATGATATTGAAAAATAATAATTCGGTGGAATACGGTTTGGTAGGTCACTGTTGAGGCCGATTGTTTGTTCTTCGATGTATTGTTTTTCAAACGTACGAATTGTATGAGGAAGTAAGAGTTGCTTATAAATAGAAATTTGTGTAGGTCACTATAGGACGAATATGTTATAATTATTGTATTATTTATACAAGTTGAAAGCAAAACTGAATAATCAAATTCGAAAAACGATCCTGACTGAAGGTCGATGTCGTGTAAACATACATATTGAATATTTTGTCTTGTTTGATTCTCGATTCTCAAATGTATCACGCATTAAAGGAATTTAACATTCATGTTATAGCACGATATTTAAGTATTTATTTTATTCATAAAATTTTAAAACTGGCGTTAATTATGGGTTTTACATTTTTTAGAACAGTAAGTTTAAATAATGTAGTATGTTTTTTGAATTACACTATTGATTCTAATATGTCTCGAAATAATTTTTTTTTTTTTTATTCAGATTTAAAGAAAAATCTTAATTATTTTGCTGTAATTTAATCTTGAAAAAAATCAAGTGGATTCAAAAAAATTGTTTAGTTTCAAATTATATTACTGATAATAACAATAATAGCGTATGGATGTGGATTAGCTTATTACAAATTTTCAGATCTTAAAATTAAAAAAATATACACATAAAAATGTAATAAATAATTCATAAAAACAATCAGTCGTGTTGTGCTTTACAATTACAACAATTCAAATGATTATAAAAGATCCTGGATTTTAGTATCATAATATTTTTAATAATAGTATAATAATTTTCCGTGTTTACGATAAAAACGTATGTGTTGCGTTTTAAAGCCATTAAATATTAAACAAATTTTAATTACGAAAAACTGCGCTAGATTAGGCGAGTTAGTGACATTTTTGTAAACACCAATAATTACCAAGAAAATTAGAAAATTATCTATTAAATGTACATTTAAAAAAAAAAATGTCCGATCACACGAAATATTTTGTCGAATTACTCATAAAATGTATTTACAACAACAACAACAACAATATCTTAATGATAAACATTCATTACACGGTTTAAAAATAAGAAAAAAAAAAAACCTGTCATATGTGTGCAAGTGTTAGAAATCATTCCCAAAATATTCTACTGTTCGTGTGTACCATTATAAAAGAGAGATATCTCGAAATACGATTTACGGAGAAATTTAATGCAACTAGCGTGCGACGGAAAATCACAAATTTTCACTGGTAAAATAGGTGTATTTACAAAACCAAGTTCCTACATCAGGTAAGACTTAAAATTCATATTGCCCGTGGCCATTTAAATATATATTTTTTTTTTAAATTTTTATTCGATGTGTGGAATATCCTACGGAATTTCAAAAACATACATTTTTTATTCATAATGTGTCCAAATATTTAGACGACGCTAAATACGTCGTCGCCGATGAACGTGAGTAACGACTGATTTGTAGACCTCTACGAATTTTATAATTTTACTATTTTTTTTAAGGTTTCCTATTATATTATACCTATTGAAGAACATTCTGAAAACTGTCAAATGGAATGGTAAATATAGGCAAACTGCCATGAAATCCGTTTCGGAACGAACGATAAACTACAATTAGATATAATGAAATATTTATATATTTAAATATTTCGTTGAAAATGTACGAATGTAAAACGGCCCGCCCACTTTTTTTACACCACCTACGCTGAATTTTGCGGACTTTTACATTATTTCCACGACGAGTAAAAAAATAATCGATCGACCAAGAACGTTTTATAAACTATTATTCATTTATATTTTCTTTTCAGATACTATGACCGTGATTTCAGTTGTGTACCAAATTTCCAGATCCGTAGAAAGTCCCGTCTTATAAGAGTACGTAGGATTATTATTCATGTATTATATAATCCGTGAAAACATTGATCAATCCATTATCTAGATTTATTTTTCCACGGTTACATTAACGTGGACGTTCGCCAGTTTACGCATAAATCGGTTATTAATCGAGTAAAAATATTACATATTTTTTGCTAAAAATTGGCTTTATTTATTAATTTTTGCACAAAAAACCGTAATCACTAATATAGCACCCGAGTTCGGGGCTAAACGTGAAATGTCCAGCGGGCTCGACGAATATATTTTAAAATATCGAATCGCGCTGTCTACGAAATATAATCAAAGTTGTTCATCGATGATAAATCGAGTAGTAAAACCCATTTCCCCGGTGTACGAGGATTTTTAAGTTCAGAAAAATCGTCCGATAGGCTAATTTTACGTTGTCCACCGCTGACGTTTATACGATTAATTTTTAATATTTATGTACAAACAATAATACTTTGTATTGTGTACGTTTTTTTTGAAGCTATACAATGGAATTTGTGTTCAATGGAAGGAGAGATGATCACCGATAAACGGTTGTGAACACTGAACACGTATAATATGGTTATATACGTATAGTGTGGCTCACCCCAAAACATCGTCATCTATAGCTATAGTAAGTACCATTATATATATAGTATACAAGGAGAGAGTACGGGTCTTGAACATTTTCGACATATTTTCTTGTTGCAATTTAAGATAATATTAATTTTGAGAACCTTCGTTTTATTTGATTTCGTCGACTTGAAAAACGTGAGCCTACCTACAGGTAAAAACTCTCGTTATGAACACATACACAGATATTTGACGTAGGTATAACTACTATGCTGCGTATTTTATTATTATTGAAGTATTCGAAACGTCCGAGCCGCGCAGTTGGGAGTTGAGAGTATGTATAAAATATTCGATTAGCGTCGAAGAAAAACTGTTTACAAACATGTAAACGAATGAATAATTTATTTAAAATCAAACGACGGTAATATTTTATTTGATATTATAAGAAATTGAATTTTGATAATCGTATTAAAAACGTAACGGACGCCGTTGCTTTAATTAGACTGTATTCATTTGGAATAAACACGAAAACGTGGCCCAGACAGGCGTGTCGAGATCAAGAAATAATTTAAAAAATCTGAAACATATTACACATTGCTTTAAAAGCATTTTTAATGAACAGATATTTTCCTTCGCTGGCCTGTGTAAAAACAATTCATAATGTATTAGTACCATGCAATTGTAATGCGTTTATAACTGGCACAGTACAGTAATAGTTCATTATATTTATTGATAATTATAATATTATTGATTTTTAATAACTATTAGCCATTAGGTAGGCACTTACAAGCAAGTTGTGAATCAAACATTTTGGTTTTAAATACAAATAAATATATTTTAAATAGTCGATTCTGTCAAAAATAATGGTAGAAAAAACGAGTAAATAATTATCTGCTATTTAAACTTATAAATGTTATAACTAATAATTAAAATAACTGACCTAATAAATATTTAATCGTGTTTTTAATGTTTCCTAGTAATTCGTTTAGCCAAATTTCAAGAAGTACTAAATAAAATAAATTAAACACTTTAACAGTATCAACAGTAACCATCATAGGTATGCCAATTATTATAAACCGTGGAATTTAATGCAATTTCTAACCGTTTATGTAAAGAAAGATAAGTACCTAAATAATAAATCATAAACATTTTGAAAACACAAAATCTTTAACCGTGTATTAAATTATTTTCATTAATCTTGATCAACTCAAAAGTGTCCTTCGCTATCGCGCATAAGTTAATATCAAATTAATAATATTTACATAAAAATTCATATTCATAACATTAAAGAATAATTTAGACCTTGATCAAAATAATTAGTTTTACTTTTGAGTAAAAACTACGGCTAATGATAAAATTCAAAAAACCTTCTGCTATCGGCTATAAAATCAAACGAAGCATCAAACAAATAATTACACACCTAAAAATGGACTTATTGTATTTTCATTTTATACCTAATTATATTGTTAATTTTATTTAAATATAATTCAATTTTAATTTCAATATCGCTTTACGAGAGTAAACGAAATATTTTACAGACATCGTTTGAAAATGCTCAAAGAATAGTTCTTTAATCAAATATATATATTTTTTGAATAATTAAATTATACAAGTCGAGATACACGAATAAATAAAACATTCTATACCAGCATGTTGAAAGAAATCGGTGAGATTAAAATTACAAATGAGTAACGAATGCGATTGATTTTATTTACACTGGAATTGTTGACATTAATAACGAATTTATCTAAAATACGTTAGTCATACATTTATGAAATACCCGAGACAAAAGTGTGAATTTTATTTTATAATTTGTATAAATTATTGTATTTAGTATTCTCGTATTTGTATGGAGTCAGCAGTGGTACTATAATGTTATGGCAATCGCATAGAAACGAACGAACATCACGACGCACAAACTCTACGGGTGTATCCCATAGGCATTATAGAAACCTAAAAATAAATGACCTTCATAACTGAGTATAAAATTTTCAATTCAAAATTTAGCAACATTTTTTATTAGAAAAATTTTAATAATAATCGTACTCGATGATTAAGCAACTATTGTACCTGCCTCTTAATGGCTAATTTATCGAAAAATATGAATATCATAAGGTATTTCTTGTGTTTAACTAGTTATCATTTCTCGGATAATAACAAGTGTTCGAGCAGTATATTATATTATTATACAATTGCGATTTTCTAAAATGCACGAGTGTGCTTAACCATCCCATAATAATAGTACAATCATGACCAAAAGATGTTCAAGGTCCCGGTTGTTCCGAATCTATATAAGTCTTACTCGTAAATAACACTGTAAAACAGTTAATCAGATATGTTATACGCACAGCGGCCAGTTAACCAACGACTTTGTGTAATAAAACTAAACACGAATATACGTTTGTTTTTTTTAATTTTTTACGGTAGGTATTAAAACATGGACACGCCAAAAGCTTGGTCAGTTTCAATAACGTCTGATCAGAGAAGCGAAGAAACGCATTGTAACGTGAATATATTTTTAAGATGCGTAAATTTGTTTAGAAAATATGAATTTCTATTAATGTCTAAACTCTGCGGCAAACAGTGATTATATTTATAATACAAACTCGCATATTAATAAATTTCATCAAAACCACGACGCGTCGTGGTAGAAATCAAGCGCGATCGCGTTGAAATATACCTTTAGAGAGCATTATAATAAACGAATGTCGGCATAAGTAATAACAACGATACAATAATTATTAGCGTGCCAACAGATCCGAAAGGTTCGGTTTTTGTTATTTTTAACATTTAGTTCGCACGTAAATCGTTAACCCGACGAATTCGTCGGCGCATATCTTATTTTATTTTCACGATCGCATAACGTCTATATTTTATAAAAACGCATTATTACCTGTACGACGGCGGGTATGTCTGGTGGATACGTTCCCGGCTGGACAGTGCCATTGACGGATATATTCTGTTTGTTTTCCTTATCGATGGCACCGTCCTTTTGAACATCCGGCGTCGGAATTCTAGGCCTTCCTCTGGCATTCATTTGTCCATTAATCTTGTTTGAACCTAAAAGTAAAACGTATAATATTTATTATCCTTATAGTAATACGACAACAAACCGATTTAAAATGTGGAACGGCAGACATAACGGGAATAAGCGTTATACCCATAATACCTATCACAGTCCCTCGGGCAAAACAAAAATACCCTTGTACTTATTCTATTTATTTTTTTTTTCATACATAATATGTATACAGCGAAAACTGGCTTACGTCAAATCGGCGTAGCGGGCAATTTTTTTTTTTTTTCGATAGTAACAACGTAATAACATATACTTACAGTTTTTCAAAACATTACGGACTATTTTAATAAGTAAATCGACCAAATAGGTTTCATACTTTATCGTACAGTTATAATGATTCTGCTAGTATCGCGGAAATAAAACGAATACAATATTTATTCGACACTGAGCCGCCTTAGAGAGAATATATTTTATCGGGAATTCGCGAATTATTGTTTTGCTTACATTTACCCCCGTACCAAGACGTCGAGTAAACAATATCTATTTTCGGTGTAAATAAATAAATACAAATAGCTATATAATGTGAACCGATAATAATGTTAAAATATATAATTTAATACATAAGTATCATAATATTTGAAACGTATAATTAATATTTGTTTTTACTTTTCTCGAGTGTAATATATTAATATATGCATCAAACACACATAATACGTATTATGCATATTACATATTTAATACGTTCGATAGTTTAATGGCATTCTACTGGTCCATACAACGGTCGGTATAACGTGAGCTTATTGTATTGGAAACGACCCAGGACCAGAAACGTTATGGTAAGACCGTTTTAGTGTGTAACGAGCGATATACAAAAGCCAATAAAGAAAAAAAAAACTTTCAAAACGTATTAAATATTGAATATTTTCGTTTTGTTAATCAGTACGTGTGTCATTTAAAGTACACAGTTTTACGGTCAACGTAGTCGACAATCGCGTACAGATAAATGCGCACTATCTGCGCGCGTAAATATTACTGCTATTTGAACAAAGTAAATTGTTATTTTCCGTCTTTGTACGCGTATGGCGAACAGAATCAACGCGGCGCAACATTTATGTTCCGATAACATACACGCATAATATTGTATACGGTTTGATAATGCACAGATTTATTTCTAAATAGGAAATTATTATGAGCTGCTATAATTGTATATTAAGTGTACACACCGCTCCTCGTGATTCACAAACCGTCAATTTCGGTGTAATATCGATAAAACTTTTTCTAAACACCGATCACGGTCAAAAATACTGGCTAGCTTAATTTGAAAATTATCTTTGAATTATGTACGCGTATCTACACAGTACAAGATATTTGTAGTTACTACTGTTAATAATTATAAACGCTATATTATCATCTGATATATTCATTTAATTTAAAAGGATGCGACGAATTTGTATTGAAATTCCACTAATTAATTAAAACGATTAAACTTTATATGATATTTAAAAAAATTAAACCATTACTTACCAACAAACGTGATTTATTTTATTTATTTTTTTTGGTGGAAATCATTTAAAATGCCTTTAATACCTTGTACAAACGTAAATTTCTACCCATTAACAAAAACACAAAACGATTTAAAACAAATATACATTTTCACTTGGTCAAAACATTGTTCGACTAATGGACGGTCGATTAACAAATTTTCGAAAACCGTTATACACATATACGATTATTGGATTTCTATACATAAATCTTCCAGACAATCAAAAATCTCAATAATGAATTTGTATTAACTTTAAAAAAGTCATATGTTAAATAAATATACCGAATCACTGAACCGTGTGGGTCGAAAATAGAAACTAAAGTAAACGGAATCGATAATGAGCTTCAAAAGTGTATTTAGATTTAAAAAAAACATTATTTTTCGATGTTATTGCTATTTTACACTTGCAATAAATTATACGCCTAACAGCAGTCACATTTGTTTCGAGTGGAAAAAAAAAAAGTGAAAACTTGTAGTTCTGTTTTAACGATGACGACAATGATTCCGCGTATTTTTAATTCGGAAACTCGTTACGAAAGATTTCGTGAATGGCAAGTATAACAAGAAAGTTTTTAATCTCTTCATATCCATTGATATGGTTTTCTCACCTAACAAGATCTAATGACGCACTAAAATACCCAACCTATACCTATTCGGTGTATAGGTATTAATATTTGAAAACTGCACGTGTTTTAACGATATACGCTTAATAAAAATAAATAAGCAAACAAGTTTTTACACGATGACCTTGAAAAATATCGACGTTTGGAAACATAATGAATTATATTAATAGTTAACATTAAACACCCAATAAGTTTTCAGTTTTCTTGCGTCCGCGTATACATAAATACACGATTGGTAAGTATCAAGTTGAACACATTTCATCAAAGTCGACCCGACCAACCCTATTAAAGGGATACTAAAATACTAATAAAGGATACTAAAAACGTTAAAAATTTAAAAACGCACATCATAATCATAGTTTAATAGTTTAAGGACAAGAATAACCGACGCGTGTAATACACGCAATAGTATTTTTATACTCGATACACGATCAAATACGTAGTTAGATTTAAAATATTATATTCCTTCGGTAAATCGTCCGACGTATTAATTAATAAATTGTTCCACGGGTATACTCTTATTTCGCAATCGCATATTGTGACAGTCGAACCTAATGTTTTTAAATCGACTAAATTTGTCATGTGAAACTTGGGTGCGATTAAAATGGTTTTTTTGTAGTCAAAATTTTAAATGTAACCGATCATACCTTGAGTACTGCCTCGTCGACTTTTCATCGATTTTCTACCCCACAGTCGGTCGTACAGCGTGATCTTTTGTAAATGAGGTGTACTGCCGTTGATACCATTGAGATGGCCATTCATTCCAGTCGAAACTGGCAACCCATTTTCCGGACTCGAGTACACCGAGTTATGCCTGGTTCGATTGAATAGACCGCCAGACGAATAAGTGGTCGATGACGATCTTATCGATCCCATCCGATGTATTTGTCTCTGGAACCAATTTTTGCGGCGTTCGGCCATGGGTGTGTCAACGCTTTCCTAAAAACAAAAATATCCGCTCGTTGATTTAATACTGTTCTAGAAGTGATATAAACATACTGTGTATCAAATCTATATATGTAAACACATTATACGTATATATATTCATATGTACATTTTTTTCATCAATTTTATTAGTGTTACTATCACAAAATATACTGTTATTTTCATCGATTTGGTCGAAAAACGGTACGTCGTAAATTTTGCCGTTTCGTCAGTTTTTGGCCTATATTTTTAAAACTGTTGGACAATTCGAAAAATTACTTCTAAACCCGACTATATTCGATTTCCGACCGGAAACCTCCCGGGAAGTTTTTTATCAGAGCAAGTCTTCTGGTCGAAATCGTGTACACAGATACAAAATGAAAGAAAATTGCGAGATAAATAGCACAAAACAGTGAGAAATTATCACTCAGAAAGTAGAGTCTAGATTGACAAATTTGCGAGATTTCTGGAAATTTGAACTTCAAACGATTAAAAAAAAAAAATTTAAGACAAAGAGGTTTTCGACATTTTCAAGTAAAAACAATGCGTATTCATTTTCAAACTTTAATAATTTACTAAAAAAATGTTATCAACATTTTACGAAAAAAAAAATAAAAAAGCTCAAAAATATCAAGTGTCAATAAGTAGCTCAAAAACAACCAAAACCGTTTGAAATGTAAACCATTTCTAGAGATTAGCCATAATAGTATTCCGTGAAAAGTCCCTGCGATCTGTAAATTTTAAGAATTAAAATTGCTCTAAGAATAAATTATTTTATTTATATTTAATTAATTTTATATCTAGCTCGAAATAACAAAATGTCATTAAAATAATACTCTAGTGGGTAGTGTTAGGTAGTCTAGTAAATTATTATGAATGAGGATAAAACATCCAGGAAAGTGTAATGATTCATAGATTATTTCCACAATTATGATATTATTATTCGCACAAATATGTTTATACATATTAGACAAACCGTAATTTAAACTAATTGTTCGTTTAATATAGACGCGAGTTACAACACAGGAAAATATATTTATTTATTTTTTTTTTATAGATAAAGTTTATTTACAATCTGTACTATCTGTGTACAATGTACATACATTATGTTGCACAATAATAAGTAAATTGGTTGATTTGCACATTTTTTTTTTTTTTTTTATTACTCGAGTGACATGAGGTGGGAAATCCATTCATTAATAGAACAACGTGATTATTTTCGTTATAATGATTTTTCATTTTTTATTATTTGGTTAGTAAGTCTCCACACAGTTCTATATTTAAACGGCGCACTGGATTCCCAAGTAGAGAATTGTGTGAGAGGGAGGAAATCAGAATTTTGAGTGGAATCTATTGTATTGTTTCAATTTTTAAATCTTTGTGATGCGTATCTTTAGATATGTACCATGGTGTAGATGCGACGAGGCGGAGGGCAATTGATTGAAACGCTTGTATGGTACGGATTTGCTAGGGTTTGGCGCGACCCCAGATCTGAATGGCATAAGCCCACGTGGGTCTTACGAGTGACTTGTTTACAATGCTTTTCGTGTGTATAGACATCTTGGACTTACGGATTAGCCAAAGGAGTTGCAGATAACCTGCATTTAGTTTTTTCATTTTTGATTTTAAATGAGAGCCCCGGGTTAATATTTTGTCAAGAGTAATGCCCGGGTATTTTAAATCTGATGAGATAGGAATATGTGTATTTTGAAAATATAGTGGGGCTTTTTCTAAGATGAAATCTACACGAATAGAGGATAATATTTAACTAAAATATATTTTAAATGTCTACTTAGTGCTTATTATTTTTAATAGATAAAATAAATATTTGATAAACTACTTGAAATTTAACAGACAAGAGTCAACGTTAGAATGCAAGGTAAAAAAAAAAGATTTATAAATACATTGTTCAATATTTCTAAATAATATGAATTTATGTACACATGTACACTTAAAAATGATTTATGGCCAAATTATTAGCATTGGTACATAAAATATATTTTATACATATTATTATATATTTTTAGTTAATTTATGATGTAGGTAAGTACTTAATTAAATAAGACCATAAATCGCGTGATTCTTCTCAGTGGCGCTAAAGCCATTTTAAAATTATATAGCTAACATCGAACCTTTGACAATACGAATTATTGAAAACTTGATAGAAAATAGCATGTCTTAGGAGTGACAAAAATCCTCAATTCCTTATAAGACACTTATAATAATATAACGCGCGATTTCGTGTCATTTTAACTGTAAATACTGCATCTAACACAACAAAGGTTTTAAAAATAAATCTAATAACATACGAAGTATTCTTATTGTGGCGGCATTCAAATTGTTTTCTATTAGAAATTAATCATAATATAGACGTAGATGTAAGATAAACGTCACAGCGTTATTGAACATTCGAATTTCCCAGCACGATTACATTCATAAACATTTTGAAAACATAAACGAAAGTAAAATATTCAGCTTTCTCAAAAACCACCCATGAGTTTTATCTAGGTGCACATTGTACACGTGTGTTATATTATATATGAATAATCGGTTATTTGATTAGAGAAGCAGAGGATTTACAACGATTTAACAACAATTACGGACAGGTACGTGTATTAGAAAATATCGAATTTCAAATTCACCTCACGCCAAAGCCTGACACCAAAACAACATTATATATATATAAGAAAAAAAAAAATCGAAAATCTAGTGTTAAAACAGGAAGTGTTAAATGTTAATGACGACTAAAACTGTTTTGTGTATTAAATACTAAAAACGAAAATGCCATCGTAAAAAATTTGAATACTCGACGACTTGGGTTTTCTTTTCTCGATTGGCGCGCGTATAAAATACGAAATAACCACGACGTAATAATTGTGAGAGTAGAGGTGTACCTACTGGAGGTGCCTCTATATGTATAGTAAAATACTTATAATAATCAGACTGACAGAGCCGAGTAGCAGTGCCGCGGTGAGCAATAATACATATTATTATTACTACTACTACATATATACTACTGCCACCTCTAGGACCCCGATGCATTCCTACACGACCGCTTGACCTTCGATCGGAGGTACACACACGCACGCTTACACACGCAGACACACGCGCGCGCGCGCGCGCGCACACACACTCATATACACACGCACATACTTTAATGAAGAGTAAAAAAAAAAAAAAAATTCAAAACAAAAATATACGGCTGTTACAATGATATGTGGTAAACGTGTATATATATACCCGTCCGGGTTCATTAATCTCACCGCGACGTCTACTACTGGAGACAGGCGGCAGACGTGTGTTTGCCCGCGAGTATTCACGACGAAACGTCTGTGCTGAGGGTGTCCCGTGGGGATTTGCCGTTTCGCCATTGTCGAACGGGCGAAAGTGACATGAACGCCCGCCGCCGCCGTTATCGAATAATATAAACAACCGAACAGTAAAGCCTCGCGTAGGCCGACCACGTCGCACGACATCTAACCGCTATTACGGTCTTCTCGACGGCCAAGAAGAGGCGTCCGAATACGGTCATGTCGCCCAAGTCTGACTTGGGGGAAACTTTATAATAAATGACACCGTGGTTACGGTTCGAGACCGGAATATTATTATAGGTTCATTTCGAATCGCAACGGCCAACAGTTGGACGAGTACTGGAGAGAAAAAAAAAACATTTTTGGCACGATCGGGTTTTTTTTTTTCTATTTTACAATTGTAAAAAAAAATCAAATCAAATCAATATTTCCGGGACAATGATGTAATTGTTTCGGTGGGCTTATGATTTATTAATAACGATACGGTGAAATCGTTATACAAAAATGAGAAAACATTTTATGTACTTCTAAAAAAAAAAAAATAATTGCCATCGAAAGTACTGCCGTGTCTACTAAGAAATAATTACTACTACTACTACTACTACTACTACTACTACTACTACTACTACTACTAGGTACTAAGAATAAAATAATAAAAATCGATTTATGGGTAATTATCGGTTTATTGGCGGTGCTTTAAGTTTCATAAATTTCGCGGATAGTTCAAAAAGACCTGTCGAGCAATTTTCTCAGCCTCACCGCCACCAAATATAAGTCAAAGCTGCCCATATATAAGCGAGTCTTTTTTAATTTTATCCTTTTTTTAATGATTAATTGAGCAAAAAATTACAAGAAAATCGATCGCGAGTACACTTTGCGACTTTCGAGACGGTTTTTGAAATCTTAATCGAATTATCATAGATCAATCGGTACGTTGGACAAAAAATGACAGAGAAAGCCAAGCACGGTATCCGTTCCAATCCTCTTAAACTATTTTACCTCATATAGTGAAAATTAAGAAGATTTCACCTAGTTAATTATTTTCATGAATATTTCAAAGTCTTAATTATTGCAAATTGACAATTTATTTTTACTTTTTATCTTTATTTAAATCATTCGATACTAATACCTAGGCACATATATTTTGATTAAAGTTATTTTTCGAAGCCGTGACTTCAAATTCAAACAAATATATTATATGACTTAAATTAAGGAGTTGTTTTAAACTTTCGAGTTATTAAAACGAATATTAAGAGTATAATATGAATGAGAACTTAATATAAAATTTTCCAGCATTTCGGTTGAACCAAAATTATTTTCTCGATAATAATCGAAAAAAAAAAAACTAGGAAAATGCGAAAATATCGAATACTTATAAATATAAAAAAATGTTACCAATTATTATGGAATGCACACACACATGCTCGTACACAAATAAAGTAAAACCAATACATTCACTAAAAATCTAAAATAGCGATAACTTTCCTCGATCTTTCCGCGAATTCGCTTTTGCCGCGACAATATAATCATAATATATATTGTTTTAAACTGATGTCACATATACAATTGATTTCGTTATACTTACGTAGTCAGCGTACATGTCTTCTGGTACTGCGGACTTTCTGCAATGCAAGTGGTTCACCGGGGCCATGTTCGCGTACAACGAATCCGATTCCTTGACCTTATAACACTCAGCTGATCCTTTGGGCTCCTCGCGCCTGTAGTGTTCCGACGCGACCGTGTAAGGCAAGTCTTTGGGCACTACTTCGTCCCAATACTGGTCTTTCAGCAATTCCGGGTGTTCTTCGTGCATTTCATCCACAATCATGTACGCCGCCTACACACATAAAATCGAAATACAGATGGTATAATGAGATATTCCGAATGGTTTTACAACTGTAGCGTACAATTTACACATCGCGAACACGAGTCTGTTATTAGACGGGCGTTCTATATATTTCACAGATAACAATATTGTAAACTTTGTTCGGTCGATAAACGATTCGTACGTATAAGGCACTGACATCGAATAGGACAAAACAGTGGTGACATTTTGTCGGGGTTAGGGTGTGCCTCCTCTGGTTTTTACTCAATACCTTTCCAGAAAGCCGTCACATCGTGACTGATTTTTTTTTTCTGTTACCAAGTAAGTACCCTACCTTGTTTGTTTTGTATAAACATAATTTTTATGATTTTTAGAGTTTTTTTTTTTTTTTTATAGTCACATCAAATATAAAACGGTTTGCATATATATACGTATTATGCGTGTATAAATTTCGTACACCTATAAAAACCTTAAACTCCATAGAAATAACTCAAATTTAATGTTTACCATTTATATTCGTTTGACAATGTTAATTTAGAAGCTTTAAAAATGCTGGTATATATAAAGCAAGTTAATTCTAAGAAAACTCGTAATTTATGAAATTATTTTATACCTACGTCCTACATATTATTATTTTAATGGTGATATTATTATTATTATTTCGAATTTAAAATATGCAAAAACTCAAAATGTAAACAATTCATTTTACATAGCCATAAACAATATTGTTATATTATAATAACATACGTTATTACGAAATCATATTTCAAAATTAATTTTGAAACAAATTTGCTCTACACAAAATATAATATTTTAAAACCAAGAGTTCACGTTGAAATTTTAATGAAACTATCAGTACGCATTAGAATTTTTTGTTTGAATTTAATTTAATTTGTTCACGTTTTTATGTTATAACACTACCACTAGTTATATATATACGTATATATAGGTATATTAAATTATATGATATTATATTTCTCCTTTAGACATATTGTTTCTGTAAGAAATCCGATATGTGTAGAAAGTTTCGAACGTACATTTTAATGTTTGTACATGTTTCATTTCAATTAAACAGAAATAATATTTTGATTTAATCAAGTTTAATGAAATAATAAAAACATGTTACGCAATAATATTATATTGAGCGTGTTTTTATGATACATCTACGCAAACATTACCTTCATAAAACCTAAACCTTATTAAAAAGTATAGGGTATTTTGAAACATCTCTAAATTGTGTGATTAGAAAACAAAACAAATCAAAAGCGTATAATTGCGATTAAAAGCAATAGCCTTGACCCTAATTATAACTTTATTAAATCTACTGCTGTACTATTGAGTGATAAATGAAAAAGACCGTTCGAGAACCGTCGGCCGACCTCTTGTTCATTCACGCCAATGTGGCTTGCCTCAAAACGAAAACCGCGGACGTCGTTTACGATGTATAAGTGAATTTTCGCCTAATTAATAATATTTTAAGTTATTAACTGACGACGACTAACGAGAATTAAAAACAAATTACGTTCATTCACTAGTTCAAGAAAACACTTTTCGTCAGTGTGTACGGGGATTCAATAGACTGCTTGGTATATTATAACCTATAGGTGAAAGTCACACAACTATTGTTGTATTCAAAAAATCATAATAATACGTCAAATAAAAAAATAAAATAAAAATTTGCATCTTTATACTGTATGTATATCGCATATACTTTTAACGAAAACCGGACAAACTTGTTTAGTCATACAAATATGTAAATGTAAGATGAGATGGTTCAATTGTCTCCATTGCATTGTTGTAAAATTTGTTGGTTATATTCTATACAAGTTCCTACGTATAGGTCTTAACAAATATGTTCCAGTGCTTATAAACGTTTTGAAATTCAACGAGTATGCATTTTTATGTTATTGAATCAATGATACGGTGTTTATAAATAGGTAGACAGTTTAAAATTGTTACATAATTTTTACAAAATGTAAAACACATTATTCATAATCTAAACCAACGATTTAGTAAACACTTATTATGTAGTTAAAAGTACTCATTAAATGAAAAAGAAAGTATACGGATTATAGTAAAACCGGGTAGGAACATAATCTGCACGATTTTCTGTCGGGAATCACTTCCGGTTACTGTAACTTTTTGTTTTGACCGTATATTTTAATGCTAAATGCTAATTAATATTTACCTTAATGTGACGATCGATCAACCAATTAAGCTCAATGTCATCGTCGTCTTCGCCAAACGGTCCAATAAGAACTTCCGCGACTTTCAGCCAGCCAACGAAGAAGCAAAACTACAATACAGCGTATTTTAAAAATAAAACGTGATTTATAATATTTTAAAACAATATATGAAAATTCCAAACCTCAATGATTGTCAACAGCGGCACATACAAGTCGAATTCTTTGAAATCCTTGAAACCCCATTCGGGAGGGGGTTCTACCATCTGAGCACCAATTAGTTGTGCACCGAAATAAGCGTACAACGATAATGTCACCACCTATCGCATATAATTTTTCGTTTAAACATATTTTTTTTAAGTAACCTGCTTTGTGACAATAAATTTACAATAACAAAAATCATATTCCAAATTACAAATAGTTAATACATAGTACAGAGATGTATGTATACATACACATAGTCTAATGAAGGTGTTAATTGTTCTGCTTAATATAATATAGATAGTATACTCGTATAACCAGACTCATTTGTAAATATATAAAATATAAATTAAATAATGAATACACACACAAATAATTCATAAAAAAATTCTTTGCAATTTTTTTTCTCAAATTATCAACTATAAATTCCAAGTTTTCCCAATTAAAAACTAAACTTAAATTAAACGAACGGCCAAAACTGCCACGGAAATCGTAGGTACTGTGCGCAAAATGTTATAATAAAAAAAAAATTACCAAGCTATATGGTCTATTCACTGTTAATATATATAAGCAATTCATTATGCAAGTTGTAGGTAGCATAATTTGAAAAAATTAATTTCAATACCAATCATCAAGGTCTTTTTTGTTTTGTATTTTGAATAATTTCATGTGTCAAAAAGATTGATTTCGGAGATACGATTGTTTTGCTGATCAAATTTGAATCTGTTGTATTACACGAACATTGTAGTTGCAGAAAATTACCTTTGTACAAATTTAATTTGTTGTTCAGAGAAACCGATGATTTATGCCCTAAGCCGGAACATTACGATATAAGAACTCCGCCCACATGTAATTTGTAATTTCTAAACCCCAAGGTTAATTCAAACACAATTTTTTATAATCGAGGGAATACTCGAATTTCGAAAAGAAAATTGTATTTTAAAAAAATAATTACAACAATCATATTAAACAATTTTCCTCCTAATAAAATAAAATTCTAATGATTTTTGAAATAGTTGCAACGTCAAATATTTCAGTTATTATATTTGTTTGTAAAAAGCTTCTTTTTTTTTTAACAGTGTTAATAAATCAAACATTGCATATAGAACACGACGTGTACCAATTTATACCTTATAAATAGTGAACAATGGCATTTTAGTCTAAGGTTTTCCACGGAAGACCACATTTTAGTGTCCGCCTGTTAAGTGGAACATCCCATCAATTATTTTTATTATTTACACTTAAATTCATATCGTAAATAGCATATCTTTAGTTTCACATTATTTGTTTTAATGCAGGTATGTATTTAAATTAAGCCACGTCTTGGGTAATGTATGTTGTATAAAATAATTATGGTAATTAAGCAACTCGTAGTATCAATTCAAATCTGAATAAATACTCACAGACAGTTACAGCTGTTGAATGTTATATTAGATACATTCTATTGGACATAATTCTTCAATCCTCGGGCATATTTAATGATATTATAAAATGCACAAAGTATATATAGGTATATAATTTAGAAACGATGACCCGTTTTTCAATCAGAAAAACTACATAAAATTTAAAAAGAATATTCTAATATGTATTTATGTCATTTTATAGTCTATAAAAATAACCGGGTATAAAATCATTAACTGTTTTTAGAAATTGCATAAGATTAAATTTACAATCCTGTTTAAGTTATATATTTTGTTAATTGTATAGGTGCCTACTAATTTATTTTTTCTTTGGAACGTCTCGAAAGTAATCGGCAAACGTAATAATATTAGTATAATTTAATATATTGCAATGTCATGACAAAGTGTTCGATATTTCATTGTTTGGAAATATTGGAACCCACAGATAAAACACCCAAATTATTTTAGGACCATACATTTTTGTGATAAGGGATTGAGAAATTTGTAAACAATAAGTAAAAATACAATAAAAATTATCATTAATTCATCGTGATATTATTTTACTCTTTAGAGTTCGTTGACATTTTTAGGACACGCGAATACTTTGAAATTTGCGAATTCCACCGTTTATCATCGAGTTCAAATGGTAGTGAATTATAATCACATTTTTGAGTGGCAAAATGTTCGCAATGTAGAGTACAACGCGTAAATAAATAATAGAAAGATGTATTATGAAATACACGGAGAATCTCTACGATATACCTGAAGCGTGTTTGTTCTAACAGAGATCAAATTTAAGCTTATTATAGTCGTGAAATCGAATTACAAGATGCCAAAAGAGTAGCTGTTACTGACGGGTTAAAGAGGTCGAATTTCTGATGAGAACATCTCTAATCAACCGGAGCTAAACGGCCGTTGAAAATTGATTTCACACTCGCGCTATCATCGAGTGAATTGCGAATATTTCGTATTCGTATAAAATTAAAATATTGTCATATGAAAACACGTCGGAGCGCAACGACTATAAACAAATCATAATAAATACGGCAGCAGCCGTCACACATAACTAATTTTATTTCCTGCTTTAATCGTATACTTCCATAAACATACGCGCGTGCGTGTGCACCTAACCCAACCGGCCGTAATCATAATATTATCTATATTTATTCACGATTTATAGCTCGAAGCGTCAAAACGATACGCGCGCGACTCGCGAAATCAAATAATTTCGAATAAATTACGTATCGTCGATCGTTTTCAGCGGAAACGTTTTTGTTTTCGGTCGATTCGTCACGGTGCGCCCGTAAAACGATTCGATTTTCGGCTTCGCGTGGAGGTCAGAGTTCGTCGGACCACACACGACGATTACGCTTACGTGTGACAATCGTGTGGGCGCGCGTTTGAAACGTGTGAACTACCGGAGAGTATTATTTTGAAATCTTGTCGCCTCGACGGAGGCGATCATGCCTGACCGGGGACGGCTCGATTTCGTGTGTCGCGAATCACGGTGTCCGCGAGAAATGGATTAAAAAAAAAATATATAAACAAATACCCGGTACATCGCTGTCCGTTAAACGACCGTATCAATGTCATTAACCAGGAAGGCCGAACCGCCGATATCATGAATTTAAACGTCACACGGTATCAGACGTTGAAAAAAAACAAACAAAAAATTCCCTTTCTTTTTTTATTGGCCAATTGATTATTAGGACGATTCGATCGGTTCTAGTCGATCCCCCGGTAACCGTGATCGTAACGTGTTGTGTGTCGTGTTTTTATAGATGTAGTCTATAATGCACCAAATCCGATTCGAATAAATTTGACTGGTGTAAAGAGCATGGGAAAATCACAGTCAAGGTAATTTTTACACCAGTGATACTGATAATAATCACTCAACCGAACATATCATGATAATATACGTAGTTGAGTGTAGCATTTGCGTATGTTTTTTTCAGCATTTTTTTATTTTTTTTTTTTTCATTATTCCTCTTCGCAACATCATTGTTTCCGAGAACGATATTCGACGGGTCGAATTCGAATAACATTTGTAAAATTATTATTTTCGCATTCAGGTACCTGCAGCCTTGCATGGTTCGATGCTTTTAAATCGGTGAGACCGAAGAGAATCGTAAACAACAATTAGAGTATATAAAAAAAAAAGAAAAAAAAAACAGAAAAAACATAAACAAAAAAATTAAAAAAATAGCAGTAGCCTGACGGAAGCAATTTATAGCTGCAAAACCCGCGACACGTGTGTTTTGTAACACAAAACTCTAGTAATTAGTAAACATTTATGCATTTGAAATTTATTATTTTAATCATTAGAATTTCAACGTATTGCATAATTAAAGCACACAACGTTCTTTAAAATTACAATTTTTATTACATCGTGTCTTAATTCAAGTAACAAGACAAAATACAATTTTTTTTTTTTTGATAAAGTATTAGTGCGCGGAAAAACTTGTACCTACTTAAATTTTTTTTCCAAGTACGAAGGAATAATTCAATTGATCGAATACGATTAATATTTTATGCTCGTGTATTTATTATACTTACAACTACCTACTTGGAAATCATTGATTTGGTAATGATTATACTTATATTACCGTTTGCTATGATAGTACCACA
The DNA here is from genome assembly GCA_948098885.1 of Drepanosiphum platanoidis. Classification (NCBI taxonomy): domain Eukaryota; kingdom Metazoa; phylum Arthropoda; class Insecta; order Hemiptera; family Aphididae; genus Drepanosiphum; species Drepanosiphum platanoidis. The sequence goes on from OX402528.1 coordinate 23,269,532, forward strand.
CGATTAGAATATATTTTAGGTCAATAGTAAAATTAAGATCTAAAGACGTAATTTATATTTTATACACGATATTCTATTGGTAATCTTTGGTACCTGTAAAATACATTTGTACCTACACTTGTATTATTATTTTTATTATTATCTTCTTTTAATAATATGTGTCAATGGCAGCATAATAAAATTCAAATTTTGAGGTCGACAAATGACCAAAATGTAAAATAAGTTTCATTCTCATATCTCTGTTTATATTCATAAAGGCGTAGGTATTTATGAAACCCACCTAAATTATAATTGATTAAAATGTCATCGTTTTTATAGCTAAAATTTAAAAAATATATTGATTAATTTCGATTCTATAATTTTATAAATCACATTGATCAAGTTCATAGCTTAATTACATATTATTGACTGTTCGACTTTTAACTATTTCATAACTAAATCAAACAAAAATTCATTATAATTATTCATAATTTAATTTGATGAAGAAATGTGTTGATTTTTTCCGCTTGCTTGTAATTTACATACATTTTCATATTATTATTATTTTAATCTCCTTTAGATCTGTTAAGTAACCAAATTATAATTTTGATTTTTATTATTGCTAGAAAAATTGTATTTAACCTTATATAATATAAAATTATGAGAATATAAATGAATAATTCGGCGTATAACGCTGCGTTCGTTAAAACAAAAATCCATAATATACTACATTACTGTGACGTCATTATGTGATTAGCGGAGTGGTAATTATGCGTTGCTGGGAGCGCAAAAAAGGTACGATGTTGGTTCGCCAAGGTATTCGGAACTTAAAAATTAGCACAAGCCGAAGGCAGAATCAACAATAACTGTAGAACGGCCAAGGTTATGATCGTCTCTCGGAGTACAATTACAATATCACATATTATATTTATGAAACGACTTTGGTTGGATTTGTAGTTGTAACTTCTTTTCGGTAGATCGTGACTAGCCAACGCTATAATACGGTTTTCCGATAGAAAACGACATAACCACCTATAGACACGTATAGGTATGCGCAGCTGATCAACCGATAAAGATAACAAAAAAATGCAAAAAAACATTAAGAGTAAATCATTAGGTGCGATAATCGTGAAACCACAGCGGTGTAACACGAGTTATGTTTTCTTATTTTTTTCTTTCATACGAGTATACCTACGTCGTGTTAATAACTACATGAACCTAAATAATATTATGCATAACTAATGTAAGATACAGTACACTACATGACTACAGAAGATTCATGCAAAACACCACCTGGATGCTTGTGAATAATGTAAATGCTATACCGACCTGAGAATAGAGAATGGGAATGTTGACATTATCGTAACCGATCAGCGATCCCAGCCTGTACCTTATGTCAGACATCTCCAACAGTATAGTTTGCACCATATGATCATTCGATATCAATTTCTCTCTTCTGGCTCTGTTTATGATGTTGGTCGCCCAAGTCAATGGGATCCAGTAATTTGTCATCGCAGTCTTCGCTTCCACCGTTTCTAGTATCTCCTTCTCGCTATCCATCATCAAACCTAAGCCCGCCATATTTCAAAAATGCGATTCATCATGGATAACACTTTTTTTTTTTTATATATGCTGACACGAGAAGTATTAATGTTTTTCTTCGTGAAATGAAACAACGATAATAATCACTATTATCAAATTTCAATATCCATATCGTTGGCCAAACACATATTATGTAGTTTATCGCCTCTTATTATGACGTACAACAAGTATCGAAGTGAAATTTAGTAAATACCTACCTAACTTTTACCACTCTAATAACGTTACGACGAAAAATAACACACGGTTTCAGAAACTAATTGTAAAAAAACAATAAATAGGTGTCGTAGAATCGAACAAAAACAAATACTATTTGAATAAATTATAGTTTACCTAAATTATGTACAATAAGGTTTATTAAAAACAAACGTAATTTGGACAAGAATTTTCGAAAATAGATCACATTTTTACATAAGGATTTTTACATAACAACACGATTAACACGAAAGTCGGATTTAAAAGTATGGGAATACCCTCCGAAAAAAATGTTATGTCGAAATAATATTATACTGCAATTTTGAAATTTAATACACACACCCACAAGCACAGACATACTTACCTACCTACTTACATATTATGTTATAGGAGTCAAAACACAATACATATAAATTTAAATAAAGTATACTGAATGTATTTTATGCCAAAAGATATTTTTCTACCAATAAAATAACAAACATTATTATGATTTTAATGTTAAGTTTTAACTCGGTATCGGTGTTGTTAATAATCAATAGAATGAAAATTATACTGCGCCGGTAGGTATGCAATAATAAAATAATTAATAATTTCGCTCGGAGAAACTATATGTAGAATAAATATACGGAGTATAAAAATAGCAACAGTTAAATTTCAACAGTAAAATGTCCTTCTCTCTCTCTCTCTCTCTCTCTCTGTATATATATATTATATACGAATATGTATATATGTATTTCTCTCTCACACAACACACCTGCATTCGTTCTGTCTCAGTCTTTCAATAGTCATGGTACTACACTTTCTCTCGGCAATTAGATTACGTGTGCACTTACAACAACGGATACATATGTCAATATGTGTGTGTGTGTGTGTGTGCGTGTGTGTGTGTGTGTGTGTAGTGGTGTGTGCCTACTTACACGCACAACGTAATCAGGTAAATTGTGAATCAACTACTCATATATATATATATATTTATACTGAGACAATTGACGAACGCCATGCTAATTATGACGGACTTAAAATAATGAGAATAATCAGATAAATAATAATTAGACAACGCGTGTAATGCATTGATCGGACACTCTGACAATACCCAAATCGACTCGGACGCGACGGGTGTGATTTTTTGGCGTTATTATTATTAATTATTCTTGAAGAATTGTAAAATATTGTTGTACTATTCGCGTTTGCATGCCTGACACATCTTGTGACAGGTGAAATTTATCCGCCATGCAAAACGTTCACCTTTCTGATGTTACACGGGTTTATCCTTTTGTATAACACAAACACCGCGATATATATATGTATATATAATATGTATATATATATATATATATATATATATATATATATGTGTGTGTGTAGGTATATAATAATATTATTATACACCATAATTTGTACAGTTATATGACTATTATGCTCAAGTTAAGGCAGTAACATTATAGTGGAGTTAAATAGTAATCAGCTTCGATTATAATGGGTATCAAACAGTAAAAGCTTTTGTATGGATTCAAATGCTGAGCCGCTGAGGTATATTTCGCAAAAGGCCGAACCAACTGGTTCGGTATGTGATGTAAACAACACAACTTAAACTAGATTCCAATTTGAGAATATTATATTCATATAGCAACCCATTGTTTGGCACAATGATAATTTAGATCCGTCAAGTACATTTTTGTATGTAGTTATTCAGTCTAGGATCATCATTTCAAAACTTATAATATGTATTCGCTTAATATTTGGTTGTCCAATTTTCAAATTGGTTTGTACCTATATAATCTATATATTATGTAAAATATTAATTATAATGTTAATATATGCATGCACGTGCAAAGCTTAAGCAGCAGTATTAATCAAACAAGCACGAAAAGAAAATGAATAATGTCACACCAAGAAATCAACACGTTTACTATTATTTCAGTAACATTAATACAAACAAATAACTACAGTTATTAATAAGTTGAATTATTCATGAAAATCATGACAAGTTTTCCCGAGAAATTTGCTGAAAATTATCAAGATTAGACTTATAGTTCATAATTTAAAAAAATTGATTATGGTTAACAATAAACTTTTATTAAATAAGTTAACAACAATGTTTAAATCGAACACTGTTCGATACAAACACAGTTAAATGAAATAAGTGAACATTGTTTTCATACAATATTCGACTCTAATGTGAAAGTTATATAAATACGATAATCAGGCTCGGCTTCATAAAAGATATGTGACATTTTTGTCCACTGTTCATTGGGTATATATTCAGCTTCGAAAATCTCAAATTGAATTATTCATATTATAAAATGTTCATTTTAAATTATTATTTATAAATATGCCGACAAAAATTACTCGTGTCATACTTGTAGAAGACGATAAAAATATTCTCCTACGAAAACATAAAATATGTTAGAGACATGGCTGAATAAATTGGATGTGAAATATCACTTTCTCCCACCAAGCCCGATTATAATATCGATAACGATTTTAATTGAAATAAAACAAACGCAATCTTAGCATTCGGGTAGAAAAATAAAAAGACGGAAAATCAGCAGATGACCGGGGAAAACTAGTATTTTTAATGAAATGAAAATGAAAACACAAATCGAACAAGAACGAAAATGCTAAACACGTATAATATGTAGTCGGTAGGGTATTGGCAAAATGGCTGACCTGTGTGTAGACGAGCGGCACGCAAACGGTGTCGTAGCTGATTATAGAACCCAGTCTGCGCCTGATGTCCGACAACTCAACGAGTAGCGTCTGGACCACCTGGTCGCTGGATATGAGCGATTCTCTGCGAGCCCGGTTTATGATGTTGGTCGCCCACACCAGAGGCATCCAATACTTGGACATGGGACTTCTCTCGTCCATCATTTCCACGATCTTTTTTTCGCTCTCCAACATTATTCCTGTGTCGTGTTCAAGTTTGTTACATGTTCAACAACAATAAACCCCGGCCCGCCCCTCTCATAAATAATAAAAATACTGTACACTGTCTCTCGAATAACACTCACGAATCTGTATATACATGTATGTCGTGTACAATAATATATTAATATGTTAAATACGTATATATATAATATGTATAGATAAATCGATGAATTAAAACGAGATGTCTATCGTGATAGGCGTAATAAAATATTGTTGAATTTAAAAGAAAAAATTTTATTCCATGTTGATAAACGTTACCTTTATTATATTATTTTCAATCGAATTATTTTACCGTCGAATAAAAAATCGTTCGAGTGAAATCAAACTGTTTTGGACAGAGTTATTAACAACAATTATTCAGAATTCTATTTCGAAACAAAACTTTGCTATGCAAAAAAAATATTGTGATGAACGATAATTATCAATTAGCTGTATTTATTTTTTTTTTTTAACTTACTTTACGATAGTTTTGACCACGTTAACCACAAATATCAATAGTACCTACTAGTAGATAGATAAGCTGCGAGCATTGGAATAACGAATACGATTCGTTTACAAGTATATGCGTTCAATATTGTGATTCGCAAAACGTACGATTAGGTATTTATTATATTATGTAATTTAATATAATATGCGTTTGCAAATCTAAGCGTTCAACAGACTATGAACAGCTACGAACAATATGAATTTAATTTTTAATTAAACGTTAAATTGTGTACTTTTTTTTAGAGATAATTACTAAATTAGTAGGTATCCGCCAAATACTTTATACAGACAAATTAATTTATACATTTTAATGACTAACTGGACTAATTGGAGTAATTCGATCAAAATAATACGTTAGCATAATAATAATAATCAATATTTAAAATAGCACTGTCTGAAAATGAACTGAGAGCGATTTTCAAAATTTTCAAATATCATAAAGTCGTAATTAAAATATTGATGACAATTTCAAAACGAATATTCATTGACGGGTTACACAACTCGGAAGTAAATATATTTGAAACATTGTTTCTTAACAACAAACAGTATCGTAATAACTATTATATAGTATCTACTACCTACTCTGAGAAACAATTCCACACATAATAATAACACGCTGTCCACACCCTGATTCAAAGGTCACGAAACAAAGAATTATCGCGTATTTTCAAATTTTATAATTAATAGCTATTGGTATCTTAGTATCGATAATTTTGAAATTGATTCATTTAAACTTGTGATCGAACTCATTGAACGTGATATTAAAACAAAACAAAGAAATTCAATACCTAGATAGATACTATTATTATTTTATTATAATCGAAAATTACGTTTCCCGCACATAATATATATTTGAACAAAGACAATGTCAGTGCGTCGAGTCGCACTCGTATGTTCGCCAAGAGAAATGAACCTAGATTTAACTTATAACCGATTAATAATATTATAAATATGTCATGCTATATGTATCATACGTAAGTATCATACAATTCTCACGCAATGTGTAATGTGTAATCGAATTAAAAACGACAAGATGAAATGATGTCAATTGGCTATTGTTGTTGTCAAAACTAATCCAATCGTAACAATCCCATCCTAGTAGTTACCTATGCATAAATAGCCTTGTATATGCGGACACCACTATTAGGCATTGTTGTCCTGCACGCATAATAATAATATGTTATTTCCATTTCCAACACTACGGATTTACGCTCTAGGTCAAAAGTATGTGTAAAACAATTCCTGCGGTCATATATGCTAATATACGGTCGAACATTCTGTAGTGGTTATTACAAAATACAATATGCACCCAGCATTTCTCTCGTGTACCTACTTCATTAAGAACTATTTAATCTGATTGATGTAAGTCTATGGAATGATCCAATTTTGAAACTACTTTAAATCCTTACAGTCACATTCTTTGAATAAATTGATATCCAACAGGTTCTGGGTTAGTCATATGCGAAAATAAAACCGGTTTGTACCACGTGTTCGAAAAAAAAAATTAATCGAGTCAATAAACTATGTTGTGGTAATGTAAAACATTTGATAATGTTATATTTATGTAGGCTATCATTGGCTATATTTATACTTAATTACAAACTGAGATGGTGTATTTCGTATTTATGTAAAACATCTAGACCGAGTACTCACCGGCATCGACGATGTGCTGTAATGTGGGAAATCGTTTTTTCACCCTTATGCTCACCTGTTTCAAAGTGATAACATAAGCTAGTACGGCATACCTCACTATGTTTCTTCTCATTAGTCGCCCTCTTTCGTCCTGAAAATATAATAATCCGATAAAAAGTCGATAAAAATAAAAAAAAAACAAGCACAATAGGAATTATACGAGTATTTTTCAATTGAACAAACGAAAACTTAAGTCGAGACACAACATTTTTAACGTGTGTTTAAAGAAATTCCCTAAAATAACGAAAATTGACCAAACAATTATTAAGATACGAGTGTAAAAACAATATAGACCACGAAAACATATCAACGGTATGAATATGTACTCGGTAAGAACTTTGGTTTCAGCAATATAAAATATTCCTAAAATCGACGATAACGTAGAATCTCAATCGGAGAAACATTCATGCAACTAATGAAGCTATGTGACCTTCTTAACTACAATAAGAATGTTTTAATGTTTCCTGTACTTTGCATTAAACGTGATCCTACTTCAATTGGGTTACCACTGAAATTATGTCCATTTAATTGCGTTTTGTATTATAATTTATAAGGCGTTTTAATGTTGGAAGTCCAGTTTTTTTATATACTTATTGAAGTTTAAGCGTGAATGATTTTTACAATAGAGTAAAAGTACAAGAGAATATTCAGAAAAAAAATTATTTAGAAAGGAAAATATTGAAAACAGAAACGTTTGTAAAATATAATAATATCCACACATACACACATTTCTACTATTTACGTATAAAACATTTAGAATTTAATACAGCTTTTTAGCATTATATTATATAAACTATAGAACAATGAGCTATTTTTTATCCACAATTTTCAAGTATATGGAATTATGATTTATTAGAATTCGTTTGAATTTCATTTACTCACTGTTGTTCCAGGTATAGCTGCACTTGCGAAAAGAGCCAACGTATCCGGCCAAGGTAACAATCTATATTGTTCCCACCATCGTTTTACTACTAGACCAACATAGAAGCTCATGGCGAACGTTAATGGAACGCTCGCAGAATGGCCAGCTAGGTAACATCGAATTTTTATAAACAATCTGAAAGCAGATTATTTAAATCACAGTTTAGACATTTTTCGTAATTGCCTAACGACTATAACAATACAATAAATTTAGGCATCACTGATTTTTAGTATTTACTTTAATAATTACTTATTGGTACATAAACATATAATATTTATAATAAATAACTTATTGCGCATATTGTGGAATTCTAATTACGAGTATCCGACAATGATCGTCAATAATTCAAATTATCGCCTTAGGAGACAATCTTTGTGCTATATTTATAAAAAAATGTATTTTTAATATTTGAACATACTTTTGTTGGGCTTCGGTGAATGCAAACCTGTATGCTAAATTTAATGCAAAATAAACAAATAAATAGGCTGCTAATTCCCTCCATACAAGCTTGTAAACGCTTCCTCGCCATCTGAAACAATAATTATTAATAAGTATTATTTACTGTCAATAACGGGGGAAATAAATTAAAAAAAGTATGTGTTGTGTACTGATTTCCAGACAAAACCATGCACAAATAAATGATAAATATTAATGTCATCATTAAAAACACACGACTTAAACTTTATCAATCGACCAAAGTTATTTATCTTCTAATTAATTTGCATTGCAGTTTCTGCTATTTTCACAGTTATAGTGTACGTCGGCGTCAGTAGAACACATAAGACCAATAAAATATTAACCCAACGGCCAACAGATATTTTCATTAGGTTGCCTATACTTAATTGTAAATTTGTAACATTACAAATATACTTAACTTATAATTATAAAGTATGAGTTATACTCATAACTAAATTCCTAAATTCTTGGCCTTCATACCGGAGCTGTACAGTATAACACCTACAATTTACACTGCTTTGATATCCGCTAAGGTGTTAATTGTAAGTTTTTACCTGCAGCCAGATAATAAACATTTGAAAATAAATAACATAAGCTAATTTGAATGACGTGTGAACACGAATAATATTAATATAATTTTAATAACAATAGCCACGAGCCTACTAAAAGTTGGTAAGTATACCTATACATACAAAAATTAATTTGTTCGATGACTAAAATGCTTGGTAAACTTTTTTGATAAATAAGTTAAATATTTAATCCCTCTTATTCATTATATACTAAATTTATTTTGTTATTTTTTTTTTTGCATTCAATTTTTTTTTTTAAACTAAAATTTTACTTTTTACTGTTATCGGTGTAAAACAAATACTGTATAAGACAATAATTTTTCGCTCATCGTGTTTTTTAGCTTCTTCGATTCATCAATATTGACGTAAGTGTTTTAAAGTGTAAACTGCTTTTTTAATATTTATATTTCTTATTCATATTTATTATAATATATAATTTATTATCTAATAATATTTATAGTAACTTTTATATTTCTATATTTTTTTTTAAATGTTTGAAAAACCCCTGTAAAATATTGGAATCCAACAAACTATTATAATCGATAGCGTTAATGTAATCTAAACACTGAATATTGTGTAACACTATAAGTTGCTTATTGTTATCATAAAATCTTTTATATGAGTGTAATATTACAGGTGGTAGAGAGGTACTTATAGTAGTAATATTGCACTATTGCAATATAGTAGTGTTATAGCCTTTTGTATCCAGTGTGCTTTTTATTTACTTTCTTCGGGTCTATGGACTATAACTAAATAAACAAAAGCAAGGTTAACCAGTTTAGATGATTTATGATTCGAGGTATTATATGATATTATTTCACTGGATCTTAAAACAGTCGAAATTTTTTAATAACATTAATAAGCTATAAATTTAGTGAAATCAAATTATCAGAGCATTGCAATATTAATTTTATGTGGAACATTGTCTACCGCTTACCTCATCAGATTAATTAATTTTCCTTAAAATAACATTTTTTACTAAAAACGCATAATATTTTGAGATTTAGAGTGAAACGAAAATGTATTGATAGTTTCACAATCGTGTGTTTTATAATTAAATGTAAAGCACGTGTGGTAGTCATGTAAGTATTGCATTTTTCGATTATTACACACTTTGAAATAATTTTATCGGTTCAAACGTATCAAGTGATTGGACACTGGAAAGCAAATGGTATTTCATAGAAGTTATACAATTGAAAAATCTGTGCAACCTCCAAGTAAACTACTAAATAATTCAAATTAATTAATTTTTGAATTCCATATTATAGTTTTAAAAATTACAAAACTACAATTTTCATTTCGTTTTAGTTGTGTGTTTAGTTTACATATAACATTTTCAATTTTAATTTGAAATCGTGTGGGGCACACGAATACAACCTTATTTATGTATTTTTTGTTAACTGAATTCACAACTATGTAAGTATCTACAATTGTTACTTGGCAATATAATCTTTTGTAAGCACCTAAGTAAAATTTAGACATATGGTTAGTTAATTGTTTTTATAAATCATAGTATATTGAAACTATGACAAGAAATCATGACAAATTATTGTTTTTATGACAACTTAAAAGTTGTAAGTTGTATTACAGGAAACTGATTTCCATCAAAAAATATTTTCCATTCAGATGAAATACTTAAAATGTTTCTAGTTTGAAAATTATCCATTCCAGTTATCCGCCCAACTACTCCAATAGCACTTCTTAAATATTTATAATATATCTATATAGGTTACTTAATACCTACATAAATTAATTCATAATATAATTTGTTGCTTATAGTTCATGAATAGGTAATAATTTACAATACCTACTGATAAATTATGATCACTATTTTTGTATTTATATAGGTATACCATTGATTAAATATACATATTTGTATATTATATACATATATGTATATTTAATCAATGGGTATACGTATCTATAGATCAAAGTTCACACTGACATTCCAGAATTAAATTCGGGTATGAATGGGTATTAATTCTTCGCATTAGAAAACTCAAAAATATAAATGATAAAGTGCCATTATATTCTATCAATGATCATTGATCACATTTCGTTTCATTCATATAAAAACCTGAAGTTATAATACCTACTCGTAGACCAACTTATATAATAATATAATCCCAAAACCGTGTTTAAATCTGTGAGTTATGAACATATAAATTTGCATAAATATATATTTTTTTAAATACGATGACTTCGACAATCATCACACAATGGTTTTACGGTGTATCGGCCTCGGAACCGGCGTGCATGGTCAACAAAGTGCATTCTACAAAGGATAACCGCATTTTATAGTTACAATTTAGTACTGGAAATAGAACCGGTCATTTCCTACTACAATATAACCGGTCCACCGGACACCGCCCTCTGGTACGATACGTTCCGACACGAACTAGGCTATTTTCTCACCTGGTTAAGTCTTCCAGTAAATTCAGATTTCCTGGTCGGTATATTTGATTAAATTCCATTAAATTAACATCATTTATGATATAAAATATTTAAAGATGGTCGAATAAAAAGTAAAAGACCTCTACAACATTATATAAAATACTTAAAAACAATGTGAAATATGTTTCAATAGTACACGAATGTTATATTATATCTTTATTGATATGATACTATTAGTGTGTATATACGACACAAGTAAACTGGTGTTGTAAAAATAAAAAAAAGTAAAAGATAACGAAACGAATAGGACAAATTATCATACAAATATGTATATACTGCAAGCGATAGTGTATCTAGTTTAAATTCATTATAAATATACATTATTTAACATTTTACATCTCAATAATAAATACCTTGATCTAATCATTTTTACGGAACCTGATTAAGTAATTACTTAGTTATTTTCTAAGAATTTTTAATAATATCATATACTTAAAATTCCCTCGACACAAAACTAGTAAATGAGTATAGAATATAAATGAATAATAGAAACACAAATCATAAAACATATTACATCCCATATGTCTTTCATGGAGTTACATCGAATAGGTGCGTATCACAATTGACAACATTTAGATGTGTAGGTAAATTTGAACTATAAAAAATGTGGTACTTACTCCTGTGCACGAAATGCCAGAGAAGTCATTGATTTATGCTAGCTATATCTATTTAGCATAAATCCTAGGGATTTTTGAGAGGCCGTGTCCTCTCAATTCTTTTCGATGGGTGGATGGGTGGTTTGGGTGGCTCATGGGGATCCGTAACATAAACTTAACTGTGCCTATACATGCATAATCTATAATAATTATTATTCAGGTTGGTACATTCATATCGGGTGTACGATAATATTCGATTAGTAAGATTTAAATGTTCAGTAAAAAGCCTATGCTGCATACCTATGTTTACACACAATAAATATACAAATAATGTGTAGTAAAATAATCTACTATACTACATTTTATTATGATTTTTTAAACGTGCCACGTGATTATAATTGTTGTTATCTTAAACTTTTTTTAAAATAATTTACGCTAATACTATAAGATTAATTATCCTATAAAATGTCTGTGGTTTTATGCATAACTGCAATTAAAACAATAATCTTGATGGAGGGGGAGCTAAGGCTATTTTAAATTTTATATTCTAATTGTTATAATGATTTTAGCATAGGATTTTGTCAAATAGCTTAAATATTACGGTTTTTTTTGTTGAATATTTATAAACTTTAAAGGAGAGCTAGAGGCCTATGAAAACGTGAAATTTTTGTTTTATGGGAGGTGGGTAATTTAAGTTTTGTTGGCCTCATAGATATAAAAAGTTTACCTCGCCGCTATATAAATATATATAATATATCAAAATTCAAAATTAGTATTATTGTCAGCAAATTTTCGAGTCGAATTGTAATAGTGAACTATTCGATTTTAACTTGTGTTTTGTTTCTAAGCGACTGTTTTTATTCCAAACAATTTGTTATGCACATAAAATTTTGAACTAAATCTTAATGCAGTATTAACGATCATAGTTTATTTGTTTATTTAAAATGTTTTTTAATAATAACTAGTAACTTGATATTAGTATGGGAAAATATTCTACACGGGAAATATTTAAAAAATTGTAATTAAATTTAATAGACACTAATAGTTTGAAACATAACACTGTAGTCTGTAACATTGTAACGTATTCAATTTTGCTCCGCTCAAGTTCGTTTTTCAACTCCGATAATTAATCACAGCAATGAAATTAATAATATCGATTGAATGATAGTGACGAAGGTAACCAAAACGTTGTTATTATAGAAAATACAGAAGCAAATAGTAGCACATGGCTGGTATCTCATGAAGCATAGCAAAGAATGACGAAACGCTTACAAAGCCTCTGTTTCTAAGTAACTATTTTGTTTTTAAACTTATCTCGATAGTGTATGCCAACAAATGTAATTATCAGTGTAGGTGTTGTTGAATATATTATTTTGTACTTAATTTATTTACAATATCAAAAAGGAAATATCAAAATACACAATTCGAATTAATATATTATAATTACGTCATTGAAAAATAATATGAAAATATTTCTCGAGCAAGGAGAACCGATTATAATTGGCAGCCAGTACATGTATTTTATATTTCATAAAAATGTGAAATAACTCCCGCGTACAAGTACTAAAGTAATAAACTAATTGGTAATAAATGTACAATATGTACATCATAATATATGTATACAATTCCTAAAAATATTCATCGAAATAATATTGTTTTGTGAAACAAGGCGTTTACAATGTCACATACGTATTATTTGAACGTACCTACATACGATTTCTCAAAATTGAAACCTACAGTTCTATAATTGTACAATTCCACTATTTTCTCTATTTTCTCGCATTAAAAGAATTTTAGAAACCTACGAAGAACTTTGTAAATTAATAATTTGCTATACAGTGTTATTAATAATTATTGCATATTATACCTATTTATTTAATTTTAAATAACTTATAATTTATTTTTTAACTGCTACATAATGTTAATTATATCTAATATTTTAGATAAACATGTACCTAAATTTAAAGTAAATATCCAAGTAAAATTAAAACTTCAATACGATTGTTCCCAATACATTATATTCACGAATATAGATACAGCACGTTAAGTGTTTCATGATCGATATTTTGATTATTTTTCCACGGCCAATTAATATTTTTAAGTTCGATTTTACTATGGTAATTTCTAGGAAATATTTCCATTTTAAAAAAAATCTTTACAACCATTTAGATTGATATGAGATTTTAATTTTTGACATTTTCAAAATAGCTGTTATATCTACTCGGTTTGGTGATTTTTTAACATTATTCATCTTCTTTGTCTTCACTTTTGTCCACGCACTCTTATTTCCACCCACCACTACGTCTGCTTATACATTGCTTTGTCTACTCCATATTCCCCAATAATCTCTAGCCCTTTCTTTGGCCAATCTCTTCCCCGGTTTCACTGTAGGTTAGTACACTTATGTAATAAGTTTATTATAATAAATGCACTTATTTCCTCAACTATCTTATTAAATATCTTTCTCTCGACATGCTCATGAAATCTCAATATAGTGTCTCTCATTTTTCCTACTATATCCGCTACTCCTAAATTTCGTCTGTTCCTAATTTTATCTAACCTAGAGTTTTACTATCAATTTTAAAATAAAAAAAAATAATCGAATTAAAATTAGAAATTCAACCTTCCGACTTCAATGAAATTATATTACAATGAAAATACTTTAAGAGATTTGTAATAACTCTATGGTTTCAAAAATTTAAGTAATTTATGTTTGTAAACGATCGTATTTTGTTTCTTATATCACGTCCATTTAAAATACTTGTGTAATCAATGCAACCCGTGTATAAATTGTAATTCAATTATTACAAAATAGGTTAGTACTGAAAAGTATTTACATAGAAACAAAATATTTTACGATTCAAATATTTTAAAACTCATAACACAAGAAGGTTTTTATTTTTATTTTTTTTTTAATTACATACTTTGTGTACACCTAATAACACAGTAGGTAGGTCATAAGACACAAACTCACGTGTTTCATCGAGTAAAGACAGAAAAATCAACAGTAAATCACGTTCAACAATAACGCCATTGTATTTCCGAACAGAACGTCATATTATACAAAAGCTTCGAAAAGGGCGTAGTTCGTGCATACTAGCATAATGCTGTATATATTTTGGCGCACGTGTCTTGAAATGTAATGTTACAACCGTTTCCGATTGCAATGAGGTATCTAGGTTCGATGTATCGCCATTGATTAGTCGTAAAAGAATTACATAAGTAAATTACGAAGAAGCTATAGGTGGTGCCGGGGCCGCCTAGGTGGTGTGTTTGGTAGGTACGTATACCTATAACGCGTTATGGATGTTCGATTTATAACAATGGTGTAATCAACCACACGCATAGGTAAGTACTAGATGTTCTTACTAATTTGACCTCGATAGTTTAATATTTAAATAATTACAACAGTCGATAATATTCGCACCGCACTTAGCCTGGAATTTGGAAATTCGACGAAACGTTACCGCGATAAAACGCACTGATTGGATACGAGGACAAACGTGCATCGGACGTTATAATGCCTGCATTCGAACAAAACTTGACGATAAATGTGCCGTAATAACGATAAGGATCTCGTTAGATCATTAATGAAAACTCGTATTCGTTACACTTGAATAGTACAATTATTCTTTGCAATGAAAAACAATATACATATATAGGTAGGCAATAATTATATACATTAAAAAGTCACTGTCGTGTCAAATAAAAAAAAAACGTATTATTTATAAAGAATACGTTTTTTTTTTTTTTCAATATTATTTTAAGACAATAAAAAAAACCAAGTGACCAAGAATAAAAGTGCCCCTTCGTCTTCCATGACCCTTATTATAATAAAAAATATAAAAAGAATTATAGGTGGTAGAGCCTTGAAAGTAATAATTACCATGCTACATAATTAAAAAGTTATGATAATTAAACTTCTCAGTATAGTGTTAAAATTTAACGATGAATTTTTTTTTCTTTTTCGTTTTTCATGTTTATAAAACTAGTGTTTTTATTAAATCGTGAAAATGATTTGTCAATATTGTATAGGGCTAGACTAATTAATTTTTATGATATTTCGTCGAACGTATTAAAAAATAACAATGCTCTAGTAAATTGTTAACAAGACCGATCGGAAACAAATCAGGTAGATAGATATTATATTTATTTTTAAAAAGATAAAGTAAGTACCACCTACGTATACCTTCATTACTCTGTAGTCATTTGCGTTGTCTATGAGTTAAGGTTTATCTTGAACATGTTTACTTTGGAAAATATTCGCGTAACTTACAGAATAACAATTTCCCGTTTCTTCGAGCTACCTACATGTTTTGATAAAACGTTTAAATTAGGTACATAAATATTTTCAATGTCATTATCATATACTTAATAGAATAAAATAATTGTATCGAACGTCTAAATGTTAAATTGATAATGTTTTAATATATCATTTAAAATCCAACCTCATAATTTCATATGTACGTCAATCCTTTACGTCAATACAAACTGTAAACGTCCAAGATGTATTCTACTAAAAACTATATAAATGTATAACAGATTAGAAATCATTTTCGTACAAACTACTAGAACAATGCACCATTTTTATATCCAAATAAGTTGTGAATATTATTTCGATACGTAATTTAAAACGTGACCTCAACAATTAGCTGAAATTTAATTCCGTTTAATTATTCTATTTTCCGAGAGTGAGATTCACGTAACCTAAAATGATTTAGATCAATTTGCGAAAACATTGCCCAAAGCGCACAAAATAATAAACCAGTTTCAACATCATAGTCAATAATAAATATTCTGCGATTATATTAATAACAAAATAAGTTATATAATAATATAATGTTTACTAAATAAAAAAAATATTAACCATTAAATCATTATTAAAAATTCAAAAGTTTTGAACTACTTTAGATGAATTTTTTTTTTAATTAGATACATTACGTTTTCCTTCAAAAACATTGTCGATTCAAAAAAATATTTCTTATTTCACGTTTATTATTGCTATTATAATAATATATTCTTACGATATTGTATTTTATATTAGTGTAATAATTTGTATTCAAAACGTAGTAAAATGTAAATAACTATAAAAATTAAAATATATATATTATATTATTATGGAGTATCAATGATATAAATTTTAATTAAAATATTTTATTATTTAAAAAAAAATAATACCTGGGAAACAAGTAATTGGTTTATTGATACTAGTCTAAGCGAATTCGGCCAACTATGAGATGATAACCAGTTAAGAAATTTACATTTTATTTTTTTTTCAGTCAAATGTATATCTTAACTGATCAATGTATCGTAAATTTCGAATAAAATATTATACATATTACATATTCGTACATGTATAATTTTTTTTTCAAATCAAACCATTCGGTTCTAATTCACAACCGATGAGAGATTAAAAAAATACCACAGACTGAATATAATTTACAATTTTCATATGGTTATTGATTATTTGGTGTTTGGTTACCAAAAAAAAGAAAATAGGTAACTATGTTTTTTAAAACGTTTCTGACAACTCGTTTGAAATCTATACCTACAACAATATGATTTACTTATTAGATAAAATGAAAATCGTAATGAAATCACGTAGAACAATAGAGGTTGATATAAAAACAAAAGCAATAATACTTAGCAACAGCTGTTAACGTGGACAAAAATCCTTTCATTCGGTATAACCGATTTAAAATAATAATTTTCCGGAATCATGTGTCTACCGTAGACATACGTTTCGGGTCGACGAATAAAATATCACTAAAATGTTTGTTGCAAACATACTTATACTAGGTCGAACCGACTACAAGAAGACATTGTTAATTATTATTTCTACTCACTTGCAAAGAATACTGCCGAAACATCCAAAACTACTTCCATTGGCTACGAGACGTGAATATGAAACGGTCATAATTTTAAAGCGAAAAAATTCTCACATAAACCGTATCGTCACATATCGAACGAACACTATTATCACATACTATTTATAATCACATTATTCAGTTGTGATCGCACTTTTGTTATAGACGTGTTACACAATAAAAATAATATTACTAGTCGAAAATCGTGTGCACATATGAAGAAACGAGAATCGAGCGTCTTTCGATTTGTGAATTGATAAAAACGATACAATAACTAATATATAATAAATAAATAAATATATATATATATATATATAAATAGGTAATATTATTATTATGTTGTTAAAGTAAGTATGCGGTGTATATGGTATTCGTTAAATGAACGACACAACAATATTAAAACGAACAAAAAATATATCTTTATTTCTTTACACATGAAAAACAAACTCGCCAATCAGGTTGTTCGACGTCCCGTACGGTTCTGCCACTTCTGTTGGTATCGTTCTACAGCAAGACCATCGGACGTATTTTCACTACTCCCTTCCATTGCTCCGATCATTTTATTGAAAACCACGGCGTACCGGTGTGTAGTACATGACGTACAACGAGCGCTACCAATGTACTATATATTATATGTATATATATATATATATATATATATTTATATGTAATGTATATAAGTACTATACACACACACACATATTTATATATATATATTATACATATAGGTGTACAACGCGAGAAATGTAGGCATGTTTAAAACGGAGTGTAAGTGTCTTCGGTGCTTAAATTTGATCAGCGGGTAACTCTTTGTAATTTTTTTTTTTTTATTATTTTTTTTTTTAGAATTCCGCTTTTGTCTCTTCGGATTGTTAAACAATTAATATTAGGGCCTACTTCTTATAGCATCGAAGAATATGAGTCGTAACGACTGTTATTATTATTATTATTATTATTACATTCGTGGTGATGGTTTTCGTTTTTTTCATACAACAGGCCCTAAACTCTATTCATTGTTTTGAAAAAGCCTATTCGATATAAGCTAGTATCAAAGCTAGCTAGTTGGAACTATGTAGTTCATAACTGTGATAGCATAATATGTATATTGTATGTTTATCCAAATGACAGAAGCTCGTTTTTTCTCAGTCTATACTCGGTCGGCGTTAACATTCCCCTGTAACAAACCAAACATATTCAAATATCAGATACGTTTTTGAAAATCTTATCGTGACATTACACACTTTGAAATGACCATCGCAACTACAGTATAGCAGCGATGATAGTGCTTACATTAGAGTATAAATAATTTTGTTTAAATTTATGTTTTCGAACCTCAATACGGTATCAAAAGTAACAGACACTCCTTTGGCGGTCATTTTTTTGAAAAGAGCCCAACATTCTTTTTCTTTATCGGATTTAAGCATCGGTTGCCCATCAACCACGTCATAACAAACGGCGATTTCTTCATCGTGCCTTTTGTTACTGCGCTCGGTGATTTTTTCTTCGTCAACCACTTGTCCGTCGTCTTCTTCGTCCCTGAAAAATAGAACTATAAGTAAATTACTTCCAATAGCTACCGACACGAACAGTAAACATACAGAGTTGTATTAGTTTTCATTTTTCGCCATTCAATGGCAACTATTTAATAGCAATTGAGTAAAACCGAAAGACTACCAGAATTTCGACTAGGTAAATAGGTAAGATATTCGCATGTCACGAGTTTTATGTGATTTTGCTATCACATTCAAGCATTTCCTCCCCCCCCCCCCCCGTTTAGTATTAGATACATCGATAGAAGAGTGTCGTGTTTGTATGCAGTAAACCTATTGCAAAAACTTGGATAATTTTCAATAAATTGAAATGGATAATAGCATGCAGACCATACTGTTTAATAATGTAGGTCATGTCGTTTAAGAAATATATACGATTTAAGTATTGAAAATAAAAATATTTAGACCATATGTTATTCTCAATAATAGTATCATCTGAAATGTGTAATATAATATTATTAAAAGTTAAACATGCACATGTAACATTAAGTATATTATTTTGTGATTTATGAATATATATCATGAAAAAATATTCCAAATACGTTATATAGTCATATAAGTACATATTAATGTAAACCATTTATTTTTTAAATCACTATGGTAAATATAATTTATACAAGTTATTAATAAAAAAATATATTTATGAAGTTCGATATAAGTATACCTAAATATACCATCATGTATTATATGAAAAATATTAATATAATATTTTTCAGTAGACAGGTAATTCAGAATAACTTATCGAAATATTTAACAATAAATATTAAAAAAGCTTAATGCCTTGTAAAATACAACTTATAACTTCTTTTTGTATATGTAGTTGCCTCATAGCCAGGCGAAATATTATTTATGTATTAAAATTCTCAATAAAATTACTTGAAATTAAAAGTTAGATATGTTTAATTTAAGGCATAATATACAAACACGACCACGTCAAAATATCTTTAATCACATTTTTCTAATTGCATAATTTAAGATTTAAAATTAAAAATTAAAGTTCATGAACAATTAACAATTTATCTGGGATTCAGGCTCATACGCCTTATAAAACAAACAAAATTATATTATATATTTTATTAACTATATAAATTATATTATACAATATAATAATATATTTATATTATTGAATTAATTATATTAATATTATAATTTATTAAAAATAAAAAAATATCTCGCTAAATTATTGATAAAAGCACAAAATCAGGAAATTAAATAAAATTATTTTAAGTTTTATAATGTGCATATAAAAAAATTAAGCTGTACATATCCTAAGTAAAAATACAATTTCTTTAATCTCTATTAAAAATCGACCAGACCACCAAATATGAAGAAAAATATGCATCTACGATAACATTTTGACTTATTCTCATTCATAAATTACCTTCAAATTTGACTGTTTAATATACAGTTTCGTTATATTCATCAACGTGTTAGCGCACCTATTAAGTATTACTATTCCATTTTTTTTTTTCAAAATAAATAAATAAAAATGTTTTATAACTTATTTTATAGCTTTTAAGCAAATATATTCATCATACCTTGATATTTCTAATGTTCTTGATTTAATCAATGACTTCCCAACACGGTTGTTGAGGAGTTTAGGTTTTCCAAACGATTGCATTGCGCTGTCAAATGATTTTTGATGATGATAACGCATACTATTATTAAATTGAGGAAATGTGACTATAAAATAAAATATTTACCATAAATTAAAGGAATAATTAGTTTTTAATCAATTAGAACAATACAACTGTTTACCATGAAATTTATTACCAAGACAATTTCAACTGACTTCATTAAACAGTTTGAAAAAATATTATCCTTTGAAACTATTAAGTAATTCAAAAAGTTTTAACATAACGTGTAAACATGAGCATAAAAACTTTATTTTGATTTTGCAAAAGATAACATCACTACAACAAGTAGGCTCATATTAAATATCATATTCGATTTTGCATCTAATTGTCCACAGAAATGTTTTATACTTTAAAATAAGTATATATCAATATTGATAAATGATATTTCTGTAAATCTTTTCTCAACGTTCCACTATTAAGTTTATAATACACAAACTAATAGTAAAACATACAGTTGTATGTATAAAACAAATATTTTTACTGGACAAATAACTTTCCTAGATGACAAAAAATAGTTATAACAAAAACATAAATAAATCATATGTATATTTTAATTTTAAGTAGAACCATTGAAATGTGTGTTGTTAATTTGTTATTATTGTTATCTGAATTATCAAATCAAGCAAATTAATTTAGATTATAGGCGCCTACATTTTTCAAGTCATACCATAATAAAATCTAAATGGTTCAATTATCAAACTTATTATTATTGATTATAGAATAAAGTATAGACTATTCTATAATCAATGTTATCACTAGATTTTTTTTGTGGTAAATAATATAGGTAGTAAAGTAATCATGGCTTTTAATACTTCAATATAATAGAATAATGTCGTTAAAGTTATTTAAAGTCTATATTTTTCTGTCATTAATTATTTTTAGCTTAGAAATCTGTATATATTAAATTAGAGTACGTTCAAATTAATATTTTAAGCGTTTTAGAAATTATTAAGTATTTATAAAATTATATATTTTACCCTAAAATATATTAAATATATATATTAAAATATATATTAAATATATATTTAACATGTATCTGTCCTTAAATTTTTTTTTTAAATCTATAAAAAAATAAAATATAAAAATGAAAAATAGATAGCTCTTTCATTTTTTCAAGGACTTTTGGATTTTTTTCTAATTTCCCGCTAAAAACTATTGGTCATGTGTATACCTAATTAATATTTAAGTGAAATTAGTTTAAATTACCAGTTTTTGTAGATAAATCATCGGGTGTAGGTGATTCCTCTACGTCACTTCCAACGGGACTTAAAAGAGACATCATAGTTACCACTTCTACATTTTGATTTTTTTTGCCAAATGTATGCCCACTTGGTAAACGACTATCCACGTCGATACTTTTATGGAAAGCTTTACTCCTGCAAGATTTTAACTTTCTAGTCGGGAATCTATGCATTTCTTGTGATTTTCTTCGTGAATTTGTTGAATAATGTCCTTGAGTAGGATTTACACTTGATTGCCTAGTTGAAGGGGCCGACATTGCTCTGGTTAAAGTTTGTCTGTCATTGTCTTGTTTTGCAGTCTTATAAAACCTAACTCTTCTCGCAGCAGCCGAAAGAGGCTTTTCTTCCTCGCTAGATTCCTCCGGTGAATTTTCACTTTCTCCCACATTATTCTGAAGTTGTACTTCCAACGCAGTTCGGCAAGAATCGCTTTCCTGTTCTTGTATTGGAGATTCTTGGGACTCATCTGTAGCTTCCATTAGAGGATCCTCGATAACATTTCTGGCCAAATATATGTTTATACACGATTTTGATTGTTCTCGGTCTATCCATGCTTGTCTTATTCTCTGGGCAAACTGTTCTTTAGATTCTTGTAAAACTTCTGGCTTTAAACATACTTTAGTCGGATTCGCTGAAGGTCTGGTTTTTTTCTCATTCTTCAAAAGCTTATTAATCGAACGAGAAATAACTTCTGCATTGCAATTGTTATCCGTTTCAGTTTTATTAAAACTAGAATCTTTTTGTACCCATCCTTTTTTTGCCAATGATTTTTTATCATCTTGACTATTTGTTCGGTTCACGGTCAAACTTTTAGTCTGTTGGTTATCCGGAAGATTTTTATGTAGTACGTCTTTAGACATGCCAATAAGCCTTCAGAAATTTACCTAAAAGCCGTAATATTTTCATATTATTTCATATATTCAAATACAATAATAAAACATTTACTTTTTAACTTTAAAATTAAAATAATTTTTGTTGATCATTAATAGTTGTGAAAATTAATTTTGCGTTTTATTCACACGTGTCACGTACTTACATATCTATACCTAAACTATAAGTCGTAGATATAATGAGATTTAAATAATTATTGAAGGAGCTCATATTGTTTATAAACGTAATAACTTATACAGACTTATCAATTTTTATCCATCATCACGTCATATTCATAAAATTGGTTGCTTTTTAAAATTCATATTTTTGTTTTCATTGTTTAACGTGTTAAATAAAAAATGTATAGAAAAATAAATAATATCAATGTCAATTAATTATGTGTAGAAGTTATATGGACAAAAAATAAATACATCTGTTTGCATAGACAGTAAACACATGTTAATGATAGCCGATGCCCGATTGCCATTTGTAATAATAATTAAAATTCGAAAAAAAATTCAAAATCTAGCTCTCTATAGTATTTTCAACATGCAGATTTTGGAGGCGCTAATTTAGAGGCACTCAATTAGAAAGGATTAATGAACCCTGCTCTTCCCCTAGTTGCACCTATACTATAGATAATTCACTTCTAATTCCTTTTTTAACAAGAAATCTATAAAATTACCTCATTTATCTCACCTTGCAACAACCATTAAATCATAACTCTATTATCATTAATTTGTCAAAACTTTCTTTAATTAGATTTTATTTGTATTAGTAACCATCGTGACGAAAAAATTATTGAATCTAAAACGTTTTATGAATTTAAAAATTCAAAATAAAAAAATAATAAACTAATGTGTTTATATAACTAGTTATAAAACTGATTGAGTTGCCTACTGATAACAATTAGATTAATATTTATTTACTTTGATACTATTACTTACATATTTTAAGAAAGATGCTTCAATTGTGAACATTCGACTCCGACAGTGACACAAACACTTCTAACCATATTTGATTTGTCTTTTACATGAACTTCTCATAATTTATTGATCTCGAGAAAATATTGTTTTCACTGTATTTTCATGCGTTTTTGCCGGTATAATGACTTTGTTTATTATACGTCACCAAGACGACAGTCCATCGACCAACTATTTAGTCGTTTAAATGTTTATGCACACTTTTTTATTCTTCTTAACACATTTGAAGTGTCGTCATAATTAATTGTTTTTAGAATATAAGTTTAATACGCAATTTCATGGTTCATCAAACTCGATAAACTTTTAACACTTTGAGTAGGTAAATCGTTTATTTTAAAACTTTAAAAAGTTTTATTTTAAACATTTGACGGGCGTAATTTAACCTCGGCCATTAGTAATTAATAAACTAGTTGCTTGTGTACCTACCAATTTATTAGGTATAAAATACTAATTATATATAGATAGTATAATAGTATAAGTATTTTACGTATTAATAGATAAAATAAAATCTGTCCATTTTTTAGCACGTTAATTAGGATATATACGTAATATTAAAATAATTTTTGGGGAAACCATTGGCAACATCTAACATTTTCTCATTGGATTTGCGATCATTTAGAAAGTAGATCACGTTAAATATAATTCTAAAAACATCAAATTAATCATTTTTTCTTAAATATATAATTATATGTGCTCATAAAATGGTCGTAGACAAAACATTATACTGTAGTTCAAATGTTAAAATTTTAAACACCTACAAGGCTGCAAGTTTTACAATACAGTAAAAAAAATTGAATAAATAAAATGTATTAGACTTGCGTTTTATTGTTTTCGTTAAAATACACGTCATATTGATCTACAACCATGTTACAACAGAAGAAATATGAAAACATAATTTTGAATAAATGTTGTGATTTAGTAACTTAAGGTATAAAAAATTATATTGACGATATTGGTCATTTTTTCAAAAGTGTACCTTACTCGTATTAAAATATTTGTTTATTCTTCAATTTTCATTTTCCATTAATTAACATTAACATTATCTACACAAAACTCATTAAAAATCGTTCCGAAGGAATTTCTTGAGTCTTTATCTAATTTAAATTTAATGCTTTTATAAATTCCTACAATTTATTAATCATTTGTTATTTGTAAGTTGTACTTATTTTCGAAAAAATGTATAATTTTTTTTTATTACCTAATACAAGTCAAAGTGAATTGGGCCAATTGTACTTCATTGATTATACAATTATTATAGAACCAAATACACCAAAAATATCACAAAAGTCTTATTACCTAATTAATTTTGTTTAGTAAATTTAAATTTAAAACTATTGATAAATCCATAATAAACTAAACTGAGTTTTGAATTATTTCCCTATAGATACGACAATGAATAATTATTTATTATTCATTGGTTATAAATAAAAAGCTGTTTATTAAAAACACGGCCAATATGCTTTATAATTATAGATATTTTCTTTGGTTTACTAAATTATTATTATGCAGAAATCATAGAAATTATTATTTCTTCTGACATTCTTTAATTCATAATCTTCCAAATTCCATTAATTAATTAATAATAATATGTTTGAGCAATATTTTTACTTTTTTTTTTTTTTTTCTGTGAAAGACTCCATAGTTAAAATACTTAAATGACCATTGCATACATATTATTCATTTTATTTTTTATTTTTCATTTGCCTATTCGATCGGAGACCAAAATGACGTCCCGTAAAATGTTGCTGTCATTCATGTTGAGATCCTTTTCAACGTTGGACCAACATTTTTGGATCTTGGTCCTATTTTTGTGGTCCAGGTGTCTAGGATTCCAAATAGCTTCCTGTACGAAAACAGTAGCAGCTATTTGTTCGGACACAACCAACGTGGAAGGCATTTTGACAGCGATTGATCGCGAATATCAAACTATTTTGTTCTTTCGGCGATTAACGTGCGTGTAGATCTACACGCTACACGCGACACGCGCTTAGTGAGGCCATATGAATTACATACTATTGTTAAAATCGTTAAAACGCAAAATCGCTACACGCTATCGCAAAATCGCAAATCGCTCTCAGTGGGTTCGTAGCTTCAGACAAAAAGCATATCTGTTCTATCAGATTTAAATAATGTTAAATTAGTAAGTTAATTTATAGTTATCAACTTATCTTTGTTTGGATATTAATTTTATTTCTATTAATGTAGCCTCTACTATTTGCAACTCAAAATGAAGAAGAAACTAAGGTAATATATTATGATAAAATGTTAGATGAAGCCATAGATAAAATTCCTACAAGTATACGCAAACGCAAGTTGTTTGATGATAAAACCCCTTTATCTGACAGAAGTAACATGCCATTATGTAAGTATAACTTTTTGATATTTAGTAGTTTTGATAATAATTTATTTTTATAAAAATAGAATGATGCTATGGATTCTGTACTCACTCCTGCTCAAGCATTACTTCAAGTTTCAAAACAACGAAGTAAGAAGTAATTATTTAGGATACAGATTTTTTTCAATTACAGTAATTTAACTAATATTATTTATTTGATAACTTTTTTTGTTGCTCGTATAAGGCTTTATATATATGTGTATATTTTATAATTATAATTAAATTTTTTCATAATCGTGTATATCATAATATTTATGTGAAATTACATTTATACAATTAGTTTAATCATTATTTGAAATATAATTTATCTACGATGTGCTAATATTTTTTTTATTTCCTGAGTCTAGTTGTCTAGTAGTTAGGTTGTTTAATAAATACCTATTATTTGATATTAAGCTAATTGCTAATATTCTTTTAATGCTCTATTACTGTACTTGAATGCATATTTATTGCTTGAAGTGTTATACAAATATCCTGCTTATTAAAATCACGTCAGTTTACAAATTTCAACCAACCATATTTCAGTGGTTGTTCAAACTGGTCCGAATGTTACTGAACCATTTACAATTGTGTTGATCGTAAATCATTTTTATGCGTATTCTGTAACTGTACTCATATGTGCCTGTTACTTACCAGTGTAAAACATATGCTGAACATTAAATGAGTCAATTCATAATGTTATGATTATTCTATAATACTGCAGATTCTATAGAAGTGTAATGAAATCTGTAATAATACTATGATTAATATACAACACATAATGAGGAATGACAGTAAGTATTCAATATTTCAAGCCATTTTGCAAGGGAAAATATGTAGAAAAAGAGGCCCTGGCAGAAGAAGAAAATCATGGCTTCATAATCTAAGGGAATGGGTTGAATAGAGCTCATCAAAATTGTTTCGCGTCGCAACCGACAGAGAGAGCATCGCTGGAATGGTCACCAAAATTTGAAATCGGATAGGTACCTGAAGAAAAATAAACAATATGTGAAGTGTCTAAAACGATTGTAAAATAACATAGAACGCTAAGAGCTTATAAGCGAGTGTATATAAAAAGTTATATAATAAATACAATAGCCAGCAATTATTTATTCACAAATGTGATCCAACCTATCTTTATTTATAAATAAATCTACCATAGAAACAAAAATATTAAATTGTTGAAAATACAATTTAATAGAAACAAATTCAAGCACTGAAATTAAAACCATATATTATTTGTACGGATGAACTAATTAATCATAATAACTCAATAAATGTTTTATGCAATGTGATAGTATCATTAGTTATTGCAAATTTTCTTCGTATAAAATAAAACCTTTTTTGCACCAATAAGGTCAAATAAATTTGAATTATTTTGCTATTTAGAATTTATAATTAGAGAATTAATTTCACATGTTGATACCGTTCATTGATCATTTATACCTAAATGAATAATTTATGCATATCTAATAGCAAACAGATCTGTATTCAAAATTCAGGGTTATTAAGTACATACTAATTAAAATACAAAATTACAATAATACTTGAATATCAAGTAGATTGTTTTTAATTGGTAATTGATGACAATTAATTAATAAAAAATAGAAATAATAAATATATTTACACCTGATTCATGCAACATAAACAATTTACTTATTAATAATATTTGGCTCTGACGGATCAGTTTTCTTTAGTTTCTCCAATAATGATAGAGCAGGAGTTTTGACTGATGAAGTTGCGGAAAAACTTTTTTTTTTATCACTTGGTTTGAATCGAAATATATTCCCAAACGGTACATGTTGGATTATTGGAAATTTTCCGAGCACCTAAATAAACAATAAATACGGCAAAATTAGTACCAATTTAATAACAAATAATATATATATATATATATTATATAACGTTCTACCTCTTTTTTATACATCTTAATTAAACCATCGTTAATTTTATTCCAACTTGCTACGCCACTTATATTCCAGAGTTGATTAGAATGTTCATGAAACGATCCTTTTTTTACTTGCATAATGAAATCAATACATCCAAGAAACATATATTTTGATTTATGCTGTTGTACAGTTTTTTCATCAACAAACAAATTTGGATTGAGATCGGGGTTTTCTAAAACCAATGAATAATTTTACATTTAAAACCAAAACAATAGATCATTTGTGAACAGGAAATATCTTAATAGAAAAATACTTTTTAGTTTTTACATTTTGAAACCAAGTACTTAATCTAATTTTTGGTCAATGTCTCCTTAAAAATTAACCATAATTAATATTTTATTTTCATCACATTTTTTGTAATATAAATTAATAATTAAATTACATTTTTTTTTTTTGACAAGAGATAATTTGTTTCATAATTTTACTCCTCTTTAATTTATCATATAAAAACAATTACCTATTAATTGTGCACTACCCCAAATAAAAGGTACAAACTGATAGTCATCCAAACTCCAAGCACCATGACTTCCAGCTGGTTCCATTTGATATCGGAGTTGAAGTCTTCTCACAATTTCTAAATACCTATTACAGATGATAAATATAAACAAGGGGATATTTAAATAAAGAATTAAAAAATTATTGATCATGTAAATTTACCTCGAAAACAAAACGTTTACTGTAGCTTTACTATCATTCTGTTTTAAAACGTTTACTTTGTAAAGGCCACATAAGAACATACAAAATGACAATTCATGTCCTGTGCCATAATCAATACGAGTTGGATTTCCAAAGCTATCAATAATATATGTTGTTAGTTCAAAAACATCATGTTTATCAACTGATGACAATTCTTTTGATATTATATCTGGTATTCTCTAAAAGCAAAATACAAAATAAATTTTCATCGTGAAAACAATTTATATGATAGTTTCTTGTCTAACCGTTTTTAATAAATTGTAAAATGTAGAAAAAGCTTTATTTCCAAACCTACAGCTTTCTTTCAATGGTTCCACTTCCGTAATCCAATCATCAATCATGTTTAGTATGTTTAATAACTGTTTAATTTCATTTGACAATGTTAAAGTTTTGTTCAATGGTATGGCATATACTGATTTGTTCATGGCTATTATAAATCCAATATAATCCTAAAATATAAACAAATAATAGGTACAAATTTTTTAATTAATAACAGTATGACTTTATTCAAAGATAACATGTATACTTTTATCCAACATTGACACAATAAAATCTACCAAACTAATGTTTGGATTCTGAGCAAAAGTATATGTAATATGTATAGTATAAGTATATTATGTTTTATTTATTTATTTATTTTTATTGGAAGGTACAATCGCCAAATGTTTCATACAGAATCTCTTAACATCAAAATATTGATAATATTGTATTCATATGACCTCAGAATTATAATCTTTGGTATTATTTAAATTGAGTGGAGCTAATTAAATGCTGTTTAAAATAAAATGATTAGTTTAAACTGTTTAAAGTTTAAATAAATATTAAATAATTAATAATAAGGAGAAACCAACATATAAGCTTCTTTGAATAATATATTGATTATATGTGCAACTGAATATATGTTATCTTAAGTTGCACCCAAATCTAAGATAGGGACATTATTTGGAAATATATTTTTCATGGACATCATTGGTGATGCTTGGTGACAATGTTTAGAAACATTATTTCTTTTTTCCTCTCTCAAGTGGAAACTCTTTTTTGTCAGTAACAATGTCACAGATTAAAATGTTTCCAACATCTTTCAAGACTTTGTAAAATATTTGTTCGTAACATTGTTGGAAATATAGAAATACATGTTTCCGACAAATGTATCCAAGGTTTGGATGGGGCTTAAAACTATCATGTTTTTAAATGATTTGTATCGAAATTATCGCAAAATGCAATGACATTATACATTTTAATACACTAACAAGTATAATTTTGTCTTTACTTTACTTATTACAACATGGATATTTGTGTCTTGTCATATAATGTTATAACTTCTTTTTGTCTCAAAAAATTAAATGTATTAAATTATTGGTAACTAAATAATTTATTTTCTAATAATAACATTAAATAAAAACCCCATCAACGAACAACTTTTTTAACATTATTTTAGGTGTTTTAAGACTAAATGTGCTGAATGGGGGATGCATCAGCTTCCTAAACCTCTCTCAAGTAGCACCTATACCTATGATCCCTTATTGAATCACATAGATATAATAGAAACAGCAAACTCAACATGGGCTCAAAGTGAGTAATATGCGAATAATATATTAATTTCACATTATAAAATAATGCAAAATTCTACATTACACTTGAAACAGCTTACATCATACGCTTCTGAAGCTTCCCACACTTGAATGTCGCTATCGCTTTTCACTAGAGTTTTGAACTCCATGTCGCTTTAGACTGCCAAAACGAGTGAAATCAATTACAAAATGTGCGGTGTTTGAATGACTTTGAAATGTTGAATGTTTGACTGTCCCTGTAGTCTGTGTAGAAAGATATGATTACAATGACTAATGAGACACAAAACAAATGTTATTTAAATATTGAGATAGTAGTGTTAATAAATACCGCTCAAGACGAGAACAAAAACGCAAACAACAAAAACATCTGGCAGACTGCAGTTCGTGCTGGACTGGGCCGAATGTTTTCAATTCAGCAATCTGTGGACTGTAAGTTGTCGTTATCATATATTATTGTTGTTATTTTTCCATTATCATAAAACAATCGTTGGCGTGGGAGGGGGGGCACAGACCCATATATTCTCTTTTCTGTGGACACAGATCATAAGACATATTTAAATTAAATATAAACCATATGTCTATGGCACAGATATTATATACTGCCATGGCATATGGTGAAAACATAGATAATTTAAATGTATGGGTAAAATCATTGATTATAAATACTATAGTATTTATAATCAATGGTAAAATGTAAAACACACAGATCATTGTAATGAATATAAACCATATGTCTATGGCACAGATATTATATACTATGTGGTGAAAACATAGATAATAAGAATGTATTAAAAGGAAAACACGCAGATATTATTTGTCCACTGTCCCAACAACTACACGAGAAGTCGCGTTACGCTTGCGCATGTGAAACACCTAATCAAGAGACGGCAAGTCTCTGACATCAGCAACGCTAAAATATGCAGTGGCTTTATCCATAATATATTATGATCTAAGTATTGACTATTATTATTATTATTATTATTGTTATTGTTTAATGTTTAACAATCCGCGCGAGGTTAACCGCGTCACAGACGACGACTTTCGCGTTTTTCAGTGCCCGCCACAGTAGCCAATAGACAGTCCGGCGTTTCGCTTGTTCGTCACGCGGCGCGCCCCGTGTCTCGATAAGTCATCTATATCGCGGGCCAGATAAAACGGATAAACTACTATATAAATCGAAACGGCTAATATTTTTTTTATTTTTAGACATTTTTCGTCGTCCTCGCACACAACACACGCCAACAACGTACCTACCCATCAACGCCGCTTGAACAGGACGCGTTAGCAGGGATCACGAACGTCGTGATCGTTTAATCGCCGAGAAATACAAGTTCGTCGACGGGAGACCGAGAAAAGAAAAAATAAATCGTTATAATACAACAATAATAAAATCAGAAAAACTATACCTTTATCATCGATTTTCGATTACGCCTACCGTTCAGGTAGGTGAAGTACATTCGGCTACACTCGGGACGGTTACCGGACCGTGGAATGGTGCCAAAGTGAACGTCCTACTACTACGTCGTCGTCGTCGTCTGCAGGTCGCGCCTTTCGCCCGTCTGCATTCGATTCCGCGTCCGCTTTGTGACAGCATCTCGGGCGGGATCGCACCCTCCGATTTCCACGTCGCATACGATGTATTGGACTGTCCATTTGTACGGCGGCCCACGACGAGTGAACCACGCCGCGGTCGCGATAGGCTCGAGTATATTCACGTTTGGCGGCTACTGCAGCGGCATAGATTACAACAGCTTTAAACCGATCGACATACATGTACTGGACACGGGTAATTAAAAAGTTTTTTACCACTCGGCCGGCCCGGACTCGGTCCTGTTATCTCGTGCCCATTCGAACACAGGAAATCGGTCTAATGGTATTTGTTTTCATCGCATTTAGCTCGGACTGGACTTGTGTGTCTGTAAATATATACCATTAGACTGATTTCCTGTGTTGAGTTCCTTGTGAGAATGTCCTCTCGAATTGGACTCTGAAAAGACCCTCGTCGGATGTGTGTGAAATCAGGCCCGATGACATGTAGTCGTCGTCGTCGTCTGCCTTCATTCCGGCTCGAGTACTGTAGGTAGATAGGTTGATTCTCTCCGATAGTACTTTCCCACAGAGAAACTTGCACTAGTGGCATTCTCAATCAAAGTGATGAATGGGGTCAGTGAGTTGGTCGTTTCTCCCCGAGACCGCGATTGATTAGTTAGACCTGTGCTTCATTGACACAGCGATGTCAAATAAATAGTAAACAAATTTCCATGCTGCGGTGTTTGGAAGACTAGTGAGGGTACTGAGAGTTTGTTTATTGAGTGTGCCGAGACTGTTTCTGCAGTGAAGCGGACAAGAAATAAAGGCTTTTAGGTATGGTTGTTTGATGGTGAAACCTCCCTGCTAAGGTCTGAGCTTTTGAGTCATCTAGGTGTGCAACAATATACCTATAATTCTAAAGTGAAAGCTCTGGTTCAAAATTTTTAATTTTCATATCATAATGAATATGATAGTCAATATTACTCCCAAGGTTTTTTGTTGTTAAGATTTATCGTTATCACATATCATTGCTCCGACAACATTAAATCATTAATTTGTTGTATTATTAAAATTATACAGTTATTATACATTTGACATGTACATTAATCATTACTCATCAAATTTATGTAATTTACTTTTATCTGATTCCAGTGAAATTAAAATGGTGGAAACTGTTACTAAAAAATAATAAAAATGACTGTAAGTGTATTCCATTTCAAAGATATGGACATACAGCTGTCGCACATGGCTCAAAAATATATCTATGGGGAGGACGTAACGATAAAGAAGTTTGCAACACACTATACTGTTTTGATACTGGTAATTAATCTGAAGTTTTGTAAAACTATTTAAATACTTTTTTAGATAATGTTCTTAAGATAAATACTATACATTTGTATAGAAATATTCATTTATTTTATAACTTATTAATAAATATTTTAAACTTGAATTTTAAATTAATATTTTACCACTTATTTAATTTTAAATGTTTTTTTGAACTGTTGAATTAAGTAAATACATAAAGTAATACCCTTGTTTACAACAATAATAAATTTAATATTTTATAAGATTATAATGTTTATTGTTATTATCTACTATTACCTATTGAATAATATAAATAAAGGTCATGTTTAAATAATGATAATTTGTATAAAATTCAAATAGTATTGTATTTATTAATAATTCTTACATATTCAATTAGGTAATTAAATTTATTATGTAAATTTCAGTGACTATGTATAAAATATTTAAATAATTTATTGGAAAAATTAGTATGAGAGTAAAACAAAAACCATGAATTATATTTAACAAATAGGTATTTATAAACATTTCATTTTTTTAAAATATTGTATGAATTTACTATGTAAATTCTCAAGTCCTGGTAAAATGTTGTTGGCCTTATTAAGTTTCAAATTAATAAATTTGCATTACTAATGTTATATTTTAACATTTAAAGATATTACTATAAAAAATTCTAACCTATTGTTATTCGAGTTAATTATTCTCTAATAAAATTATAAAAGAATTATGCATTGTTGATTTATAAACGAGTCAATACAAAAGAAACAATTAAATCATTATTAATTGTCTTGTTTGGTATTAATAAACTCATTGTATTGTATATATTTTTTTACAAATAAATAATTAAACTTATTTTCTAATTCAATTGTATAGAATATATGCTTTTTTCAAGCTGGCTTTATTATATAAATTTAATATTATTTTTTAGTACGCTAAGCATAATGCATATTTTTTCTTTTCTTTTATTGTGCATTTCTTAATTTCTTGTAGAAGTAAAAATATACATTGTTATGTACAATACTTTAAAAAAAATTAAATGTTAATAAATACCTATTCATTAAGTATAATTTCACTGAAGATTTTATTTTACTCTTATACTAATAGTTTTAATAAGTTATTTAATGATAACAAAGTATTATTAAATATATACAATAATTTATTAAAAACTATTTAATATCTTTAATAGTAATAAGAAAAAAATTAAATTAAAAATGTATAGGCCTGGAGTATTATATT
Source organism: Drepanosiphum platanoidis (assembly GCA_948098885.1). Lineage (NCBI taxonomy): Eukaryota > Metazoa > Arthropoda > Insecta > Hemiptera > Aphididae > Drepanosiphum > Drepanosiphum platanoidis. The sequence goes on from OX402528.1 coordinate 23,304,217, forward strand.
ATTTATTTTAATTTAATTTATATTATTATTAAAGAAATTTAATAGTTTTTATTAAATTATTGTATATATGAGTATTAACCACTAAACAGTATTATTTATTTTTGTTTTATATTTTTTATGAATTATATAATTATGTAGTATGAATTAGTGTTTTGATTTCATATTAAGTTAATTTATTTTATTTTGCTTGCTTTAATTGAATTTATACACATATTTTTATTACAGAAACATTAAAATGGTCAACACCTAATGTATGTGGAAATATACCAGTACCAAGAGATGGACATTCTGCATGTATCATTAAAAACTGTATGTACATATTTGGTGGATTTCAAGAACACCCAAGTCAATTCTCTCAAGATTTATATATGTTAAATCTTAATACTATGATGTGGAGTATAATCAAAACAAAGGTATTGTTTAGATATATTTGATTATTGGTTAACCATTGAAAGTTGTAAATTTCCATCTTAGGGGACCGTCCCATCTCATAGAGATTTTCATACTGCAACTGCTATTGGAAATAAAATGTACATATTTGGTGGCCGAGGTGACAGACATTCGCCAAGACATACTGATAGAGAAATATACTGCCCTGAAATTTATTATTTAGATACTACTACAAGAATGTGGATAAGTCCGACTGTTTATGGAAATAAGCCCCCTGGACGACGCAGTCATTCTGCTTGTACGTGAAAACTACAAACTATATATGTGTGTGTGTGTGGATGTATATAATACTCGCATATTTACTATACCAATGTTGATTACAGTTGTACACAAAGGCTTCTTATACATATTTGGTGGCTTTAACAGAAACATGGATTTACATTTTCAAGATTTAAATCGGTACGATCCAGAAAATTCCACATGGATGACATTGTTACCTAAAGGCTCATCACCATGTGCCAGGAGAAGGCAGATTTGCCAAGTGGTTAATGATAGAGTATTTATATCTGGTGGTACTAGTCCAATTCCTCCCAAATCACCAGTATCTTTGAGGCAATTGGACTATGATCTTGTAGAACAAATGACAAACCAGCTAAAAGATCATGATGACCTTCATGTTTTGAATCTAAGTAAAAAAAAAATTATATTTATTATTATAGTTTTATTTGCAATAAACGATTCTAAAGTTTTTTTTTTTTTTTTATAGACCCTAGTTTAAGAGATATGTGTTTGGTGGAGACGTGGATGAAAATGGAAGAAATGAATATAAGAATAGACGATTTGTTTATTCCATCATCGTTAAAGTAAATAATTTAAAATTGCCATTAGTGTTTCATATTTAATATAGATATACAGTAGACCCTGCTTATAAGACTTACTTTGGGACAGCACTCGGTGGATCTTATAACAGCATAAACTTCAGGTGAAGTGGTGGGGGGGAATTACATTTTTATATAAATTAAACTTAACTTTATTTTGCTTTTCGAATGACTTAAGTTTTGTGGGTGAAAAAAAATTCAAGTAAAGAGCAAAAATCCTCATTCTTTGAATAAACTCATTATTAAAAATATGTTATTTTTGACAATTTTGGCAATATGCTGCTCATATTATCTGTGAAAATAAAAGAAGAAATGTAATAAACTGATAAGAATATTAATTGTTTTTAAAAGTCAACAAATATTTATAAGACATAAATTAAAATCGCTTCAATACAACTAATGTTTAAAAACTAATTTATTTTGAAACTTTACCAAATATATGTAAATTTTCCACCATTTTTGCGAAATTGGAAGGGTCCTTGAGCAACATTTTATTCTTATAATTGAAGTTTCATAAGCAGTGTCTACTGTAGATCTTTTATTCATTCATGAAGTTTAAGAAAGATACCTTTAATTTAATTTTCCTATAAACATATTTCAGAAATGATCTAGCTTCTGTTGACCCTCTTGAAGTGATGGACACTGAAGATAGTATAACACAGTCATATGAAGAAGAATTCCCCCTTCTTTCCTTTATTGATCCCATTACGTTAGATCTAGCTTTGAACTAAATTACAATGAAGGAAAAAGAAGACAGACAAATTATTTTATTGCACTCAAATGTTTTTAAACATTTTAGATAATGATAAAAAAAAAAAAATCCAAAATATTAAAGTGGTTTTTTTTAAAATTATTTTTAGTGTTTAATTTGATATCATAGAATATATGTAATTCTTAACCGTTTCCTATGCTAATTTATTAATTTATATTGTTATTTGTTAAAACTAATATTTTAATTAGCAACAAATACTAATACATTTTTTTACTTGTATCAGTTAATAAAAATTATTGTTAATGTTAAGTTATTGACTTATTTTTTAATTTTGCTTATACATTTGTTAATACATACATATATATATATTTATATTTATGGATTATTATTGATACTAGAAAAACATTTGTTTTCTGCACTTTCATTCAATAGCTTTGTTTGATGATTCATGTTTCTGTTCTATAAAACGTCACACTATACAAAATATTCTATAAATTTCAAGATTTTCCTATCTATTTTTATTTTTTATATTCTCTTTCTATAAGGAAATTTTTCAGTTTACATTAGGTTTTAAATGTTTTCTTCAAGTGTACAATAAATTATACATTATTATTATTGTCAATAATTTGCACGATGATTAAAATTAGAGTTTTCGTTATAAACTTGTTTTACAATAGGTATATTTTCAAATGTAACATTAATTAATGTAAACATTTTAATATATTTAAAATGATGACTTACTAAAAAAAAGAATATATTATGATCTTAAAAATAAAAATGCAAAAAAAGCAAGATAAAAAAAAAAAAAGAGTTGTTTTAGAGCTCCTACAAAGTAATTCAATTTCCATACACATGGAACAGAAGCCAGTCGATAAATCCAAACCCGTGGAATGGGGTCAGACTGGCAACTCTGTGCCCAGGGGATGGGAGCCAGTCGAAAATTCGAAGGACATAGAATGCGGTTCAGACGGCTCAGGCGACAGCCATACGGTTTTTGAGACCATTTTTTGTCTGGTTTTTGTTTTTATAAATACAGTTGTATTTTCTTCATACTTTTACGAGTTGTTTTTGTAATTATGTTTCTTCTTTTTTCATACTGCTGAGCAACAACACCGCCGATTTTGTAATAATACCACAGAATTTGTAGTTTTGTACGTCTCAGTGTACCGTAACTGTAGTCGCTAATATTTGCACTGATTATGTCAGCAATTTCGATCGAAGCATAGAAAAAACTGACCACTAGTCTGTTGTTTGGTTTGATTTTAAACTTTGACGACAGCAAATCATTTGCAATCTTTGATTCCATCTTTCCGTCGAGATAGAGATCGCTGTTTGGGCGAAAGTGTGTAGTATGGTTTGGCGATAGGAGCATCTGGCAAAAATAGCCGCCAAACGAGCCGGGCGACTGCGTGTTCCTTATCTATCCCCGTCTCCTCTCGTCTCTTATGTAACTGTGATTTTGTGATTGTTGAATATGTAAATTTGTGGGTTTTTGTTGTTCGCATATAGTGCGTGTCGCAAACGGCTATATGTGCACAATTGTTTTCGTGAGTTTGTTACTTTTACCTTTTTTGTAGTATTTTTTCTTTAATTGATAGTCATAAAAGACAAGTGTTTGGTGTAGTTACCTCCGTAACACATTACAATTATTATTATCATTATTCTTATTAATATTATTATTATTATTGATGTGGTTTTTTACTCAATAAAGTTAAAGTCAAAACTTAAATCAATGTTACATTTTGATCCTATCTTCCAAAACGAATAAGTGAGTGTTGAATTTTGTCATTTGCCATCCGTCCCTCATCACCCGTAAGTCCGCCGGCACTAGGAAGTGACTGGGAGGCCGGCCAGCGCCAAGTTGTCATTCAAGTCTGGATTTGTATGTGTTTAGTTGTTGAGTATTTTTTACATGTGAGCTCTGTGGTCATTGCACCAGATCGATCCGACCACAGAGACGTTCCTTTAACTAAACTGCACTTCCTCTTTCCCGTAGATTGAGTGATTGAAAATCCCTTCCTCTCTTGCCGTGTGTCACCCATATTAGGTTGCCGACCCACCGTTTAGTCAGGGGCATTTTTGTGGTGTTGATACGCCAAACTCAATGCCGACGTCAGGGGTTTGCCTACCGCCGAGTTATAAGGCGAAACATTTTGGTCTCGAACATTGTGCACGTTCGAGTGGTCCTTCAACTTCGGATTGTTTTTTTGTTTTTGTATCAAACAATCGCCTATGCCAAATATCAGACTGAAGTATTAACAGTTGAATTGTATACACAGTGATTCGTGTTTGTCACTGAATGTTGCGAGTAATATCCTAGACGGACTGAAAATCTATTAATTATATTTTATTCAAATTCAAACTTTAGAAGAAGGAAAAATAATCGACTTGAAATTGAACAAAATAAAATTATAGCACTCATATTATATAGTACCTATAAACGTTGTCATTATGTTAAATGTTCAAAAATGAACTTAATTTTAATAAATAATAATCATTAACAATATCGTTAAAACATTTTTCGGAGTATTGCTTTTTCCTTTTTTTTAGAAAAATCGGGGTTGTGTTGGAATTAAAGACATCGGGGTTCCACGAAACACAAACTATTTCTTAAGGGTGCCGTGGTCGTAAAAGTTTGAGAACCGCTGTTATAGAGTATGTATACTTAATTTCAGAAAAATCTGAACAAAAATTTTTTTACCCCTTTTACCGTTTTCAACCCCTTTTGGGGTGGAATTTTCAAAAATCCCTTCTTAGCGACCGCCTACGTCATAATAGCTATCTTCATACCAAATTTCAACCCGATCCGTCCAATGGTTTGAGCTGTGCGCTGGTTTCACAAAAAAGCACCTTATAGTTTTATATATACCTACCTAGCTGACCCGGCAAACGTTGTTTTGCCATATATTTCCAGTGAATTTTGCAGTATAAAAAATAACTGACTTATTGTAAGTGCGTGGCGACGACGGCGGCGTCTACGATTGAAAGAGGAATGGTGCGCGCAATTTCGGTAAAAGTTATGTAATAATATATGACGTTGCGAAATCCATACCTTTTGCGTAAACGTCGTCGTCGGATTTTCTCTTTAAAATTGTATACGCCTATCGAGTCTATCGACCAATGACTATAGATTTGCCTGCAATCGTATTCGACCGCCCAATGAAAAAAGTTCTATTGTTCATCGCACCCACGCAATTTCGATAAAAGTTATGTAATAATATGATATTGCAAAATCAATTCGTTTTTGGTAAAGATCGTCGGGTTTTTTGATGACATAATAATCTATTCATATAAAATGCAAATTACTCGCTGAACGTTGCATCTCAAAATCTAGCCCGTGAAAAGTTTACCCCTTCTTTTAAGGGTTGAATTTTGAAAAATAAGTTTGTAGATTTATTTATATACATCCCCCTAGGGGAGGTGCTTAAACGGGGATTTTGTATTATGAAAAATTACTAACCTATTGTAAGTATGTACGTATATATGTGAAAAGTATATATATTTTAATTGAAAATGATTCGCAAAAAAATTTATAAACCATGATAATGGTCACTATGGTTACAGTATATAGGTATACGTACATACATATGTACCTCCTCTAATTGGGGTTTTTCAAATTTTTTTTTTCATAAAAACCTTCTCCCGACAATTACGAACAATTCAAAAAAAAAATTTTAGCCAAATCGGCCCAGCCGTTCTCAATTGATGAACTTAAAACTAATTGGTGCACAATATTTTTGGTTAACCTGTATTAACAATTCATATCTACACGTATTATGGCGATAATTCTCGGAACAATTCATATCTACACGCCATGACAATAAAACACATACAATAGAAAAAAGGTCAAGTTACAGATAGATATTATCGCGGTCGGCCACGGAAAAACCCGAAATACACCATGCAATCATACAAATTTATTAAAAAGTTAATTAAAATATTTAATGTATTAAAAAATTTGAAATAAAAACTATCCTATCTTTTAAGTTGGACCAAATTACACGCGGTGTAAAAAATTTCATCAAAATCGGTTAAGTGGTTTAGGAGTCCATTGAGGACAAACATTGTGACACGAGATTTATATATATATTAAGATAGAGATAATATATCATATACAACAAATTTACATCCAAAAATATACAAAATTTCATCAAAAATAAAATTTAATATATCATAATATTGATAAATATATAACAATTGTCATTGATTTTGGTCTAAGAATGACAGTCATAAAAAAAAAAATAATAATATTAATATAGTACATTGATCTTTAAACAGTAAGTAATTTTTTTTTTTTTTGTTATCTCTTGTACAGCAGTGTAAATAGTATAAAATAAATAAATTATAATAAAAACAAATGTAAAGTTTTAAACTATGAAAAGATGAAAAATCACATAACTCAAAAATATATTTATTTACAAAGAGGTTTAAATCCATAAATATTAAATAGTCATTTCAGTTAAAATCTAAGGTACATAAAAAATAATATATTATTAAATGGCCAAATGTTTTAATGACTAACATATTTTGTTACATAAACTATTATTGTAAATTATTATACTTATTTTAGGAACGTTGAGATTACCACAAACGAAACTATTTCCATTACACCGGTTCCAAGATGGTAAAAGATTTATTTTTTCTGCTTACCCATAAATAGGTGCTAAATACTAGCATTATACTTCCAGTCAAGGCCATAGTAAGCCATAAATATGGAGAGTAAGTTGGAATTATGTTTGTAACAATCAACAATTGGCTGGACACATTTTTTGGAATTACAAATTTATCAGCAAACCAAAAAACTGGTAAAAACACATCAGGTACATCATTCAAAATTCTAAAAAAAAAAAAAATCATATTTTAATTAACAAAAAATTAAAACGGATAAAAATGAAATTACTTTAAGCTCTTGATTGGACGCATTTTAATATTAAATTGTAGTCTAGCAGCTACATTGAAAGGTATTGAATAATCCTGTAAAAAAACAAAATTGTATGTGAATAAAAAATGTATTCAATAGTACATACATAAATTAAAATAGTGATTGCATCTTGAAGTAAAAATAAAAACAAGTACTTACGTAGTCTAAAATAGTTTTAAATTCATGCAAAGTCTGATTAGGTTTCATGCCAACTATTGATTTTCTATATGATTCATGAGCTAAATAAAAATGTGGATATGATATGAATATAGGAAGTGCATTATTCCCGCATAAACTCAATGATCGTACGCCAGGGAGCAAACACCCAGATGATGGACAGTAACATGTGTTGTTAAAAACATCAGATTCTCCAACAAATTCAACACTTTTTATATCATTTATATATATATGCTTTTTATTTGTCATAGTAATTGCACTGGAACCAATTAAAACATAATACATACAATTAATAACAATTATTTACATTATATAAAAATAACTGTACAGTTATTATATGAAATATAAACACTTATTAACTAATTCAACAATTATAAAATATTGACATTGTATAAATCATAATAAAAACTAGTTTACTAAAATAATCTCGACTTAATTTTGTTAAAGTGAGTTTATACTTTGGTTCAAATTAACTACAGTACAATCTCGGTAATCCGGCCGTTCGATATTCCGATACGTTCAGTAATCTATACGTACCAATATATCTTAATATATATAAATCTCGTATTTATATATAAAATTACTATCGCTAACGATAAAATGTTAGATAAAACTAAGTAATTACAGATTAAATACGTATTAACCTTACATATTAAAACCTATTAGATATTTTATTGGAGTTTTGTGCATGTTCATAGTGTACCGGTTAGATATAGTGTTGTATTACTAATTACATTAAAATGTCGCAACAACGAAAACGAAAACATACTACTTTAACTTTAGTTGAAAAACTAGAAATTTTAAATAAAATAGAAAATGGTGACAAGTTAGTAAACCTCGCTAACGAATTTGGAGTAGGTCATGCTACAATATATGATATAAGAAAAAATAGCGAAAAGATAAGGTCTTTTTTCACAAATAACGAAAGTTTGAAAAGTATGCGCAAAACATTAAAAACTGGTGAGTTTCCTGAAGTTGAAGATGCCTTGTACTTATGGTTTTTGCAAGAACGTAATCGACATACACCTATTTCAGGCGAAATTTTGGAAGAGAAAGCTGAGTATTTTTACAAAAAAATCAATACAAAATTTTTACAATAGAAAAATGCGTTTTTATGTGAACCCCCATTTTCGTTAATCCGGCAGTAGTGTGGTCTGATATGTGTCGGATTACCGAGATTGTACTGTAGTATAAAAAAACTACTATAAAAAAAATATTGTAAAATCAATTAAATGCTTGCTCAGAAATTTAAGTATGATTAGATTCAAACAACATTATTATGAATGTTATAAAGCATTAAAAATGTACAACCAGTAGTCACTCATGTTAAATACTTTATAATGAAATTGCTATAATTATGTATTAAGTATTATAGCTTTATGTTCAAACTGTTATTAATATTATATATAATATTGGTTAAGATTGATTTATATTTAATATTTTAGTGTACAAAACCCATCAAATAAATAATTAAACCTTATCACAGAATTTAAAAGTAATAATAGAAAGAAATTATTTCATTTTTAATTATACCGACATATGTATAAATAATAATTTAATGATGAAAGAAATTTCAAAATTTTTCAGATTTTTATGTATTATTGTTATTTTTTAATTACACAAAACAAAAGACAATAATATATTAATATTATTATTATATTATTAATAAATAAATAATAGATTAATTTATTCGTATTCATTTCAATTACATTTAGAGTTTGCACAAACTAGAAACTGAAATTATTAAAATAAAAAAAATATTATAATTAAAATTAACTTTAACATTTATAGTAGTAGATCATATTATAAAAATTAAAATTACATTAAAATTGACTCTCTATTTACTACAATGTTTTTATGATTATACTTTTATGTTAGGGTTATAAGTATTAATAATAGTATTTTTAATTTGAATTCAATGTACCATTCTATTCACAAATAATTCCAAGAGAGGGGGGTGAATGATTGACCTCTATTTCTAAATAAAACTGCAATTGTTATTGGACTGGAAGAGTAAACCCCTAGTGTTTTTGTGTAACGAAATGGATAATGGTTGGCCCTAAAAACTGATACATAACATATAATTATGTCAAAAATTAGAAAAAGAATCTAAAAATTTGGAAAATAAATACTAAATACACTTGTATGAATAAAACACTTCTCCTTGTTGAAAACTAGCATACAGAAAATTAAAAATAAATTTAATTATTAAACCACTTGCTCTGCTTATAATCTAAAATTGAACCATCAATAGATTGGAAAAAATAATTATATATAGACTTACAATTTATAGTTAAATTTACCTGCAAATACTAGGTATATATATTGATATATTAGGTTTTGTTGCAGAATGTTCAGGCCATAAATCACCAGTAGAAGCATTTGAAACACTACAATCTTTATTGAACATATTTAACTTTGTATTGTAATTAACTGAATGCACTAATCCAATTTTTTCAATGTTATCTACCCCAGTATACATGTTAACTAAGCCATCTGCTGCAGTAGACATATTCATCTATAAAAATGTATTTTCATTAGTTTATCGTTGATTAAAAATATATATATTTATATATTACACCATAGAACCATCCCACTTTCTTAAATGGTATATCAATAGGAATTTGGGGAATTAAATTTTGTATTTTCATTGCCACATCCAAAAGAGGATCATCATAACCATCAAAAATAAATTCACCCGCAGTCTTGGTTATATATGGCTTTATAATTGTCAACGTCTTTAAATAATAGTTTGCGACAACAAATAACCAATGATAATTGATGTCTTCTAATTTTTGACCCAAAATCTAAAAAAATAAAAACGATTAGAAATGAAATAGAAATAATTCTTTAAATTGTATTATTAAATTTACATTAAGCACAATATTAACAGTGGTAATTTGGTCGGATAATGAACCATTTGAAAGCGTATGATCAAACTGCCAACTTTTCAACTGCATATACGTTATTGTATCATTTTTGTTAAAAGTCATGTTTACTTTAGAACGATTTTCTCTGAAAATTAGTATATACATTATTGGATTTTAAATGCTTAAATTAATTATTAAATTCAAAATCAAATTACATTTATTTTAAATTTAAATTAAGAGTTTTAAAATGTTGTCAGTAAGTAATTAAAAACAGTAAAAGTGTAATATTGATGTTTCTTTCTTACTTGAAAACATATGGCCCTAACTGTTGCAATATAGGTTTCACCCCCTTTCGTAATGTTTCTTCAGGATTTGTCCAGTTGAATAAATATATTTCCATGTGTAACGGTACAGGAGTTTGTTGCCAATATTTATATGTTTGAGTATTGTTTAAAAGCTCAAGTTTCTGGAAAATACAAAAAATATTTATTTTTAATTTATTAATAACTACCTATACAATTTATAAATATTAAATGTCAATAACTAAAGATAAATAAATTAAAATTGAAAAGGTACTTGCAATATTTCCTTACTAAGAGTATAAAGTTTGTATTTTTTATCAAACAAGAGCACAAATAAAAATAAAAGATAAGTTTAGATAGCAAAAAGAAATATTATAGCTTATATCTATACTTTTTTTATAGTGTACTATTTAGTGTTTACTGACTATATTAACTAAATAAAATTTTTATTACATTATCAGTTTTAATTATTAAAACTCATTAATAGCTTGAAACTAGTTTTAATAGTTTTGTAATGTTCAATTATTTTATGTTTTAAACAAATATTTTAGTATAATAATAATGATAAAACAAAGCATTAGGTACATTTTTCATGATATCACCAAATATTTGAGGCCACAAATCAGCCATAATGATTCCTGTAAATAGAAATATAATGCCAAATAATGACGTAAAAAGTTGACACCAGAAACCGCAACACACAGAGTCCTTGTCTCCATCTGAAACTCTGATCAATCTCCTGAAAACAATAATAAATTGTTAAAAATATTTTTTGAAAATAGTACAGAAAAATTAAAGAGCAATTATTTCAAACACATATAAAACTTAAATCTTGTGCTAAATAGAATAATCTGCCCCAAATATGTACTTCATTATAAAAATGTGCCTACTAAAATATATATAAATTCTACTTTTGGTCAAACTTCTATTTATTATATTATAAATGAATTTCAAAAGAATATTGATAATACATTTATTATGGACTCTTTTATAACAAAATAAATAAATTAAAAGACTATCTACATTATTACTGAATACTTGACGTCAATAACAACCAAGTGATTTTTTTAAATTTAGATCTCTACCTAGTATGTGAAATTTTTCTGTATCAAATACAAATTAAATACCATATTTTTATATCTCATAAATGAACAAATTTGTACACTTAAATTTCAACAATATATCCAAAAGAAATGTTTTTGCCTATGTGGCTATGTATTATTGTTTAATTGTTTATCCACAATTTATATACCAGGTATAAAAATAGTATCTATTAATTTTATGACGAACCAGATAATTATTTGCAAAAACCCGTGGACTATTCCCAATAGATTTTTATAGACATTATCCACCGAGATGTTAAAGGACAGTGGTATAATCATATTTACTATATGAAAAATGTTTACTTGTCCCCCCAGGTTGAAGACTATTCCATCGAAACTGAAGTGATGTTGACAATCAAAGAGATCGATTAATCTATTAATTATTGAATATAATCGAACTCACTCTGTATCCTGCTCGTCGTGACTCATTGTCAGATGATAGAGTTTAACCATTAGCCAATAAACAACCCGGATCGATCACGATCTCCGCGAAATGGATATTGCGGGAATTGAAATATTTGTAACGTGTTTTATTTTCAAAAAATCACATCGCGTGCCACTGGTCAACGGTACGAGCAGAAAACGAAAGCTTAGCTACGATCGACCGGAGACAATAATCTGTCGTCTGTACACGTAGCAGTTACATAACAATGAAAACAAACAAGTAAACGACGAACAGTACGCGCTATGCAATCGCTCACCAGCCATCGACAGAGCATACTATATAGTGTTTTTTATTTTGTGTTATCAGCATTCGGCAGCTAAGGCCACCGCACGGCAAATCGTGTTGTCGTAATATCTATAACTATAAAAATAATAATACACTATTATTATATAAAGAGTAGTATTATCTATAGTATTGCAGACACGATACGCGATATGGTGTAATCACTTATCACGAAACAAGCCACAAAGGAAAGAACAGAGCTACGAAGTCTACAAACGTGCCGCGGGTGTGGATAAATTAAAAAATTCCTCAATTTTTTTTTTTGTGCATAATCGCGTTACCGACGTGTTGTGATGAAAATCATCCGCTCCGTGAATATCGATAGATTTTATGCCACTATTCGTCAGTTTTTCACACTGAAGTTGAAAATCAGACCATTTTTTCGAATACTTTTCGTAGGTGTACACAAACAAATAAAAAAAAAATTTCCTCGTTTCACTCAGAATCTAAAATGCCAACGGGATACGTATCCCCGTGCCTTTCCCCTGAATCTGCCATCATTTTTAAAGGATTCTTCCAAAACTTTATTTCGATAAATACTTCCTCGATAAAATCCTAAGTATGTCACGGTCATGTTTTATTACAATAAATATTGTACATTATTCAATTTTGTCGTTAATTCGTTTCTGATATGAGACATATGGCATATTGTTGTTGACATTCCGTGCTGGTACATAAAATGTTAGCTTTTAGTTTTTGTACATTACGTTATTACACATGACTAAAGTACAAAACATATCAATGGCCCAATTTATTATTATCTATTAAATAACCTAATTTCACACATTTTACACATAAAGTTTTCAGATATAATATTAATGCTGTTGCTTATACGGATGTTTTAGATGTAATGGCTCATTTACTATATTATGAATTTATAATTGACCCCAATAACTTAAAAAACAAATTTTGTTGTTGAGTCCAGGAAAAAAAATTACTAGATGTGACAATTGAGTTCCCAGGAGAAAAATGACTACAAGTCTTTAATAGTTCCCAATAAAAACATCTTCATTAACATGATTTTAAATTAATAATTATTATACTCATTATTAAGAGTAATATAAGTATTATTATTGGTCAGTGGCGTCAAAGTCAATTTTCACAGGTATTGCCAATCATAGACTTGGTATTCACCTATGATACGTGGGGACGTAGGGTTACTGTCGCCACTGAAAGGGGGTCACATCAAACACAAATAATCAATTTTGTATTTCCATGCCTTAACCGGCAGGGAAAAATAACTTGAAATTTTCATTGCTATAAAATTTCAAGATAGTCAGTATTTGGTACAAGTTGTTAAGAAAATTTCAAAGTATTGCAATTGAAAATTGAATAATTGGTTTGATAATTAAAGTTAATGTAAGTTTATAGGAGAGAATAAGTGTACCTATTAGCATTGATTATATATTATTATAATATATTAAATAGTATCAATAATCAATGCTAGTAGTTATATATATAAAGTAGATAAAAAATTTAATATTTAAAAATATAATTTATTTTACAGAGGTATTTAAAATTTAAATAGCTGCACTAAATGTACTATCACAGTAATGGTTGATAATTGTCATTAAAGAGGTTATCTAATTAGCCAATCAAGTTACCATGATGCTTATCTTCTCATGTAATCTTTCATTAGCTATAATTATAAAATCAATTATTCATTTTTTAATTTTGATACTTAGACATTTTAATAACAACTTGTGTTAAAGAATGGCCATATTTTAATTTTATAGAAATGAAAAATTCAAGTTATTATTCTCAGTTGGTTAAGAGATAAAAATATAAATTTGATTGTAAGTATTTTGTATAAACCCTTTCTATTAAACTGTGCTAAAACAAAAAAATTAATATTTACAAAGATATTTCCATTGGGATATATGGTGGCCTACCTTCTATACATTTTACATTTTATTCCTGGTGGGTCATTTTTCTTTTAAATATAAATTTGGTTAAAATAAAAACTTTTAAATAATTATTTATTTAATAATATAAAATAAATATTTATTAAATTTAATAATCTTAAACAAGAAAAAGTTAATGATCTAGTGAAAAATGTTGTACATAATTAATAGAACATGTATCTAAATTTGCATGCCTTTCGAAATTTTACCAAGACTAAAAAATTAAAAATTGAAATTCCTATTGTTATGTTATTATGGATTCAACAGATGTATAGTCATATTCGGTCAATTATTAAATTAAGTTGTCTGTTAACTGAAAAATATTCTTTATGATGTAAATTCAATCAATAGATAGATAAATAACATAATTCCATTTTATTTCATAATTGCCTGTGGGTTTTCCATTGTATGGATACTCATTGAGATTTGCATTTGAAAATATTCAATTTTTGTAAAATTCAGTTTCAATATAATTTAAATCCTAAATATATGATGAATTTATTACATGCAAGTAAAATTGCCAGTCATTCACCAATTGATTATATCAATAATGTATACATTTTCATAAAAATAATAATTAATTACCTATCTATGAATAATTTAAAATATAATTGATAAACATTAACATTAATGATAAATTACAAAATATAATAAATATTACTAATATCACAGAAATGCACTCCAACCGATATACATTTGACACAAATTATCAACAGAAATTGCTTCTTCAATAAGTTTACGCGTTTGTCCAGCTACTGAGAGTGGCATAGAAGAATTCTTTAAATTAGATCTTACATATCCTTGAAGTCTCATTTCAATATTATTTAAATGTTCTTTAGCCTAGAAATTATGAAAAATAAAATTGTATTTTGAAATTAATAAAACAAAAATACACCATTAATGATATTTTGTAAGTATATTTACTTGATCATTTGTCATCTCAGAATTTTCATCGGCTTTAGTGTCACGACCAGTCCACATAACTAAGGGATCATATAAAAATGGTTTAAGTACACTAACTAACTGTTCAGTATGAGATCGCATAACACGATTTGTTATTTCACAAGCACTGGATAGCATTCCTTCAAGTCCACCAGTTCCCATGGCATCTACCATATTATGGGTCATACGAAAAGGCACTCGCTCTGGCCATTCAAATTTTTCTCCCTGTTGAGTTAAAAGTATATTTATATAGTATTAACATACATTATACTTTGGTTATTTTGAAAATATATGTTTTGTAATACTCGGTTAAACAAGCAATTAAAATCAACATGAACAACACCGCCATTAGTCGAATCCAATAAAATATTTTCACCGTGGCGATCACCAAGACCAAGTATATAGCCAACTATAGATATGACAGCAGTTGTTCTAGTGTATTCACTTCTAGCTATATACCTAAAATAAAAAAAAACCAAATAAAATTATTGAATAAAGTTTAAGTAAAATAGCTAACCATTCTCCTGGACTTGAAAACTCTTTAAGATACCAATTTCTAAACACAGGCGGATGTCTTGGAATTGCTTTATTAACAAAAATTGATCTTTTTTTATCTAAAGAATCTTTGATATCTAAAGAATAAAAAACAAAACATTATTACAAGAATAATAGAATGTTCAAAATTAATGTTTTCATGAAATAAAAATTATGCTTACTACAAATAAGTCCTTGTAAGGTATTTTTTGATACTTTAATTCCAATTGCTTCATAGCAATTTAAAATTACACTTCGCATAGTGACTACATTTTGGACTAACTCAATGAGACCACAATCGAGTATCATGGGTACCACGCTCTAGAAATGATTAATGTTTAATATGTAAATTAAATAAATAATTAAAGACTTTTATAATACAATTCTACCTAATATGTGAATGTTTAAATAAACTTAATATTTGGTTAAATTATACTTGAAAAATGATATTATTTGGCGGTAGGTTATGAGGACATAACTATTTAAATTTATAAAGGTTTTAAATTATATTAAATTTTAATATTAAAATAAACTAAAAATATAACAAAATGTAAAATTATTACTTTTATAATAAATAAATAATACTAACATCAGACTGATAAATATTATACGTATTAACCAAGGAAAAACAAAAACTAGAAGGAAAATTGACTGCACTCAAGATAAACAATATACATTAAATATAAATGTTTGAATGAGAAAAACAAAATTATACTAACATAAGTTTTTATATAAAGATTTCGATCTCTTGCTTCTGGATCTCTTTTTAAATACATATTAACAATATTATTGAACTCCATTAGTCTTGAATCAATTCTTATGTCATCCTAATAATTTAATAATAAAAATATAATTTTAAATATTTTATTTTATACATTTATATCTTTGCAATATTTACTTTAGGTTTGCACATCATAGGGTATTCATTACCATCAGAACCTAATATTATAATACGTTTTGGTTTTTGAAGTGAACTATATATATAAACTTCATCTTTGATTCCATGGATATACACAAGGTCACTAAAAATATCAACATAAAAATTAAAAATAACAATTTGCTAAAATGCCAATCATGTTAAGAATAACTATAAACTAATATCATACTCAGGAAATGGATTGTGTTTAGTATTACGGTTAGTATTGATACGCGGTAATACTAGAGTGCGGAATTTTTGGGCAGGTACCATAATATTGCTAAAATAACCATTTGTCAGTAAACGAGGTAGAGATTTTGCGATTCTCTGAAGAGGAAATTTTACTCCAACTGGAGCATTTTGAGGACTCATGTTACACAATGCTGATAAGTTTTCAAATAGCTCCATAAATTGTAACAATAAAGTTTTTACTTTGGTTAATTTTGAGTGTTTGAGAACTGCATTAAATCTACTCACTCTTACATTAAATGGCGACTGTGATAAAATATTAAAAATATATTAAATTATAAAAAATAGACACATAAATTTAAAATGAATAATTAATACTTTATGTAAAGTCATGAGCATCCATAAGGAGTGGTTAGGATAGTCAAGTATGCATTTAACGATGATATCAGTTAAAGTTTTAAAACATTCTTCTAATGGATGACATATTCTTGATGTTATTTGTGAAAATGCTGTGAGAAACATAAAGGTTGGTAATCGCAACACAAAACCTTCTAAAATAATAATTTAAATTAATAAATGATCAAATAAAACATAAATCTTACAAATAATTAAAACTTACCAATAAGTTTAGTTATTTTTATGAATGTCTTTTTTCGCTCTGTCAAATATAATGATGTTTTATTATTTTTCTTTTTTAAATCTCTATTAAAATCACTTCCAAAATCCAACCAAACACTTAATAATTTGGGCATTGATTGGTATATGTACTCACAACCATATTGTAATGATAAACCATAACAATATATTATGTTATTTATTAAGCTCCTGAAACATTTTATGGTAATTTAATTATTATTTTTAAATATATTTAATAAAATAAAAACATTTAATTTAATTAAATATTTACAATCCCTTCGTGTAGTACGTAGAAGGAATCATGGTGTTGAGAATACGATCTTGATAATGAGCAAATCTCACAAGGCTTTTTTCCCACATTCCAAACATTTCGTACGCATTTTCAATATTTGATAAATTCGACTCCAAATCAACATTAACAGTTTTGTCATTATACTTAGACAATAATAATAAAGCCTGAAAAACATATATGAGATTAAAAAATGAATGATAGGTAAATTGTATTAAAACTAGCTTTATAAAATGTAAAATATAATTTGTTTATAAAATATGAATGTAGAAAGATAATATTATAAACTATAGAGTATATAAAACTAACTTACAGATGCGCATGTTTTTCGTTCTTCTATTTTTTCATCGCATGGTAAAATTTTAATCATATCCAAATTTGGAAAAAGCATGTTAATTCCTTTTTTTAAAGTTGCAATTGCTTGCCCTTGATCAGACTTCTTCCACAACAATTTAGATTTTTCAATAAATAATCCTGTAGGTTTATATTTCTCAGCTGCTAATATATTTGAATATGCTTGTTGAAAATTTAACGATCTAAAAGCAATTATCAAACAATACATTAATTCACCATTTATTATTATTAATCATGTCATTTATTAAATTGTATTATTACTTTCTGGCAACTTTTACGCTCTTCAGCCAACTTATACCAATTTGATGGTTCATAATAGGTTTTAGTTCATCATTAACTAAATGTTGAGCAGCAGTCAACACTACTCGGCGCATACATAAAACTTGCTGTAAAACATATGCCTGGGGTTGTAAACACTGTAATCTTTCATCCATTTCACTAGTAATCAACTCTTTCAATTGAATTTTAGCAGAAGTATCTCCATTGACAATTTTTAGTATAGTATTGAAAATTTGTTCCATCTCATTTAAAATGTGCAATCTATGACCAAAAATTAACAAAAAAGTAAAAACTAATATAAAAGTCAATATCATGTAGTATACATACTTAACAATAAATGGATATGCTTCTTTGTACCCAGCAGATCCAACCATTGACATGTATAGAGACTCAGTGACAAAATCTCTAATGGAAGAAATTTCTTGTTGTAAATTATCTTTATCTTTATGTAAAAAGTATACTAATGCTTGACCAATACAAACACCCCAACTTTCACTGGTATTTAATGGTTTTTCATTTAAAAATTCTTTGAGTTGGTCAAACATCATAAGACTCCATGTTGCTTCGGCTTTTTCACCAAACAATGTATTTTTACAATCTGATCTATATTTTAATTGAATAAAGTAATTAAAAAAAAAAGAAGGAACAAAAAAATACAAGAAGTTAATACATACTTAATATTTGTTAAACCTTCGGCAATTTTCAAAGCAGTAAATGGTTGATCAATAGCTAAATAACATTTAACCATGCCTTTATGAAATTCCAAACTAGGATCTGAATACATTTGTGCCAATTTTTCATAACAAGCAGCTGCGTCCTATGATAAATAAAGCCAATAATTAAAAAACAAGAGGTGTGACTGCACTATTAACTTTGTAATATACTTAATGAAAGTAATATAGATTTAATAAATCACAGATTTTTATAAGCTTAATTATTCTGTTACTCAAACTGTTTTAGGTTAATTTGTAGTTTTAAATTTAAACATTCAACTAATAATTTGTATTTTAGTAAATTTAATCAAAAATATATCAACCAAAAAACAAACTAAGTAATAATACTAATAAGTTATAATAAATAAGCTATATAATATAAGAACTAAAGATTAATTTTTATTGAAATAATTTGATTTTACTTGTAATTGTCCATTAACTTCATGTAAAAGTATCATTTCTTGAGGTGATGGATCAGTATTATGAACAGCAATAATACCTTTGAGACTATCAGCATCATTTAATTTAGAATAAATTTGCTAAAAAGTTATAAAATACTAAAATGATATGATATTAATTTTACATCATAATTATTAATCAATAAAATCATACAGATAGAGTTGGTAGTTGATCTTGAAGCTTTTCTGTATCATCATGAATGTAATCTTCAAGATACAAAAGAGCTCGAGCATATTCATCATACTCTAATGCTTTATCGGCCAATTTTAATTTAGAAAATTGTGTTAGAAAATCTAAATACAAACTAAGTTAAACTAAATTAAATTAATAATACTAAAATTAATTTATCTTACTAATAACCGGTTCACAGATGGTATTTTTCGATGCTTTCTGTTCCCGGGACCATTTAAATAAAAAGTCAAGTAATGTGAATGCTGTTTTAACATACATTACACGAGTAGTAATGTCATTTTGTTCTTCCGAAGAATCTTTAACTTCATATTCTAGAGCAATCTGTCTACCAGCCATAATTACTGTATTTGTTTCTGGGTTATTTATAATATTGGTATTTGTATCATCTATATCATTATTTATAACAGCTAAAAGTTCTTCATATATTAAATTACAGTCAATAGGATTTGCACTCAATATTGCATAAACTAAAAAAGAAAAAAATTGAAATGTCAATTGAATAAATAATTCATAAAAATATCATAATATTAAAACTTACGTAAAACATAAGGTAAAAACAAAAGCATAGCATCATTATCTGATCGAATACTCGATTTACAATATATAAAAGTACATTTAGCATTTTCATTATCGATTAAAGGAACAAGGCGATTAACCCAATTATATGCCCATGAATTCAACGTACCACTTTTTCCAGACCTATTAAATAAATATATTTATTATATAATAATATAAAAGTTTATTTTGGAACACTTCTATTTTTTGTAATAAATTGAATACCCAAATATTGGATGTGGCATTCCTGTTTGAAATTGTTCCATTTCTAGAGTATATCGTGATGAAGACAATGGATCAATAATTTCATGTAATGTATTTGGAATCGATAACCAGATTTCAGAGTCCTTTTTCACATTATAAACTTGTAAAATTTGCTAAATAAAATAAATAGTCAAATTACTTAAATAAACACAAATATTCAGATATACTTGTATTGCAACAGCAAAAGAATCCATGTATCCTGAATTTCTAGCAGACTGTAACCCTTGACCTAATACAATTAATGCACGTGAAGCAAACTCATTACTCTTAATGTCTAGTGGAAATTCTTTTTTTCGCCCTGAAATAGTTATTGAAAAATAGTTTATTAATAATAATTTAGCTATTTACACACCTATTAATTAATTGTAACATATTTTACTTAAATATTTTTTTTACACAAGTTATTAATTTCAGTTGCATAATTGTTAAATTTGTTAAAGTATACATCTATTAGACAAATTTAATTTGTTTGTCATGATAAATTACAAATTAATTTGAAAGAAAATGATTTTTAAACAAATATTATAATATACATAAATGATTTAAATTATATATTATAAAAATAAATAATTTCATTTTAATGCATTGTCAAATAAATAAACAAATAATATACCTTCTTTGATGATATTATTTGGCAAATAACTTGGATCTAATGCTCCAATTTTCCCTAAACATTCACTACTGGCAAGTCTAACTCTTTTATCCTGATGTCGTAAGTTTTCAGTTAAAACTTCTAATAACTAATGAAAACAAACATATTCCAAGTTAATTTTAATGTTTGTTGAATTGTTATTTAAATAAATATGTTTTATTTACCTTAATAATTACAGAGTTGACATTATCACTTGACAATATCAATTTGGTTACTTCAGATTGTTGAACTGAAAGTTCTGAATACAGCCGTTTTAAGCCATGTAATTTAACTTCCAATGTTTTATGAGCCACTATGTCTAGTAACCAGACCAGTAATTTATTCAGTGGTTGTTTACTGAAAATATATAACAAAATAAAATGAATTTATCAATAAACATAGTTAGAAATCAAAATTGGATTAGTAACATACAATACTTCTTTAGCATATTGTTGAACTATATTAAATACAATAGGATTGGCTGGATGTGGATCCAAGAAATATAATTCAGCAATATGATTTTTAAGATGTCGTTCATTCTCTTTAACCGTAAAATAAAATATATTGGCTATTTTGTTAGGATAAATATCTATAAGTGGCATAAGAGACACAAATATAGTACTTAACATAGGTCCTAATGCTTCCATATGAACACTAAAAAAAAAAAAAAATTAATTATATAATTTTCGACTAAATAAAGAATAGTAATATAATAAGTAATGATAACATACCAATGAATAAATGAATCCCAGGCTTTTAATCCTAAGTACACAAAATATGTATTTTTCAAGGATATAGCTGTACGTAATATAGCCAAAATTTTAAACCTTGCTGGTGTAACATAACGACTACCCATTACTTTTAAAATATCACCTAATGATAACAAAATATTTTCTTTAATAGAATCAGGTGAATTTTTCACTAATCTTGATTCTAAAATCATTAGAAGACCTAAAAATCTTGGAGAAAGAAATTCTGCCTAAAAAAAAAGTATACAAATAAATATAATTAGTAATTGGTTAAAGGAGGCATATACTACATCAGTGGTTTTCAACCTTTTTAACAAATGAGAAATACCGACTTTAAATACAATTTTAACTGTAATAAATAAAGACCCTAGTCTGCCAACATTTTCTAATACTTCTTTTCGAAGAATTTTGAAAGATCTTAATTTTGAATACACTAAAAAATCTCACAATAGCGCTCTAATTGAAAGAGGAGATATAGTTTTGTGGCGACGAAAATATTTGGAGTCAATAAGACATTATCGACTTCAAAATCGTCCAATTTATTATTTGGATGAGACTTGGGTGAATGCTGGAGAGACAACGAAAAAAACATGGGTCGATCAAACAGTAAAATGCCACAAAGACGCATTCCTTAAGGGGCTGACCACTGGAAAAAAAAACCCGTCAGACAAAGGCAAAATTGTAGTGCATATAGATTCGTCTGAGGGTTTCGTTCAAGGTGGCCTATTATCTTTTGAATCAAAGAAAAATTCGTCAGATTACCATGACGAAATGAATGGTAATATATTTTTTTTATATATAATGACTCTTTTAATAATACTTTTTTTTAAATAATAGGTGATACTTTTTACGATTGGTTTACAAACATATTACCTTTATTAAAAAACAATGCGGTGATTATCATGGATAACGCTTCATACCATTCGGTAAAAAAATATCCATGTCCGGTTATGTCGTGGAAAAAACAAAATATTATAGACTGGTTGGAGGCAAAAGGAGAAATAATAGATCGACCTTTAGTCAAACAACAACTCATAGAAAAGGTAAACAATCTAAAACGTCTCTATGATCAATATATTATTGACGAAGTTGCCAGAGAAAACAATAAAACAGTATTGCGATTGCCCCCATATCATTGTGAGCTCAATCCGATGGAGCTAGCGTGGTCCGCCGTAAAAAATTATGTTAAAATGAATAACACGACATATAAACTTACAGACGTGCAAAGATTATTTAATGAGGGGGTTGAACATGTTACACCTACTATGTGGAATAACTTCGTCAACCACGTTATAAAAGAAGAAGACAAATTTTGGGAGGTCGACTTCATATCGGATGAACTTCTGGACGACAGTATATAGTACGAGTATAGCATACAATTCAAGATTATAAAAGCATATGTACTACTGTAATGTTGGTTATAAGTTTCTTATTTGCTGTTTTTATACACTTTTCAAGAGTATAAGATGATTTGAAAATAAATTATAAATAATATACCTAATTTGTGTTGCAATCACAATATTGTAAATATTTTAGACTAATAATATTTAATTTGGAAAGAAGTAAAAATAAAACAAGAGTAATATCAAAAATCTAAACTTTGCTTTTTGTTTATATCAGATGTTAAAAATAAAATAATCAGTTCCCCCAATAGTATGCTAGCTTAAAGAGATTCACTTAATTCATTTTTTAACTTGGCATTCCTCATTATAGTTTCTTTAGTTTAAAAACTTAATAACTTAATAAATAATTTGTCAACATTAATTCTAAATTTAATTATATAATACACATTTAAAATTTACTTACGAAATTAACAACAGAAGTTTCATTTGGTACATGAAATAAAACATCATAGGTTTGAATTAATTTAATAGCTTCTGTCGCTTGCTCGTGTTTTGAATGAAAATAAGTAAGTATTTCAGCTATAATAGGCTAAAATATAATCATCAATAATTAAATACATTACAGTTATTACACAATTTTATTGGTAAAAATAATTTTTCTTACAGTAAAAGAAAGTCTGACCAAATGAACTAAGGAAGAGTTAGTAATTTCTTCTAACAGTAGACAGCCTTGTTTGCAAATTTCTTTATTTTCATAAAGAAGTAGATGAGAAAAACAATACTAATAATAAAATAAAAATATAAGTATTTAAAACAAATTGTATAGATAAATATAATTATAAAGTTTAAAACTCACTTTAAATGATTCTTTTACCAGAGTGCTTTCATTTTTTTGGGCTAATGATGCAATTTCACCAATTATTTTTCTTATTGATGGCTTTTTAATACAACAAGGAAAAATATATTTGATAATTTGTTTTATAGCATATATGTCTCTATGGGTAAAACCCAATTTATTATAAGTTTTTTTTATGTCAATGTTGGGATGATAAGTATCATAACATGCAACTAAATTATTAGCTATGTATTTCATTAATTCAGTCTCGTAGCGATCAAATATTACTAAAAATTTTGTCTTATGAGCAGCTGCTATTTCAGTCATGTAAAACTTAGCAACACTTCCATAGGATGAGTTTGGATGAATCAAAAATAGAAACATGAATTCCATTGATGGGAGTATTGTTAATTCTATTGGCACACTGAAAATAACAACATAAATACTATAAGTACAATTGCAGCTATGATAATTTGCAAAGCTAATATACAAACACAAGGTTCACATAGATATCAAAGACTTACCAGCCAATGTTGAAAATAGTTTCTAAGCAAGTATTCTGTAGTTCATTATTTCCAAATTGTAGACTAGTATTTACAGTTGAACAAAGAATATTTAACATTTGGGAGAGATATGATTCAACCATTTGAATGTTTCCAGATGAATC
Organism: Drepanosiphum platanoidis; assembly: GCA_948098885.1. Lineage (NCBI taxonomy): Eukaryota > Metazoa > Arthropoda > Insecta > Hemiptera > Aphididae > Drepanosiphum > Drepanosiphum platanoidis. The sequence goes on from OX402528.1 coordinate 23,328,748, forward strand.
TTTTTCAAAAATTATATAATTTAAAATTTTCGAGCTCTGTATGCGTACTTCTTTGTTTTTATCATTAATTAACATTAACATTTGGTTTCTGAAAGAATTATCTGGATAAAAATGATTTATTATCATTGGTATATTCTTGATCACTTCACATCTAATAATTGTATTAGAATTATTCACATATGATAGAAGTAATATTTTCCAAAATTCATTAAGATCTCGTTTAGTAGCATCATCTACTAAACGAATTTGTGAATCTGATTTAATTTTATTTCGATCACAATCAACACAAAATAATTCTTCTTGACTATTCATTTTATTATATCGGATAACAGTTTTTCCATACATAGCACATAAGATTATTCTCACATTTTTAACAAATAATATTTTTGTAGTCTCATCAAAATGTCTAATTGTTTCAAATAAAATAGAGACATTAGAATTGTTTCTTTTATAATACAAAAATGGCAAATTTTGTATTGTTATTTCACACAAATCAGTATCAAGTGATGTAGTAATGATTTTTTCTTGCCAATTAAAACAAATGTCACTTTCTATTCTACAGATATATATGAGACACATCTTTTTTATATGTATGTCATCTGAAAATATTTATTTAATGTTAATAACATTCTTGAAACTATTTAATTTTTTCAAACACTAATACTTACTAATACAATTGGAATATTTTTTCAAAATAACACTTAAATGTTTGTATAATGGTAAATTTTTGAAAATATTATTAGATATATCCATCCATGGTAGTGAAAGGATAGCAATCAATGTTTGCGCATCATTTGTTAAAAATAATGGAAATTCTTTTAAGCGAGTTAAATTACCACAGGTAGATAATAATATTTTAATAGTGAAATAATCAACTTCATGATTTATTACATAAATTAGCAATTTATTTAAAATTTTATCAATATTAATGTTGGGCAGAAATTGATAGTTTTTGTTGATTAAAGTAATGTCTAAATGGTGAGCAAGAGATGTGGTATTGTTTATAATATGAAATTCTTCAACCGTAAGATTTTCAGTAGGAGATTGCATAGTTTGCATAAGAAATTTCCAAAATTGAGACCAAATTGAACTGCTATCTGTCATATTAATAAAGTTACTTCTAAAATCAAACAAATTATAAAAATACTAGTATATAAATAAAACATTGGCCATTTATATCAAGGGTGTTATATTGAAAGGTATAATTGTAACAAGTAAATTTTTTAGGACAATATAAACAAATTATTACATGATTTTTATGGACATCCTTTAAAATATTTAGGGTATCTTTTTTTTAAATCAAAGAATATTATCAATAAGATAACATTTTCAGTAAGTTCTCAAATTAAAAATTATGTAACTTAAACCTGTATATAATACACCCATGATATAAAGAAAACCATTTAAGTATATAAGTATAAAATGAAACTAACTGTTCATAATCAAAAAATAAATTTTCATTTTTCATTTCTTCTTCGATCTTTTCTTTATTAGTTTTTAGTTCTTGTAAAATAAAAAATTCAAATAATACATATGTTCCCTAGATATAAGAAAAAACATATTTCATGAGTCATGACTAAACCAAATAATAAATAATTCATTGCTAATTTTTTTATCCGTATGAAAATTAAAATTAATTTTATAAATATGTATACACTATGTACATTTTACTTAATAGCGGTAAATCCAGACAAAACATTAATTTGAAATATACGTAATTTCAAAAGATTATAAACAAAAATGTTAAAATTCTAATAAAAATATTGAATTTACAAATTTGCAATGATTACACATTTTTATTAAATGTACTAAATTTAACTAATACTTACTGATGGAGCTGATAACATCATCAATCGATTCAATGGCAATTTTTCTAAAATGATATCAGGTTTTATAATTTCATCATCAAGTAAAGCTTTAATCAAGTTACACATTGCTTCCGAAAAAATTTTTGTCACTAAAAAATAAAATCATTTTAATTATCTTACATAGTCAATGTTATTTTATGTAGTTATAAATAAAACATAATTAATTACATTAAAGTAACGGGATATTTATTAAATTTTGATTTTTATCTAAAATGTATTAAATGAGTCCCCTTGAGTATATTTTCGATACAAAATCTTAACTTTTATCTTCTTAACTATAGATAAAAACGTTTTAACTTACTGAGAAATATTTTAATAATACAAAAATTATTATAATTAGGGCTCGGTTTTATATGCACTAAAATACTAGGTAATATGGGTTTATGCATAAAAAGTGACCAAATATATTGTAAGCTATGACAACTATATCTAATGAACCAAATTTAAATAAAATAATATGAATTTGATTCTTATTGTTGTAATTGTATTTTTGTCTTATAATCATAATTATAGACTATAATTATAGTGGTGGAACTACATATAGATAAAGGTGTGATTTCACATGGGCCTCGGTGTATGAGGGACCTCCAACAATTTAACTTGGAAAATTACAATTTAAAAAATTGAACTAAAAACCTCGTAAAATTTTATTTTTAGTTATAAAATATGTTATTTTACTCAATAAAGTCATTTAAATCGAATTTTCAACTCGAAATGCCTATAAAAAATAAAATATAATATTTACTGGGTACAGAATTTAAAATGTAATTCTGTTTTGATTGAATTAATATCCTAATTTTACAATTAATTTAATTATAAAAAAAATTCTTCAACATTCATAAAATTCTGTCCTAGCAATATGGCCTTCACGGAAATATTTTACACGGGCCACCAAGAATCTAGTTCTGCTTATAATTATATAATTATATAGGAATTTATAAATAATAATGAATATAGCTGTGTGTTTATATAGCTAGGTGTTTTAGAATTTATGTTGTTAACTAAATATTTTTTAAGTATATAGTCATGAAATTAATTTGTTAAATTGAAATATACTTAGTGAATTCAACCACTTATTTTCTATGAACAAATTGACATTATAGCCTTAAATTAGTTATATAAGTAATCTATATAATAAAGGTTATATTGAAACAATTTTCTATAAAAAAAGTCGAAAATTACTTTAATGCCTACTGGATGTATAAAATAGAAGATGGCTATAAACATTTTTTAAGTGTCTTTTATGGAAAAATAAAATACAAAAAATGAAAACATTACAGCAAATCTTATTTGCAAACTATATTAATTATTCCAGTTAAATTGTATTTATCAGTACTAACAATTAAATAGGTACAGTAGAACCTCGATTATCCGAACTAATTGGGACCGCACCTAGTTCGGATACGCAAAAGTTCGGATATTGGAAATATAAAATAAAAATATTTATTATTATTATTAATATTTTATTAGAATTACATTATTACATTACATTATCAGGAATACATTACATTATTAGAAATAAATAAATACATAATTAATACATTACATTTATTTTATTTATTATAATTTTTTGACATAATTATCAATTTTAATTTGACGAATTCGGATAACAGAACGTTCGGATACGCTAATTATAGTTCGGATAATAGAGGGTTCGTATAACGGAGGTTCGGATAATCGAGGTTCTACTGTAGCTTAAATTGTTTTATCTCTATTTAACTATATTATACTATAACTATATACTCTATATAACTATATTATACTTATAATTTTTAAATGTATGATATATAAGTATATTTAAATATTTAATTTAAAGTACATAGGTTAATTTATAGTATTTAGTGGTTATAGCTATTTATCATTAATTATTTACATAAAAAATTATAAATACCTTTAATATTATCAGAGAATATAATTTTGGAAACTATATCTATTATCGACATGTTTATAACTGCAATATGAATAAACCCGGCTTTACGCATCGTATCAAAAATGTCACTTAAAAGAATTTGTATCTCTTTTGATTGTTCTGTATTAAAATTTAGACACGCTTTTTCAATAGTATTAAACAGCACTTCATGAATATTTTTCAGTATCTAAAATATTTAAGTAGGTTAATAAACAATTAATAATTAACTAAGACTACATTTAGCTATACTTAACAATGTTTCATACATCATAATATAGCCTGTGTGATGTTGAAACCAATAAATGCAAAATAAGACGAAGTCCAGCTTCAGTGACTTCTATTGAATGTGAGTTATCTATAGCTAATGTTATAGATTTCCAGAATTTAATAGCCGTATTAATTGTAATTTGGTTAATAGAAAATATGTCACTAGAAAATATATGGAAAATTTGGGATAGTAAGTAAACATAGCCGTCAAAATCATAAATGGAAATGTTGATACATGTAAATTCAATTCCAGACAAATGAGTTTTAAAGCTCTGTTCAGGATCACACCATGTGATAATAATAGGCCATGAATTATTAACTATATTTTCTGCCATATCTAAAAAATTAAGACATTATTTAGATAAGTTGAGACAAATAATTGAGTTTTATTTAATTAATTACTTGTAATAAAATTAGAATAATCATTAATGGCACAATCATATATAAAAGTGTTTTGGCAAGAAAGAACTTCAAATAAACAGGTTTGCCTTTGAATAGAATTACCATGTAATGGAAAAAATCCACTATGGCCTAGAATTTTAACAAGTTGGCCAATTATCCAAATGGTAAATTCTGAAAAAAAAAAACCATATTGATACAAATTGAAACACATAAATGAAAATCTAAAGGTACCTATTAAACAACAATTTATTTTTCTAAATGATTTAATAATATAAAAATATTTATTTATTTAATATAACTTTAATTTATTTAAGAATATTTAATTTATTAATTTAAGAAATGTATTAAGTATAGATAACATTAGTATGAATGAAATAAAATAAAATTTAATTTGTTTCCATTTCACTTAAAATGTATTCAGATAAAAACGTTAAGCCCTGTTTTATTTAACATTATACATTTTTTAGAAGAAAATTCAGAAATACTAATATGGATTTGGAATTGAGATTTCAATGATAGTTGATGAAATGCTCTCTAACATGGACCTTAGGTTAAGTATTTTCAGCATCCCTAAGAATTATGTCAATGGTTTACCTACTGATATTTCTTAAAAATTACTACCAATTAATATTTATAGCACTAATTACAAATAATTTAAACAAACTTAAGTAGCATTAACAGCCAGCAGGGTTATTTAAATTTAATAATGACATATACAAAAATATTTTTATATACAAAAACACTTTATAAAAGTACAGATAAATAAAAATGTAATTTGAAAAAAATTATAATTCTAACAAAGGAACAAACCTTTATAATAATCAACACTGTAAGCATTGTTCTTTATGTTAATAAACGGACTAAAAACACCTTCTTGTTCACCCATTTTACTAAGAACTTCACGCATAATTTTAGCATGCTCTTCTAATGATTCAGCTTCTTCATCCATGATAAATGTAAACATGCTTTTGAATTTTCTCCAAAGATCAAAAGGAAATTTGTGATCGACGACAGCATCTACTTCCATTTTTTCCATTGTTAATTCTGAAAAATAAAATAAAAGATTTTCGGATTCATAAAAAAAAAAGTAAGAAAATTGAACATGTAAGTTAACAGTCACTATTATATTGTTTAACTTAAGTTTTAGATGTTGCACTAAAAGGCATATACTAAAAGTATAATTTGTGTCTGCCTACTTTAAACTTATAACAGTAGTAACATTTAAAGTTGCGTTGATTATTAATATATAACGGATTATCATAAGGGATTTGAATTATTAATAATAAAACTATGTATAATATACAAATAATGAAAAGTTAATAAAAATGAATAATTAATAAACTGAATTCTAATAGACTATAAAATGATAAACAAAATACAATATATTGATATAAACATGGGATGTCACGTGTAATCAAATCCCGCCAAAATGTAATAGATAATACAGAAAAAGATAACGAAATGATAACCGTGGTTAAAAAACCCCACAGATAATATATAAAAACTAGATTTAAAAACCGCGGTCTAAGAACAAAGATCATTTTTAATAATGTATATAATAATTATATAATTATTCTGTGCCTCTTTAGCTCTAGGCGGACATTACCTCTTCTGCAATACTTTCAAAAACAAATCATAGATCGTAGTTATGTATTGTGCTGTATATGCTTGAATCAAATTGCTTTGTTTATGGACGCCAAAAGAAATGTGACCTAGGAGATGCGAGGAATAATATTTCTCGAGACGTTTACGATATTTAGAGCCATGTTTTGAATAAAGGCACCCCAAGGCACTAATATGAATGGCCGTCCGGCGTCCTTCCTATCGCCGATCCAATCAGCTGCAAAAAACGAGATGTGTGAGACGATATCATAATTATTTGATCATTGATCGCGGAATAATAAACTATTTATTAGACTTGATGTACGAGTTTTAAAATACTAAGACATAATTTGTTTTATATATTATTTTGAATATATATTAATAATATATTTCCGTTTTCGCTAAAATTTCTATAAAAACACAAACGTCTGGAAACGCTTTATTACTGACTCTTTCACTCAAAATCGATTTTTTTTTTTTTTAATCGAGAGCATGGTGCATTTAATATTTTGAAAACGAATTTACAAGTATTAATCGCCCTACCTGAATATTCTTGGCCTGTCCAAGTACTAATTATTTGAAATATAATTTATCAGTGTTAAATCTACAAGAGAAAACGTTTTTACATCGTATACATCGTATTTTTTCCCAAAGGTTTCAACCGACCGAAAATCGAAATCGGTTAGGTATTGTGATCAAACTTGACCTAACTTAAACGTTGTATTTTGTAGATTTAACACTCATGAATAATTTTTTATAATTAATACGTTGCACTAATCTCGAATATGTTATTCAACTCCGAAAAAATTCGAATGAAAAATCCAAAAATTTATTTGAAAAAAGTGCAAAAAAAATGTTTCCCGTCGACGGGATCGAACCCCCGACCCGTGTAGATAACAATCCGCGATCTAATATTTCGCCGGCCAGACGACAAATCAGTTAGGTTTCGTTAGGTTTCGTTAGGTTTCGTTAGGTTTCGTTAGGTTAAATTAAACCTAACACAGATTTGTCATTTTTTCGGCGCGGATTGTAATCTTCGCGCCGGCCAGACGACAAATATGTTAGGTTTCGTTAGGTTAAATTAAACCTAACACAGATTGGTCATTTTTTCGGCGCGGATTGTAATCTTCGCGCCGGCCAGACGACAAATATGTTAGGTTAAGTTAGGTTTCGTTAGGTTTAATTAAACCTAACAAATTTGTCATTCTGCCGGCGAAATGTTTGACCGCGGATTGTAATCTTCGCGTCTGGGGTCGGGGGTTCGATCCCGTCGACGGGAAACATTTTTTTTTGCAATTTTTTCAAATAAATTTTGTATGTAATTTTTTTTTTTTTCTCACTTGATACTTATAAATTTATTACGAGATCACTTCTGGTCGAATTGGTTTTTTATCGCTTTGACAGACTCGCGAAAACTTTATTTTTAAAAATTAAATTAAAGTAAATTAAATATTTTCTTCTTATTTAAGTATTGTGTCCGCGCCACAGATGTCCATCAAATTTGATATTTTCCTACTTTTGTCACAAATTTTTAAATTGTATTACCAACTTATAATGGATAATTTAAATGGTGTACTTATGTGGGATATAGAACAATGCTGTGATATAATATTTTCTTCTTCATCGGAGGACAGTGCAGATGACAGTGATGAATATGAAGTTTCAGTACAGTGTATTGAAACTAAAATTGCAATACCCCGGTTGCAGAATTATGTTGAAACCATCGTACCTCAATTTAATGATGGCCAATTCAAATCTAACAAATTTTAAAATTTAAAATTTAAAAATCCGTGTTGTTACTACAGCCTTACGCTGCACTACCGATTTCGTGCGAGCGTTTGTTAGCGCGGAACAATGACGTCACGCTCAAATTCAGTGACGTCACGGTAGGAGTGTGAGCGCTCACATGTGCCAAGTGGAACGTAATGTAAGCGCTCGTCAGCGCTTAAAAGCGGACAAGCGGATAAGTGGAACGCACCCATAGGCATCCGAAGGGGGAGGGGCAAGATGGGACATTTTAACATCAGTTATTTATATTTTAAATAATTGAACATGCAAAATTAAAAAACAAACATTTTTTAATTAGTTTTTTTTTTAATCTTATAAAATGTATTTTATACATTATAATATGTATTAGATATTAATTCTATAAATATTGAAGCTTGCCCCATATGTCTTACTCTATGACTTGCCCTTCTTAGAAAAATGTCTACGGGCGACTATGGTTGTTATAATACAATAACATCAATCAACCCATTACTTTTGTTTTTTAATATAATAATTTAAAATAAGACAATTTTAATTTCCAAAACAATATATTATTATATACTTAACCAAAAATATTTATTTACATAATTTTCATAAAATATTTCAAAATAATTTTCATAAAATATTTCAAAATAATTTCTTTCTTTTGATATTTTTTTTTGCTAATGTTTTTTGTCTTTGATCATTTAACGTCTTTGAGCGAAACGTTATGCACTATAACAAAAAAATACATTCATATTTGTTAGTAATAGTTCAAATTAAAAATTTTTAATTTTTTTTTTACTCTTTCATCCAAAAACGTCGTAAGCTTTTGCATACTAATGTTAACATTGAACTGTTTTAAATCTTCTTTTAAATCTTCAATCCAAATAGGTTCATAACACAAGATTTTTTGATGGAGATTTTCATTCACTTGAAGCAACTGTTTAAAACCCATTTCCACTGTAACTAAAATTACAAATAACATTCAATGATCATATTATACAGCTTTGAATATGTTTTTACCAATGCTAATGGAATAATTAAACTTCAAATTAATTTCAATTTTTTAATATATATAATATATACAAATAAATATATAAATATATATATAAACAAATTTAATTTATATTAAATGATTTTAATCAACAATTCGCTAATTGTTTTAAATTACTTGATATGTTTTAATAAATTTAAGATATCGAGTAAAATTATTAAGAATCTTTTTTTATCTGTGGGAAAATTTATTTGATTAATAATTAGTAATTCATGAAACATTTTTTATTTTTACTAAATAATTTATTATTTGTATTACATATATTGGTGATTAAATAATATATTATAAGCATTGTTTCTACAATATACATTTAATAGTATATAGGTTATAATTATAAGTATTTATAAAACTTACTTTTATTTGAAGTATTTACTTGACTTAATGTTTCTAATTCAGCATAATTTCCAATTTCATAATCAGCAATTCCATGTACTGAACTAAATAAATAAGAAATGTATATTAAAAAGTTAGGTCAAAACAGGTAATACAGTTGACTCTCGGTAACCCCAAACTTTAATCATTTGAAATTTTTTATTACTCAATTATACAAAATTCCTTCAAAGCTCTAAAATACTTAATATTAAAATAATCTTGTAAATACAAAAATAAATCAGGCATGTTTTCAATTCTTTAAACTTGATAAATATATTTTATTCTTTTAGTGTTAAATTTAGTTTATTACCATGATAATTTGATAGTTAAAATTTCGTTAAATTCAATAATTTATGTACAATAGGTATAATTTCAATAAAAATTCTGTTTTAGTACTGTACTGTCTCTAAATTATACAATGATATGTTATGATATATATTTTATGAAGATGTAGTCAAAAATTCACAAATAAACACATTATATATTATCATTATATAAATAAAATAGCGAAATACTCAATAAAAATATTAAATAAATATATTAAAAGCAATAAAGATAAGAATGGATTATTTAAACCAATTGGTTTTTTGATTAAGTATTTAATAAGAATGTATTAAATGAAAAAAATTAATTAATTTAAAACCGATTGTTTAGAAAAAAAAAATGTAAACATACTGTACATTTACATCATATTATTTATTTCTTCAATGTAAATGATAAAGAAATTAATTTTTCAAGATAATTATACCTCAGCATTTTTAATCATTCAATTTTCTCTCCCTTTGAACTTCAATTTACCAAGAGTCGACTGTATTAAGATTAAAAATTATAGTAGTTTAAACCATACCTATCTGAGGAATCTGAACAATTTTCAGCATCTATATTATTATGTTTAGATTTCTCAGGATTGTGTATAGAATGAAGTTCATCATAAATATGCCTTAATATCAATTTTCCTTTACGTCTTCCAAGATCTTTCAGACCATAACGATCAAATTCTTTCTAAAAATACAGTATTCAATTTATTAAAATATGTATTAGAATTTAATATATATTTTAAATGGTATCCTAAACACAAGCTTTGTATAAATATATAATCATTTTTTATTTATTTTACAAATAACCAATGTATAATGTATTTAATTTAAATACATTTATTGAAATACAGTAACTAGTTAATAAGTATAGTAACAAACAATTGATCAATCAAATAAATACCATATTTCGTGGTATAAGTATTGTTAAGTTAATAGAATTATAGATTTCTTTATGAAGGAGATTCAATATGTCTTTAGTGCCAGTCGATAAAATTTCATGTTTATTTTTGCCTTTAAATTGAAAAAAAAAAAATGAACAAATTTGTCTATTTATTTTAGTGATTGGTAAAATTGACAGTAATTGAATAAAAAATGTGGGATAGTTGATCACAAGAAGACTTCATAATGAATTTAAATCTATTTTTAAAATCTTAATTGCAATATCAAATGAATGTGATTGACAAAGAATACATCTAAATTACTATGTAATGCATATGATAAACAGAGACAGCCGATATGGGTAGTCAATCTAAGTAATAGCTTATCATTATACATAGTAAAATATTTAAAATGTTTGAACATATTTAATGGCACAAAATTATTCTAGAAGAACTTATTAATTAATTAATTTATTTTGAATGTAATAAAAATTGACTTATGTCTTAAGTATTTTAAAACTTTAAAGTATTAGGTAATTTTAAACATAATTATGTACTAAATAGAAGTATAAAAATTTTAAAGTTAAAAGAAAAATGATAAAATTACAACAAATTTATTTTTTGGCATGGTTTAGCACAATTACTGATATGGTTAAACTGGATTCAGAATTACTAGCATTAATATGGATAACCACCCTCATAGATTTCCTAAAAAACAATAAATTTAACAAATTATAATAGTTAGAAGACGTATGCTAAATATATCTAACCTATAAATTACCCCAAAAACCCTAAATTAAAGTAAATCCATTTAAATCCCTTTAGAGAAAATGTTTAAAAACTAAATAATTTACATTTATTAATTTTGACTCAAAAATACTTACTCTTAAAACTGGTGTTTTCATAGAACTATAATCTGGCAAAGGGGTTATTTGTTCTTTAGATCCAATAACAGATTCCGATCTAATTCTACGTAAACTTTTTGGAGTGCATATTCTACTGCCATATTTGTTAGGTGTAACTGAATTTTGTTTTTGATCATTAGGATTAGAATCATTAGGATTAGTTGATATTGATGTTTCTAAATCTAAATCAAGAAGTTGATCATTTTTATCCTTTTGTGTTTTTATCTCAGATTCATTTAATTGAACAGAGTTTGATAACACTGGTGAAACACATTCAGGGCTAATATTAATTGATTGCCAATCATTATAATCTATAAAAGGATCATCAAATATTTGATCAAAATTTGATTTATCTTTTTCATAATATTTTTCTTTGGAGTGAGTTTCTTCACAAGGAATATTAAATTCGGATTGTTGAATAGGTTTATCTTGAATATGAATAGAGTTAATAGGAGTATGTTCATTTATAAATTCATTTGACATACACGAAGTTAAATTGGTCACTACTGCTAAGTTTGTAAGTGGATTATTATGATTATTTGAATGTAATATAACATTTTTGTTTTTTGAAATATTTTCTAAAAGTTCTGAATCTGAACTAGGTTTATTTAAACCAATCTTCTTGTCAAAGAATATTTTACTTTTAGTGTCTTCATTTTGTTTCACATAATTTCCATTTATACAGTTAGTAGTATTTGAAATGTTGTCATGTTGGAAACATTCAAACAAAACTCTATTGCTCGGCAAACTTTCTGAATTTAAATGATAATCTTCATTTGTTTTAAAATGTTCTTGTTTGAAAGAGGTGGGGTTTTTGATAAAGCTCATTAAATTTGAAAATGACTTTGAAGAATCTGTACCATCTTCTACTAAGTCAATACCATGTGGGTAATTACTTGTTAACATTTGCATTTTTAAATTATTATTTGGTAATACATTTGTGGTAGCAGAAAATACACTATTATCATCATCAGTTTGAACTATAGTTTGATTTCTCAGATGTGAAATCGAAGGATCACGAAACAAGGAACAGGAAGATTTTGCAATATGACTTTTTTGATGTGGTAATATATTTGTGCTGGCGGAGTGAACTGAATCCAAGCTATTATCATTTAGCTCAATAGTAATTTTTTGTATACTATTTTCAGATTTAGTGTTAAACGAACTTGAAGCATTCACTTGAGATGAGATTGGAAAATTTCTGTTTAATAAATTTGTATTTTTAAATCTATTATTATTACAAGATGTTTTCATGGTATTAGGTAAAATCATATTTAATGATTCAGTATCGCTATCACTATTAAGTATAATCAATTCTGGTTCTTTACATGAACTTGTAAATTTTGATATTCTTGCTAAAGGTGTTGAAGCTTTAAGAACATTTATAGTTTCATCCAATATTATAATAGAATTCTCACTTGATGATTTCGGTGATAAATGTTCAGAAGCCATTTGGTATTCATTACAACTAGATGCAGGTGAAAATTGTATACAAACAGTAGAAGCACTATGAAAAGAATGACTTGGACTTTTTTCTGGTAAAATGGTTTGAAATGGAATATCAATAGTTAAGTTTTCTTTAAATGATGACTGAATTTGATGACTAGAGTTACAATCGTTTAACCACTGTTTAGTTTTCAATATACTTAAACTTTTTTCATCATTCACCACAGTTGTTTCTAAAAAATTGGTATTTTTATATTCTCCACATATATCACTCTCCATAAACATATCAGGACTAGAAGCTTTATATCTTTTACAATTAGTTGGATTATCCAACAATTCTTGGCTCTTACGTTTGGATGGTTCATGATTTTCAGAAAACCATCCATGATTTTCATCGTCAGTTATTGCTATAAGAATGTTATACCTTGTTGCTAAATTCAAATAATCATCTCTATATTCAGTTTTAATAAGTGATTCTTGGCCAGAATAAATCAATTCTAAAAATGCCAAACATGCTTCATAAGAATACTCTAACCACATTAGCATTTGTTTTGATTTATTTGTATTTGATTCTTCTGTAATAATGTCTTCTAAAATACCAGGGCACTGAACATGAAGTACTATTGAGTGAGCAGGAATTTCACGTTCATCTTTGGCAAATATAGTTATATCACTCATCAACTGGTTGTCTACCATTAATTTCCACTTAGAAGAATATTCTGACATGGTATTCTTTTTAATAATGTTATTTGATATAATAGGCGTGTTATCCAAATTTGGATTATCTATAACTTCATGTAATGTATCAACTAATTCTTTATTATTTGTATTTGATTCCTAAACAAAGAAGAGTGATTATAAATTAAAATGTAATTAAATAAGTGTAAATAAACATAATTGAATTCAAAGTTAAAATGAATTCTAACAAAGTCTGATATTATTTGGAAAATCAAAATCATACCATTATTAAAGTGTTCTAAAAATAAAATAAACTTGGTAATAAATGAAAATAACTTATTTTTAAAATATCTATAAAAATGCCAAAAATATATAAATTGAATGTTATTTTATATATTAATTTGATCAGACTTTTCCTTTCAAGCTACAAAAACTCAATTATTATTATACACAGTAAATTCTATAAAATTTAAAATACTAAGCTAAAAACTTGATTTAATAATCTTAAATTATTAGGAGAAAATCAAAAAAAATTGAACCAAAAAGTAGAAAAATTTGATTGCAGGAACATATTTAATGTATATAATATAATATCTTTTTCAGTTAATTATCTGGAAACTATAATAAAACTTACAACAATAATATTATTTTCACAAGGTTTAAAAAACTTTGATAAATTGTTCACATAAAATTCGTTAACATTTTCATCATCGAGCAATGATTTTTTCCAGAGTTTATTATCCTTTAAAAAAAAAAAATATAGATATTATTTTCTTTTTGATGTCATAAGCATAAAATCAAATCAGGCATTTTATCAAGTATCTTGGTAAAAGTTCAAAAGTTTAAGGTTTAATACAAATTGATTATTATGAATGAGAAAAAATTATAATAATAAATAAGATAATAACACAAATTTCAAACGATTTGTTAATAATTATTACTAATCAATTGTAATTGAAATACATAATTACAATTTTCCATCAATAAGAATGAAGCATTATTGAAGTATAATTTTATTTGTGTTTAGTTGGAAAAGTTCAAAAAAAATTATTTAAGATAGCTTTAACATAACTTGCCTAATTAATTTGTAAGTAAATTTGTATTGAATCTTTTTATTTTAAAACTATAGTCTAGGCCAGGAGTTGGCAACCTTTTTAACCATGCGGGCCATATTTTTTTCAATTGTTCATCAAGGGCCACATTAATAAAAAAAATTTTACACATGATTTAATACTAATAGTTATATTGTATTGCTATTATATTTGATTTTTTTACATGGAAACGTAAGTATAAAAAATAAAAATTTTACTGGTAAAAATTAAATTGAATAAAAATTTGTAAATTTGTAAATTAATGCGATTTCTGTGCCTGCAGTTTATTAGTTAATTTTTTGACTCCAACTAGATAATAATAATTTTATAGATTAAACTGACTATATAACTATATAGTATAAGCATAAATTATTAACGATTAGATTATATTTTATTTATAAAGAATAAAGAATTAAATATTTATTTTTTTTATATTTGGTTGGATAACTATGAGTTTTTTATTCATAATATTGTGATAAAGTAAGTAATTTTGCATTTTATTGAAATTGAAATACAGTGGAACCTCGATAACTCAAACATCTAGTAGTCAACTCTTCGATAATTCGAAAGAATTCCTTGGCCCCTGTCAAGACAGGGGCAACAACACAAAGGTATTGTCTAATAAAATATATTCTATAACTCAAATTTTTTTCGTCCCCCACTGATTCAAGTAATCAGGTTTACATGGCAAATCTTAAGCTATTTTACATGATATTAATTCAATTATTTATTCAATCGGAATTTTTTTTTTGTTTTCTTTTTCAATCAGTAAATAATTTTTATAAAAATGTATAGTCTCAAATACTTCTTCACTAATAAAAATTTATTATACTGATGATCTCGGCTTAAAATTATTTTAAAATGAATTATAAAATGCATTAAAAAAAATAAACAAAATTAAAACAAAAAAAAAATTTACATTTAGACCAAATCTTTTTATTAAAATTGTTCAAGTTGATCGAATTAAAAAAATTAATTAATTATCGTTTTATATTTCATTGTCATTAAGAAAAAAAAATTAAATTTAAGTTTATAATTTAATATTTATGATACTATTTGTTCAGTTATTTTAAATTAAACTTACCAAATTTCTTATTTTGTTTAAATGTTTTGATTCTAATTTTGAAGTTGAATCATGGCTTACAAGTGTTTCAGATACGGATGCATCAGTATCAGGATCAATAAGAATTATGGCTACTTTTTCAGTAATTCTTTTTTCACGACCTTCTTTAGTTTGTTTGAATAATGCAGCATTGGTTTTGGAAACTGGAAATTAAAAAATAATTACATTTATTTATTTTAATTAGCCAACACTGATACATTTTTTAGTCCTGATATGACTTAATTAAAGAACAATTCTAACAAATCTGATATTCAATTCTGATGGCCATAGATGTGTGCCATAGACCTCTATGGATGGGGAGGCAAATCTTAGTTTTTACAGGTGCTGTAACTATCCTTTAGCAAATTTCACCCACTGCATTCATTTTTTATTCCATTTTATACAATTATTACATTTGAATGTGTTAATTCCAGTATTTATTTATTTACTCGAGTCATTATAATTGATAACATAATTCTTAATTTATTACGTTTAAATCCATAAACTACAAGAAATTAAAAATAATATTTAAGTATATTATTAAACTCAAACCGAAAGTGTCATCAATGGGTGGCTTCTTTCCCCAAATTATGTACTTCATGCTCTTTCATCGTATGGCACATATACTAATTATGTCCCCATGATATAGATTGTATATTTCTTGTAATAATAATAAAAAAAAAAAAAAAGTATATTATTAATATAGATAATAATATCCAATTTATTATTAGTATGTTATTTATGATAGGGGAGAGGTTATTGTCTCATTACCCCTAAACACGAGCCACCACTGCTAAATATGTAAAATTACCCATAAGTATTGAACCTACCCAAATGCACCCTTAACATCACTGCGACTTTGGCGACCATCCATCATAACCTCAAGTTACAGAACTAGTTTTTACATACATCTAGCTATATGATACCTAACTTTTGTAACTCTTTTATCATGTATCACAATATCACGACACTTTACACTATATCATAGCTTAAATATACATACGAGGATTATGAAAGCAGTGCACTGTATAAATACACAGTATTTTGTTAATGTTATCAATAACTAAAAACGTCGTTTTAATTTAATATTAATTATCATTGGTAAAAAAACAATTTAAATTGTTTAATATTTTAGGATAAAATACTGAGTGAGATAGTAAAATCCTCCACCAAGTCGCTGCTCACCCCGCCTACCTGTAGAAAAGCCAATGCTGATGGTATAACATATTACGACAAAATATTGACAAAAAATACAGGGTTTATCATTTTTAAGTAGTTGAAATAATGGAAACTGCATTATTATCCAAACACCAGAGCCCGGAATTATATGCATTTAAAAAGTGTCAAATATGATGCAAATATGCAAAGAAAAAGTGGTTAAATATGCATTATGTTACACTTAATAAAATGTGTTTTTTTTTTTAAAAACCACACTTTTACACCAAGGAAAATTTTAAATATTTTATCAAAAACAAAATAAATGATTATATCCACTACTATATATTGCAAATCATTTAAATTAATCTAATTCTTTTAGAAAACTTATCAAAATCAAAACCAAAATAACAAGCCTTATATAAATATTTTAAACATTTACAATCTAAATTTTAAAATTTGTCAGAACAACACTTAAAATTAAAATATGTGATTTTTTGTTATTAATACAATAATACCTATCATATCTATTCGTGCTCCGATCTCATAACTGTAAGGCAATTACTAAATTGATTGTAAATTCAAATAGATAATTTATTAAAAACCAATTAAATATGCATTTATGAACAATTATGCAATAACCCTCGAAATACGCAAAATATGCAATATAAAATTTGGTGTTTAAATTCGGTGTGATATGAATCGTGGACATTTTAAACCCCCATAGATGTGCATACACTTAGTACAAACATGCAAATGCATATAAATCCGGGCTCTAATTATCACATTAAAATTGGTAAATTGTAGGGGGTCACTACATAAATACACTAAAAAGTGATATATATATGTAAGTGTGTGAAAAACAAATTTTAATAAATGAAATTAATAATAACAAAATTATAATGAAAATAAATATAAAATTCACTGGGTTTTACATTATCAGCTGATAATATTGGTGCCTACCAATAGATTTATGTAATGTTTAAAAGAATTGATCGACTAAAACAGCTCAAAGAATATACAGAGGTCCAAGCCGAATTTCTATTCATAATATAAATAATACATACAATTTTTAGATTTAGATTTAACTGGCTGATTTGAAATAAAACCAAAACTTTCTAATGTTTTTCTTTTTTCCATGGCTTCATTTTCTAATCCTGCTTCTAAAAGTGTTTCAGATTCTTTTAAAATTTCAGCTTCTTTAGATTCTTGTAAGGACACAGACATAGCTATAGCTAAATCCAAATTACAATCCTTTCCATTCTAAAAATAATGTTAAAATTATTATTATTATAATAACATCTAATGTAGATAAAATATACCTTTAACTTAGTTTGTTTGTTTGTATTTTGCTTTTTTTTTTTTAAATCTTGATTTTTAGTTATTTTGGGTAGTCCTAGTGCTTCTCTTTCAGCTGCCTGACGTTCTTGAAGATCTACAGCTTTTATAAGTAATTCTGATGGTAAATTATGTGATGTACCACAGGATTTAACATGAGTAATAAAATTTTTATCATCTACTATTTGTAAACAAACTGGACATTGTTTTTTTTCAATTATTTTATCATGAGCTTTTTGTTCTAAAGGAGGTGTTTTAAAAACACTTTGTGATGTAGAAATATTTTCTTCATGTGATGGAACATTATGTAAAATCTCTATAAAACTATCACTTTCAGACACAATACTGTAATTTGATAAGCTTTCAGACTTTGAAGAGTCAGTATTTTGACATTTCCTAAAAATGTTTTAAATAAATTAAAATATATTTTTAATTGACATTAATAAATATTAATATTTACTTTGAAGAATCTGCAGGTATTATATTGTTTTGTTTTTTTAATTTTAATGTTAATTTGGATTGTGAAAATAAATTCATTTTAAATTTATATTTATTATTCTAAAAATTAAGACTTAACATAAATCTACTACATATATAATTTTAACTAAATGAAAGCAAAAATTATATTTTGAGTGGAACAAAAGAATCTTCTTTGCTATTCTTCATTTCTTCTTTTTTACGCATAATTTCTTTTGTATCAGGATTCAAATTACGTTTAATCATTTCGAATCTATAATTTTGTTCTGGTGTTCGATCCCAATAACCATTATTAATTTTTTCTGTAAATCTTTTTGTTGCTGGCAATTGTCTAGAAATATATAAAAAAATTACTGCATTACTAGCACAAAAATAATAATTGTAATATATAGATATTTTATAAACACAATACACAAACTAAATATTTATTAAGGATTAAAATACTAATAACATTGGTTATAGAATAGACTATAATCAATGTTAATACCAAATGCCAGAGAAAATGTTGAAAATACCAAATTATTGTTTTATAAAAAATAAATAATAATCTAATAAAATAGGTAAAAGTTTATAGTTGAGATAAGATGTTCGGTTTTTCTCTATCTAACTGGATAAAACGCTCTTATGTTCATAAAATTACGATAAATTTTAGTAGTTTTGTGAAAATAGAAAGAAGATTAGATAGAAATGTTTCTTGTTTACGTGTTCTAATGGTTTTATTTTATTGCTATACCTATTTTATCATTACCGATTATTTACATTATTATAATATACCTATTTTTTAATAAACAATAATAAAAAAATATATAATAATTTTTGTTTTTAATTAAATTCAGTAGCAAAAAATTTATGTATGTAATTATAATTAATTTATAAGTGTATTGCCCGTTAAATTATGTTCAATAATAAAAAAATTAACTTGTTATTTCAATAGCTTCATTTTTTTTCATTCCCGCATAAGACGCTTTCCTGCTTAAGACCCTCTAGAGAGCTGGTCCCTTAAAGAGCGTCTTAAGCGAGTTTTACTTTACATATAAAATAATTTTGTGTTCGAAAGAACAAAATTATTTTAAAATTTTAGGCAATTTACCAATGTTTCAATTACAATTCTTAGCTTGAGAAACTCTGATACAATGCATAGTAGAAAAAAATTTAGAAAAATAATTATTAAAAACAGCTCTTTTAGCATTGATGAATGATATGAACTTCAAAAAGACAAATTTAAGTCATGGATAAAACCTACTTCTATTACATTTTTATTATAATAAACTTAAACATCTTTTTTTATTATTATTTAAAAATCATGCACAGGAACTAAATGTAAAAAAATAACACTCAATTTTTGATAAAAATAAATATGTAATTGGTTTGGTAGGGTCACAAAGACTGATTATTAATTTTAAGCAGCAGATTACTTTTTACTTTTAAAACCATCTTTATAATTTTAATACTTTAATATTACCTCTAAATAAAGGTAAAACTTTACTTGGTGTACATATTATCATTTTATCATTAAAACAAAAATTACACTATGAGATCACACCATACCAATTACAGGTTCATCTGTAACTTAGATCAAAAAATAATATTCATTATTTAGTCTTAGATTGATAAATACTTGTTTTAAGTATAATAAAAAACAAAATTACATGAAAAATGAACAAAATAATTGAAACTAAAGAAAAAGTATCAAAAAAATTGATTCTATTCTAATTAATAACTCAAATGGTATAATTCACCGAATGTATATTTACTAAGATGGTAATATATTAGATAAATGGTAAATGATATTATGTCCTAAGAAATTAGTATAATATTAAATATACATACAAAAAAAACTCACTCAAATATGAACCAAGAAAGCCCACTGATAGCAAATACAGCTACTACAAATCTATTTCGATATTGGTAAGCATTTGTACCCCTCACTTGTCTTGGCTTACCAGGGTTTTTAGTTTCAAAGGCCATTTAAAAATATGGTAGGTTTGAAAATCTTCAAAAAATAAAAATAATAATAAACAATGGTATAGATAATATAAACTATACATTAATGTATTAAATATAATTAACACATATGTTGAGAAATTAATGATTATAATCAGGGTTCAGATTTGAAAGCATTTGCACATTTTTTTAGAATCTACGCAATAATAGCCAAGTAAGAAACAAATTTGTGTTATTTAAATAATGAAAATATCATATTTTATTATGCATCATTTCTCATATTGTACTAATAATAAATTAATTGATAATAGTGGGTTTCAAGTTCATACTTAGGTATTTATAGTTTCTTTTACATTTAATTTTGTATTTTAATTAAAAGAAACATGAGTTTAATATTTTTATTGTTCAATGTTAAGTAAATCGTAATTGTAAATTACACTTATTTAAATGAATATACCCAAAATAACAAAATTGAAAATAATAATAATACAATGCAATTTTCAAATTATATTATACTAAAACTTAATTGTTTAAACAGATATCTCACAAGTAGGGGTTTTTCTTTCAAAAAACTTGCTACAAGAAGTAATTTAAAATGTATTAATACTAACTTTAAATTAGCAAAAATAGGTATCTAAATAACTTTGTTTTTACAATCAATTATAAATGATAATACCTATATATTATTTTTTATTTTACGAGCATTAAGGAGCATGTATTAAGGTTTTTAAGTAATATTATAGTGGTATATCCGAGTAATTTTTAGTGCTTAAAAATCTGAGTACTAATTATAATCTTGAAATAATCATTAAAAATGGTTTTTATAAATAAGAGAATTTACTGACTGTTTAAAAACTAGTAGTCGTTTTTAAAATATTTTATGATAATACTTCAATGCATACAAAAAATAAAACTAGTTTCTATATAAACTTAAAAAGTTATGAGATAACAACTGATCACAGTTATTACATTTTTCACTTTTATCCATCTTTACAAATAATCAATTGTCCGCATATAAAAGAGAGCACATGCATGGAGTAATAATGAATTTTCAAATTATATTGGTAATTAACTTGAAAATTGCATCATAAATATTAGGATTTTTATCAATAAACTAAAAGAATAATCGACACAAATTCAATGTACTTCTTAATAGACAATTTCTAAGGTAATAATTACAAGACTCGATATTTCTCATGATATAATAACCTAAACAGTATAGTCAAATTATTTTAAATGAATGGGTTTAACAAAACAATACAAAACTTAATTATTAAGTAAATCACATGGCAAAAATATTAACTACCAGTAATTCAAGTACAACAACAATTAAGGAAAATGTAATAACTAATTGAATAGTTTTCATTAGAAAATATTAATAATTACCAATATAACATCATGGATTATATTTCAAAATTAAAACAGGTAGATGCATAATATTAAATGACTCGACACTAATGAAAATTTGTAAATCAAATTATTTTACAGCGTAATAAGTATAGTAGAAAGGACTTCTAAATATGAAAACTTCGAGCAAGTGAAATATTATAAATTATAAAACTTTACGGTTTGTTCTTGAAAATGAACTTGGATAATAATTTATCATTAACTATTTACTATAATATACTATCATATTATGATAAATTTAAATCATAGACTGCGTGTATTAGGTAATTAACACAATTAATTGGTCAAAACCAATACACATTAATATGGATTTTTTCTAATTTAATACAAAAGTCATAGTGTATACTTACAGAAAACATAAAATTTAATTTAATAATCAACCAAATCAACTGCTTTGTAGTGTTTCGTGTTTGTAGTGTTTGTACTTGATTCAGTATAATATTCTATCGGTAGTTAAGAAATCATCTGATAACTCATAACTTACCACGATTGTTCCTATAGGTAACCGTGGTAACAGTCTTCAAAATATTAATTTGTAAACACTACTATAAAATGAAAACAAAAATATTATCCGCATCGTCATTGTGAATTTGTGTGTGCAAAGGTGGAATGCGACAGATTAGAATATAATATTACATATTATTGTATGTTAATTATTATTAACCTGTTATCTTTTAAAGAAATTCTGTGGGCATTTATGTTAAATTTAAATACGTATTTAGATTTTTAAATCGTGGCATAAAAACAGGCAATACCTTTAGTACCAACTTGGTACCAACCTTGGTCAAATATAGTATTTTATTTAATTTTATCAATTTTCTAGAGATATTTACGACATATATATATAATATATACACATCTTGAGGCAGGTTAAATTTTAACCCAAACTGTGGTTCTGTGTTATGTAAAATGTAAATATTATTAACAAGTATGAAGTTACTGACGTAAATTCAACTGGAACGTATTTTTGACGCCTTTCCGGCTTTATCATTATTCATTACGGAAACGAAGTTAGATTGATCTGACCATTTTTGAGCACTAATGCAATTGTCAAATTGGCTTCAATTATTCGTTTTATTGTTAAATATTTTTATAATATTATACTTTTAGTTGAAGGATAAACGGTTTTGGAATTATAATTTTTCATTTTGAATAGAACTGATTGTTTAATTATTTTTCATTTTAATACTATTTCCTAAAATTTAATCGTTTGCCATAATGTCTCAAGAAACTATTCAGATTCTTATGGATATGGGTTTCTCGAAAGAAAAGGCGTAAGTTTATTTCTAGTTAAACAAGTTTTAAAATTATTTGTTTTCATAATACTATTATATCATATACTATGTTATAGTGAAAAGAGTGTTTCAATGACAGGGGATCAAGGTGTTGAACGTGCTATGGACTGGTAAGATGCATTGATTATTGATTCTTAATAATGTTATTCATGACGTAACAAAACAATTTAAAGTTAATCCGCACTTTGTTTTTATTATAGTTTTAATATATTTGTTAGCAAGTGTTTCCTTTTATAATCACTATAAATCATTTTACTTTTTAGTAATTTGTTTATACTATTAATTAATATTTAACTAATGTTTATGAATTTTATATTTGTTTAACTAATGGACTATTTATTTTATTAGGTTATTGGCACATAATGATGAAATGGAACCATCAACTTCTCAAGGAAGTTCTTCATCAAACACTAAATCTGAAACCGATAATACAACTTCAACTGTAGCTAAATCATACAAATGTGAAGAGTAAGCTTAACATAAATAACTTAATATAACTTGATAATAAATACCTAGTTATTTTTAGTTATTGTTCGTTTTCCCTCTCTTCTAGCAGTGAAAAATAATTCCCTAGGTTTCTAAAGTTGTACTTAAAATTAGATAAAATTATGCAACCCTCCCTGCATTATAATTTTTTTTTTTAACCAACATTTCTTATCATTCTAAATACCATACAACATAGGTACTCTATAGAATATACCCCATATAAATATCAATTATTACCAAATTATAATGTTAGAAATTCATAATTAACAAAGTAACCATAAAATAGCTTTTTTGAGAAAAAAAAAAATTTAAAAAAAAAAACAGTTGAGAAAAGACTACAATTATATACAATTATTAATAAAATATTGAGGAAGTTACATTTTTATGTTAAAATAATAATTGTATTCATGTTGTTTATTAATTAAAATTAATTAATAAAATAATAATATTAAATATATTCTATAGATTATCTATAGTCTATCTCACGAAAGAAAGGTACAGAGTTTGACCAAAACTGGTCCGTCTTGCGCATACCCCACTGCACTTTGTCTTATTCCCCTACCACACGAGCAACAATTTCAATAGACTATACTTAATAGAACGACCATTTTTTATGGTTAAGTTTAATACGATAACATAATGATTTTAATTATTTTTATTAAAAGTTAAATTATTTTATTTTAATAAATATTTTAATTAATGTTTCCAGCTGTAACAAGTTATTTTCTGATACTTCTGCATTAGAATATCATGCTATGAAATCTGGTCATAGTAATTTCTCAGAATCGACTGAAGAAAAAAAACCATTAACTGATGAAGAAAAGAAAGAACAGATGAAAAAATTAGAAGAACGTTTAAAAGAAAAACGTAAAGAACGAGAAGCCAAAGAAAAAGAGGAAGAATTAGAAAGAGAAAGAATTCGAATACGCTCTGGCAAAGAATTATCAGCTGCTAAAAAAAAGTTAAATTATTTCTTTTAACAATTACTTAATTTCAGAAACTTTAATTTTCAATTTTTAGGCTTGAAGATGAAAACATAAAAAAAATAATGGATGAAAGAAAACGTGAAAAACTAGAGGAAAAGGTAGCTCGTGATCGAGTAAAAGCCCAAATAGAAGCTGACAAATTAGCTAGGAAAAAATTGTTTGGCCAAGTTTCTGGGGAAGAACAACCCAAACAAGTTTTACCAGTAGCTGCTAGTTTGCAAAATCAGTCAAAAGATTATACAGAAACTAAATTGCAGGTAGTAATTTTAAATATATAATAAATTATGGTTGTAATATTATAAAAGCCATATTAAATAATATTATAGTATTATTTCTTCTTTTTTCTCTTAAATAGGTTATGATTTTTATTACGTCCAATGTAATTAATTGTAATTCAAATTTGTATTAAATTATGAAGGAATTAAAATTATTTTAACTCTTTTTCAAAAAAAAAAAATCTATACATTTTAATTTTCCTTTGGCCTGATTCTTACACAGATATTAGTATATCTATGACTGATAACAAGAATAATAATAATTAGTAGTGAAATATTTATAGTAATAAGTCTTTTATTTTTATAAAAAAATTTTCATTTATTTATTTTTTTTTAGTTGTTAAGTTTAGTTTAAGTGTACTGATAATTTGTTTCCTTTAATAACAATAATTAATTAATAATTTTCTAATTAAATCTAACTTAATAAATTTGAATTTTATTTTTTATATAGATTCGTCTAACAAATGGACAGACTATTGTCCAAACTTTTAATGTCAAAGAAATGCTGGCTGCTGTAAGAGTATTTATTGAACTTCATCGTTCTGATGGCGATACTCCATTTTCCCTCATGACTAGTTTTCCAAGAAAATTATTTACTAATGATGACTATGAAAAGCCGCTTGATCAATTAGGTATATAATCAACATACAATTATTATTTTGTCTCAGCTGACCCAAACTAACAATTTATTATGTATGCATTAAATTGTATAAAAAAAATTAAATTCTAAAATTTTTATTTAATTGAAATCAGGTTTTTTTTGGTTAATTATTTATATTTCGTTTTAATGTTTTATACGGAGTACTAAATTAATCATTATTTAAAAATTTCTGTTAATATAATATTATACAAAAATAATAAATAGTTACCTTTAATATAAAAAATAATTCTTATCACCATATATTTTTTGATTGCTGATTTTACTTTTTTCATTCATTTATTTATATATGGTATTAACATTATTTTAATTTATATTTTTGTTTATACTTTTTAATTTATGTATTTGAGACTTTGCCATCATTAAGAATATTTTATCTTAAAACTTATACTATATAGAACTTATTGTAAAGGTGAGTCCACACCTAACAAACATTTGGGCAAACATTCGCAAACGTTCAGCTAACATTCGGCAAACTTTCGCGAACGTTTGGCAAATGTTAGGCAAACATTCGACTAACAATGTTTGCCCAAATGTTTGTTAGGTGTGGACGCACCTTTACAATAAGTTCTATATAGTATAAGTTTTAAGAAATAATATTCTTAATGATGGCAAAGTCTCAAATACATAAATTAAAAAGTATAAACAAAAATATAAATTAAAATAATGTTAATATCATAGAAGTTTGAAGAATAGTAATGTTGAAAGAAATTTGAGTATCAATTATTAGATTACTTATAGTTTGAACTATAATATGTCATATTTTTACCACAAATTTGGTGGTAAAAATACAAGTTTCATTAGTGAGTTTATCATATAGTTATCTAAAAATTTTTAGATAATTTTTAATTCTTTTAATTTTTTAAACTATGTTAATTAAAATTAATGTTGTCATTTTCCTTCGTTATCATTCAAGCAGTAGGTATGATTTTCATAAAAATATTATAAACCAGTATAGCTTTTTCTATTATCCATCATATTTATTGCCAACATTATGATAATATAATGTTTATTTTATAAATAAGCATTCACACTAAATGGAATTACTTATTAACAATAATTACCATATTAATGTGTTTTTCAATTTTTATCACATCTGAACATAGGACCTATTTATTATAGAAAATATGAATTTGATATATTTATTTTATTTGTAATTGTTATTTTCTAGGTTTGGTTCCGAGTGCTGTTATTATCTTGACTAGGTCATTACAGTGAAATTAATAATATAATGATAAAATCTTAGATTTTTTTTTTTTTTATCATAAATTCAATTTTTGTATCAACAATAATGCTGGTTGGTTACTTTTTTACTATAATATACAATGTGGAAAATCTAATGTTAAAATATACTTATTTATCTTAAATAATAGACTTAATATGTTCTATTTCTACCTAACCTTCAATGTTGATTTTATGTATTAAATAATGTAAGTAGCATATGTTTATTATGTTCCTTGATTCCTTACTATTATATATGAATAGCTGGTCTAATTTTTATCAAACGCCAAATTAATCTTTAAATTTAAGAATAACATCAAGTATATTATGAAAACCTAAAAAAACTTAAAATAAAAAATTAAGTCCAAAAACCTGTTCCATTGCTTAAGAAACACAAATCTTTTATTTAATTGATACATAAACCTTAGAATTATTGCTTATAGAATGTTTATTCTATAATCATTGTTTAAATTTATAAGATTATAACCCACCTAACCTCATAAATGTAAGCATTTTGTACAAAAATATTTATGTATATTGAAATGTATATATTTATATTTTATATATTTAAACATAACATTTGAATGTATAAGAACAAAAATGTTTGATTATACTATACTGTAATAAATTTCAATGGTTAATGTTTTGAGTAGAAAATTCAATTAATTGAGTAAAAAAAAAAATACATATATAAAAGTTAATAACAAAATATTTTAATTTAAAATACGTTATAACAATAGTTGAATTAAAACCTTTGTTGCTTCGGTTGTTTTAATACCAATTTTAACCTTACAAAATTAATCAAATTTTTCTTGCTATTGATATACATTTATTGACATAATGTATAGTTAAGTCTTCATTATTAAATCACAATTACAATACAGAAGTATAATACTTGATTTATGTGAAAATAAAATAAAGGATACTTATTAATAATTCATAAATATATTATTATTATTCATAATATAGATGTGGCCTGACCTTTGTAACAGGAAGCGCAAGTAAGTACCTATTTATTTTTCTCAAAATTTAACTGCTTACAAAACAAAAACTTTATAAAAAAAGAGAAGTTATTTTTGTTTACATGTTTATAATATTATTATATTTTATAATTGCAAACTCAAGTTTATGTTTGTCTTTCTTATTATGTAATATAGAGTGATCAACAATCTTTATGATTTCGTATTCAAAATTTTTAACAGAAATTATTTTATAGGCCAGAAAATTTAAATATATTATATTATAAATTATAATTATTTTTATTTATTAATTTCTTTTACAAAATTGATGACAGTTCTGCAACAAAATTCATTTAAACAACAATAATTGTTTTCATAGAAATTCACCAATGAAATTATAATTAAAACTTGGTGAGGATTTTATAATTAGATATTGATCATTAGTTACATGTGGTTACTCCAAGTTATAATCATTAGTTAAACTTGAACAGTTTTGTTTTTATATGAGACAAGGCCTGTTCTTATACGTAGATCCAAACATTTTAAAATATTTTGCACAGATATTCTTAATTTTTTAGAAGATAAATTATAATATCACTAACTAAATATGTAATTGCAATGCATATTTTGAAAACCATTACTTATTTAAATAGAATGTCTAAATAAATTGACAGATAGTCATAAAAGAGTTCATTTTGTTTTAATCATTTACAATTTTAAAGGTCAGTTAGATAACAAATCTAAAACTGTAATTATTAAAATCCATCGCATCATTGTAATACTCGTATTAAATTGTTGAAAAAAATCTACCCCTTCAAAAAACCTAACCTAATCGGTACCATTAAAAAAATAATAAAAACATGACATATATTAAACATGCCACTTTAATGATTAAAAATGCAATCATCATTTACATACACAAAAATTATACTAGGCTTATCTGTATAATACTATAATTTAACATATAGTTTATAGACATCCTTATGTAAGTGTATCAATAATGTTAATAGAAAAGAAAAATAAATAAAACAATAACAACAAAATTTAAAAAAAAAAATACACAGTATTTAATAAAATGTACAAATTAATTTTGTAAATTATTTATGTTCAAATCATCGCCGTTTTCTAATAAATCCGATGTGCAAATTTTTGGAATATTGGGAGTTTTTGGCAAGTCTCTCAGCTCTGCTTTGCGTTTATGCGTTTGGCTAACATCTTTTCCAATGCAACCGGCCAATATCTTCTTTAACATTTCTCGTTTACTTTTGTTCACTTTGTTATTTAATAGGTCATTGCTCATTATCCATTTATCGAAACGTTCTAATGTTTCCAAATTTATATCTGGCAACTTTCTAAATACACCTAATAACTGAACATTTTTGCATCTAAATGTTTCATATATGTTAAGACATACAGCTAAAAGGGGGCCCATATTGGAATCATGGTGACCAAACCAATGGAGACTTTCTAAAACTGCTATCAATAAGTCAGGTGCTATTGTCATTGCAGCTATTTCTCTTTCTTCTTCAACAGCCAAATGTTGTTTTACAATTAGATGAATTAAATATGTTGATTTAAAACTAGTCTGGCTATCATACCAAGGTGGTAAAACTGGTCGATTATCCCATTGAAAGATTTGACAGGTTTTCCAAAATTGACTTATTGTAGAATTCCACGATAGACCATTTAAAATACTTTCTACAATCAATTGTTTTGATTGTTCATTTCGTAATAATTTTAGTCCTAATTCAGATAGGTCAGTATTGGTTTGGCAAATAGGAATTTCTTCTACACTTCCATGTGGACTTGTTTTTTTTGAATCATTAGAACTAGTTAAACATAGCCGTATTAAATCTAAATATTCTCTAGTTAATAACCGAATCATCATATCTTCTATTAACTCTTCAGAATCTCCTTCTTTTGAATCGTATTCTTCTCGCTCTGGTAAATTCTGCCATGTAACACTTAGACGTATTAACATGTGAGATAGAAAAGAATTTAGAATGGGAATTAGAACTGTCTCATAATATTTACTCGAACAATTAATAAGAAATGGTTTGATAATACTTTTCATAATAATTTTGATTCGTATATGAGGTAAGGATTCTGCATCACTCATTATTGTTGCTACAAAGCTTGGAGCAAAGTTTTGTAGAGCATAAAATTGATCTCCGAGTAGTTGACAAGATTTTCCCAAAACAACTAAACAACTTTCATAAACATTTAAAACGTTCAATTTGATTTTATGTACCGGATCAGGTTTTGGTTTTTGCCTAAACATCTGGAATGGGTCATTTTTTTCAGATATTGTATTCTTTCCCAGTAGAGCATCTCGTTCTTGTGGAAATATCTGTAAGATTGTGGTGTAACTAGGATGCATTTTTTTTTGTTCACTATCTGAACATAAAGAGTTTAAATTTTTTATAAGTAAAAATACATTAGGAAGAAGTAATAAAACTGGTTCAGTAGCAGGTGAAACTAATGGGACTTTTGACAAGCTTGAATTTGTGTTGCTTCTAGTCATGACACTGGCCAATACATTAACACAATGAGATAAATGATTTCGATTTTCCAAGCATGGGTCAGATTCTAAGTCAACAGGTGGCCTATCAAGGCCTAAATATGTTAATAACCCTTCAGGACCTCCAGACAAAATACTTTCAAGTTTCTGCCACATTAATTGACAAGGTTCTAAAATATGTTTAATTAGTTGAGCTTGTTTATCAAAATCTGGTACATGATTATTTAGTACTAGAAGTGCCTCTTGTAAACGTAAACACACATTAAGATGATCACCAGTTTTGCTAGTTTTCAGAAGCAGTTGATCACTTAATGAGCAAAGTTTATCAAAAACTGGTAATAAAAGACTTGGAAATTTTACACTCAGTTTAATAAATAAAGAAGCTGAATGAAATCTTAAGTCCTTTATTGGAATATATAATTGATCATCCGGATGACATTCAAGTATTAAATACTCATACATTTTGTTTAGTGTAGCATGAAGATATTCTGAAGGCCAAGATGTAGCAGTTAAAAATGTAAATAGAGCAGACACAGATGAAAGAAGGAATGATAATATTAATGGATCTCTTGTATCAAATTTTAAACATAATTCAATAAGTTTTAAACCTCTGCGAACAATTTCTGAGTCTGGAGTCAAAGATAATTTACTAACAACTCCATCTAATATTAATACAATAACTTCCCATTCTAAAAATTCTGGAGAATCCGGTTTACAAATTGGAACTACTTTCATTCTTGTTGATGTTTTTTCAATGCAAGATTTAAGCAAATTTTCAGTAACTGAAAACATAATAGTATTTTCAACAGCAGAAGCACATCTTATAGTCTCAATAGTTTCTGCTCGAGTGTGATAAAATACATTATTATAACTTTCTTCATCTGTAAAATCAAGTAAGGTGAATGGATCCGAGTTTTTGTAATCTACCTTAATTAATTTCTTTGATGATATCAAAAACCATTTTGGAATGTAATTTTGTTGAAATGATATGTTCTTACTTATTTCATTATGCTTAAATAATGTATACCATGCTTGGTTTATATTTGAAATAACATTTAATGAATTGTGTCCTAAACAAACATGCAATAATTCAACATAATACAAAAGTATTTTTTCAGATTCTTCTTCACTAAATTTATGCAATTTGTTATCTTTCCAAAAAGCACACAACACAGAACTCAACATTGATACAACTTTGGATAATGTTTTCAAAAATATATTATTATCATCATTTGCTTCTTGATTAATTGCTTTGAGTACTACCGAAGATAACTGTGGTAAAGGCTGATCAAAAAATTGTATTAAGCATTCTCTTTCTTCATTTTTACATTTTCTTGCAAGAAGTATGGTCAAACAATCAGCAGCAGGTTGTCTAAAATTAATATCATCTAATAATGAGCATAAGACAGTGATTATATAACAGTTTTTGAAATTCACAAGAGATAATTGAATGAATTCAAATAACTCTCCAATATTTGCCAATGCAAGCTGTATTACTCGTATAAGAGATGAAGCCGAATTTTGTTCATTTCTATTTAAGAATTCTAAATATTTTCTACAATGGGTATCAATCACATTTATAAAGAATGGAAAAATTTTAGGCATACTCGATTGAAGTTCTTTACTTATATCACGCCGTCTAGTTGCATTGTCAATGGTTTGCAACAAGATAACATCTTCGATTAATCTTAAAAATATTAACATAACTGTTTCTGCTTGACAACAACCTAATGTTGTTGCTAATTCTAATTCATTTAACATTCCAGGCCAATGTTGAGGCCATTCCCTTTTGATCATTTCTACAACAACTCTGGCAAGAGCATCTTTCAAATAATTAATTTGTAGTGCTGGCGAAGCGGAGTTTACAAGACCCATTATAGTATTAAAAATAAGTAATTTATCCTCTTGAGACATTTGATACCATCGAAATTTAATACAATGTTCCATGAGTTGAAGTCCAAAATGTCGAACAATATCAGTATATGGTGCATTATCGCTAGTAAAATAGAGAGCACACTGACACTGAATGCACAATGGAAATTCATTTTTAAAACTATCACATAGACGATAGGCTTCATTACGTTTTTCTTGTGGCATAGATGGATTCATAGTGAGATCAACAGCATTGGCCAGCTGTTGAACTACTGTTTCTATAGGTGTTTCTACATTCATCATGACTTATGATGGTTCTGAAATTAAACATGAAAATTATAATTTAGAAAAAATGTAAACGAATATTCTATAATAACAACGATAATAATTCCACTCCTTTGAAAAATGTTTGTGAGAATAACATTGCCACACAAATTTATCTATAGTATAATTATTATAATATAAAAACAAGGGCGGAGTGAGTGGCTGGTTTAGATTTGGAATTTTTTCTTATGATTTAGAATTTTACTATATATTTTTTAACAACTCATGACACATACCTTTTATAAAATAATTGGCAAGAAACGTGTTCACAATTTGTTTGATTTAAAAATTTAAAAATACATTAAAATTATAATTAAAATGTAAAATAATGATAATATTTTATGTTCAATTTTGGATGTTTAATATTGAACATAAAAATATGAATTCAAGAGTCAATTAAAAAGTAACAAGATAACATTTTTGAGTATCTAATTTGTAAAAATATCTCGAGTGACCCTGATGAATATCCATATTTTTAGTCTGAATTTGGTTTCAACTCCACCCTACTATTGATACCGATTTATTGTATAGAAATTTAAGTAAATATAATACTCACATGTTTTCAAGAATTAATTAGCTATGAAGATTCACAATTCGCCCATACTTTTCTAAAAGGAAGTGAATGTATACAATAACAGCCCAACTTAATTGAATCGCGTGGATAATGATCGTGACTGATCGTCAAGTAATTAAGTTTAAAAAACTATAGTTAAAATATAATTATATACCAATATTGTTCAGAACTAACTATATGGGATTTTAACTATAAAATACCTCGTTGAATAATATGTGTATAAAAAATTAAAAAACAGTAATCGCAATCCGCATGGAAACCAACAGACGTGTTATCAGTGAATCCTAAGTTTGGTAAACAAGAAAAAAAAGTAATTCATTATCATTAATTTCCAAAGAGTATATAAAGAGTTGTATAAAAACCGTCACAATTTAACGTTAAAATGTTGAATATTTTTAATTTAATTTAATTTTTATTTGTATTTAAAAGTTTTTAAATGTACAAGTAAATAAAACTTAAATGGTCTATAAAAATACAGGGATTTCTTTCCCTTGGATGGTGGACAAGAAAATACAGAACACCGGCGGGCGTGGTAAGGTATTTTAAATTATTTTAACAGTGAAAATTAGAAAGCACGGTGGTTGAAATTAATCAAATAAAAATTTTTGGACTTTTGAAGTGTTTGAATATAGAAAACAGAATAAAATATTTGTTTCTAAGCTCCAATTTATTATTAAAATATTAAGCACACTATTATACTGATAGGTGGCGCTCATAGTATCGATCTGTTTTGAGTGCCACGATAGTAGCATTCTAAACATTATCTCTCTCTATCTAGGCACTCAAGATCTATACCACTATACCTAACCGTTGACCTGTGAGTTTGTGTGTACGTTTTATCGATTTTCCCGTGTTATAAGTATTTTACGAGTTTTTGTCTGCCTTTTTTTAAAAATTGTTATATTGTTTGTTATAAATTTATAATATTATTTTTATAATGGAATCTAAACAGGATATTCATTCCCAAACGAAAAAAGTAATTTTTAGTGTTTACAATTACTTAAAAATATTGGGTACTGACAAAAATAATCCTGAATTTGTTAATTTTTTCCGTAAAACGCGTGAAGTAACTGCCGAAGCATGTGGTGTAAGCGTTGCTATAGGTACGGCCAGCGAAACTAGGCGGGTGACCGTCGCGCGCCAGGTGGCCGTTTTCATGTAAACCAGGGGTTCTAAAAGTATTATTTATTAAATGAATAGCTGGTGCAGCTGTGTTTCAGATCTTTATGAAAAAAGTTGTGAACCCTCACATTACAAATATTTTATTATCGTATAAGGTATATCGTCATTGATTAAGTATGTACTTAATCAATGATATCGTATATACAATATGTATAATGTAAATATGCGTACTACAAACAGCTGCGGGTGAGGGTAACCATCGAGCGCGTCGTTTTTATATTCAAACTGGCCCCCTGGCCTTATTGTATTGTCATTCTATTGAAACCAAATTGTTTACAGGACAAGTGTTTTTTCAAAACGTGTTAGTCTTCGATCCTCTGCCCTTCGTATATGTGTTGATTGCTATCGTTTGAGTTAAATGTGA
Organism: Drepanosiphum platanoidis; assembly: GCA_948098885.1. NCBI lineage: Eukaryota > Metazoa > Arthropoda > Insecta > Hemiptera > Aphididae > Drepanosiphum > Drepanosiphum platanoidis. The sequence continues at coordinate 23,363,426 of OX402528.1, forward strand.
TATTTTATACGGCTAATTTGTACAATATTTTATAATTTTTTTGGTGTTTTTTTTTTACTATTTGTGATAAATTATTTTTTCGAAATGTCAATTCGACCCGATATACATTCCCAAACGAAAAAAACAATATACAACGTGTATACATTTTTTAAAACCTTAGCCAAGTGCAAAGACAAGCCTGAATTGGCAGATTATTTTCTACAGTCCCAGGAGAGGACGGCCGAGGCTTGTGCGGTGAGTCTGAGAACTGTACAACGTATATGTAAAGAGAGTAAAATGACTGGAAATCAAGAGGAATCATTATGTGTTGGAAGTTCTAATGACCTTAAATTTCAATCACCACGAAAAAGATACAGTCGCGAGAAATCTGTCACTGAACTTGATGATTTTGACAATGAAGTGGTCAGAAGAGTTGTTCATAGTGTCAAACGAATTTGTGCAGAAGGAAAACAATTAGGAGATGACGGACCCTCTACTTCATTCAAGTCGCCAAGAAAAAGTTATAAACGAGTAAAGTATGCTACTAATCTAGATGATTTTGATAACGAAGTTGTTAGGAGAACCGTTCATAGTTTTTACGACAGTCATGAATTTCCGACAAGTTCAAAAATATTAGCAGCAATGCGTGAAAAAACCAACTATCCGGGTTCAAAATCGTCTATGAAAGTTCTTTTAAAAAATTTAGACTTTAAATACAAAAAGTGTAATAATGGACGTAAATTTTTAATGGAACGAAATGACATTGTTGCTTCTCGAGTAAAATTTTTAAGAAAAATGAATGCGTTTAGACGTAATAACGATTCGAGACCAGTTGTGTACCTGGATGAGACGTGGGTAAACCAAAACCATAACCGTGGGTACATTTGGCAAAATTCAGACAATACTGAAGGACTCAAGGTACCCATAGGGAAGGGTGGTAGACTCATTGTGTGCCATGCCGGGTCACCGTCATTTGGTTTTGTTAAAAATTCCAAACGGGTATTTCGGTGCAAGTCAAGTACTTCGGAAGACTATCATTCACAAATGAACGCCAGAGTGTTCGAAAAATGGTTCATTGAAATGTTAGGTAATTTGGAGGAACCGTGTATTATAGTCATGGACAATGCCTCATATCATTCAATGTTAGCTGAAGACTACCCTAAGACTAATACTAGAAAAGCAGACGTTCAAAAATGGCTACAAGAAAAATCAATACCATTTACTCCCGAAGAAATGTTGTGCGAGCTACGGGAAAAAGTGAAACTGTTGATGTCAAAAGAAAAAAAATATAAATTAGACGAGATCGCTTTACAAATGGGTCATGAAGTGGTGAGACTGCCACCGTATCACTGCCAGTATAACCCTATTGAAATGATTTGGGCACAAGTTAAGGGAGAAGTCGCTGAAAAAAATCATTCCCTCAAAATTGCAGATGTAGAAGTGTTGGTCAATAATGCCTTAGATGCAGTGACGAAAGAAAATTGGGCAAAATGCGGTGAATATTGTGCAAAAATTCAAGACGAAGACTTGATGAAGGAAGGGATAAGGGACGAAATTTTGGAACCCATCATTCTTACCATAAATCCCGACGACAGTTCAAGTGACGATGACGATGACGATGACGACGACGATGACAATTAATATTGTATAAATCTTGATTATTTATTTATTTTTTGTATAATAATATACCATTTATATTTTATATTTATTAATTTGTATAAATAAATTGCGTGCACTATAATAATACTTATTTTATTTCTTCAAAAATACGTATTTACTAAAATATAAAAGAAAAATATTTTTTTTATATAATAATATTCGTATAACATGTTTGAAATTAATTTACGCGGCAAATAGTTGTAGAAACCCTGACGAAATTCGGCCACCCGGAGCGTTGGTATCGCGGCTCATTTTTCGCTGGCCGTACTATAGACAATAGACATTCTACATTTCTACACTCTACAGTCTACAGACAAATGACAATCTGTCTACAACCGTGATCGTGATCTGTTCGTATTCAAAATGTATTTTGTGGTCTGGCCCTAGTGGCCTAGTGGTATGACAAAAATCTCATTAAGTTAATCAACAAAATCAGCAGCGGTCTTCTATTGTCCTGAGTACCTGTATAACTCTTGATGAATATTATTTTTTATAGTCTGTGGCCACAAATATACATAATATTATCTATTATATTCAAAATGTATTCATTTTAATTTTACATATTTTTTTTATCCGTGGCAAAGTCGAAAAATTGATAAAACTATTCACCGTTTACCCGAATTTTAGATTTTAAACATTTTATAGAAACTTCAGTCTATACCTCCGTACCTTTGAATTAGGCTAAAAATCCTTAAAATACCCAATTTATATTATTATTTATTTCTGGCCTCGGCTAATAGTATTAATTATTGATACTATAATAATATATAATCATTGCCAATTGGTACATTGAAAGGTGTGTATCATAGAGTAATACTATTACTAATAGTAACTCCAGTAAAGAATTACTCTATGGTGTGTATCAATCATAGAGTAATATCACTCTATGGTATCAATACATTGTTTACGATGGTTTATCTTATAGAATTGAGGTTACCGTGATACCGGTCAGAATAAAATAAATATAACCTCAAACATTTTAGATTTGTAATTATCATTTTAACTTTAAACTAAAGATAAAACTACAGCGTTCACAACAGTATAACATTGTGTTTTATGTAAACACCGAACATTTAACTTATTGTTAATAATTTATATTCCATAACTTTTTACAATAAATAATGCAATTAATTAATTAATCGTTATTATTTATTAATTTTTAATGCCAATTGTATTTGGTTCTATTTAGGAAATATGTTGTCTAATCAGGACAAGAAGTCAGGGGAAATTCAGATATCTGAAGAAGAAAATGACAAACTTACTATAAAACCTCTGTAAGACATTAAAATCATTTTTATTTATTTTTAAGTTCATTGTTTCGAATGATGGAATCTGAAGAAACCGAAATGAATTCTTCCAAACTAAGACCTTTAAATTGTGTGATTTATCCTGGGATTGTTAATAATACTGAACGAGCAATTGACAATCTCGGTGGTATTGATGAGATTGCTCATGCATTTGAAAATCTAGACGCTTCATTGTCTGTTAATTTAGTAAAATCAGAATTTGGACCACCACTCATGGGAAACAAAAATTATGAACGCTCATTGTTGATTTCTGTTAAAACAAAATACAAATTAAATAAAAAAACTGGGGAAAAGATATATCTGGAAGTATTGCCAGCCCAAATTATTGGATTTGTACAAAAAACATTCACATTTACTAGTATTGTGGATTTTACATATTTTCCTTCAAAACCCAATTGTTCTGAATTATGGAAAACAAATAAATTATTAGATATTGATTGGGCTTTAGAAAAAGATGTGCCTTTGACATTGTTACCAAGCAGGATTAGTAAATTTAATGAACCTCAGTCAGATTTTTACGATCTTGTAAACCTTAAGAAGTTGAATACGTTGTCCAAAAAACATCGATTAAGACCATATGTGCGCAATTTTACCAAGAATAATCGTTTTGAAGATAAAGACTTACCACCTATGCCTCTGGATTTATTGAAGTATTGTTTAACTGTAAAGATGTTTTCACCTGATGAAAAAAGATTGATGGACAGATTATTTGAAAAAAGGCCTATCTGGGTGAAACCTGCATTGTTTCATTTTGCTAAAGTTATTAATAAAGAAAAGATGAAATACTTATTACCAACCACTGGATACTTTACTACTACTGGACCATTTCGACGGATGTGGGTCAGGTAATATATTTCATGATAATTTTAAATTTTATTTAAGTTAACATAAAAATAATATAAATTTATATTTTGAATTACAGGCACGGCTATGATTACCACAATGATCCATCTAATTACATATACCAAGTTATTGAGATTCGTAATCATTGGTTAGATGATCACAATTCATCAAACCCTAAGAAAGCAAAATTAAAGATAGAAGATTATAACCCTAATATGGCTGAAAAGCAGTTTTATTTTTCTCCTAACTCTTTTCCTTTATCGATTGTCGCTAACTATCAACTATGTGATATTCATTTGCCTGAAGTTATAGAAATGGTTAAAAGTGCATCTTTATCTGCTACATGTAGTAAACATGCTGGTTGGCTTAAAAAAGAATTCATAGAGGATATTAAAACTGTTATGTACGAGTATTTAGAAAGGGCATGGCAAAAATATTTGACTGGTGATTTACCTGCATGTGGTAATGAACATATTAAGTTATATAGTGATTACATGGAAGAAGACAATTTAGATTATACTAGGCAACAAATTACAAAAAGCTTAGAAGGAAATAATGAAGATAACCAAAGTGATGAGGAAAATGATGAGTTTGTAATGGAAGAAAATGATTTTATAAAAAAAACCTATTTGGAATGGGCTACTCTTGATCGAGAAGAATTAGCTAAAATAATTTTTTCAGATAACCGTAATAAAACAGAGGTTTCAAATTCTAATCCCTGTAGCGATGAAGAAGATGATGTAGATTTTAAAATAGATGGTTTAGACATTCAATAGTTGAATGAAATATTATCAAATTGTACTATTTGTTAGTATAACTATCATCAATTTGAATATATTAAGTTAATGAATTACAAGTGCTGTATTAGTTTTGGTAAAATTTCTATTTTTCTGTAAAAAAATATTTACATATAGATATAGTGTCAAATTTTTGTGCTAAAATTAATTATACTTTTCATAATTATTTTTAATTTTATTACAGATGTTAAATGTCAGAAATATTTTTTATTATAATTTAAGAAACTAATTTAAATACATTTATTACATTAATTACTCAGTAAAATAAAATGTCTTCAATAGTTTTATCATAACTGAATGTTTTCTGAGATATATAATTATAAATTTAAACCCCTTTGATAGATCATTAATTGATATATTTAATTGATTTTAAATATTTTATACCTAGTATGCATTAATGATTTATAAAACTTATAAACTTATGTAAATAATAAAAATCATTTATTTTTAATATTTAATGAGGTATATAATATTTGCTGTTTACTTTTTTTTTTTTTTAGTAAATTAGAAAATAGATATAATTATATCTTTGAGTAGTTGTTGAATAATAAACGTGAATAATAATATCTAATTATAAATTACCAAAAGTATTTTATTATTTTATGGTAGTATTTAATTAATATACATTAACAGAGTATTATATATTATAAAAATATATTCTATTTTTAGTGGTGCTGGACAAGAGGTTGGTAGATCATGTATTGTTATGGAGTTCAAAGGCAAAAAAATTATGGTATGTTTAATTGATACATATTTGTATGATTATTGTATAGTGTATATATATTATAATTTAATTATTTTTTAGCTTGATTGTGGAATTCATCCGGGTCTTCAGGGTTTAGATGCTTTGCCATTTGTGGATCTTATTGAAGCAAATGAAATTGATTTACTTCTAATTACTCAGTAAATACAAATTAAATAGTAAAATATTTAAAAAAAAACTTAGTTTATATTTGTCATTTTAGTTTTCATTTGGACCACAGTGGAGCATTACCTTGGTTTTTACTCAAGACTAAATTTAAAGGAAAATGTTACATGACTCATGCTACTAAAGCTATATACAGATGGTTACTGTCAGATTACATTAAAGTCAGGTAATTTATCTAAAAAATTTGCAATTTATTAACAATCAATTTTTAAAGATAATTAAAAATTAGCATTTATGTTTATTAATGTACCCTATATTGTAGTATTAATGTTTTAAGATTTAAGATTAATAATTAAGATAACCGCGTGGCGTGTACCAGATACTTAAAGATGTCTGTATTTGGTACAGCAAAACATTTAATGATAAAATATTTATTAAATTACATAAGTATTTGTATATAATGATTTTACTAAGACATTAAACCACTGCTCAACAGTGGTGTTTTGTACAACTTTTTTTCTTAGTTGATTTACTTCCTATAATCGAGTGTATTTTTTGTGTTGGGACTTCAAAATGTACACAACATTAACCATTGCAAATTCTTTAAAATATTTTTTATCTTATTTCATTTATAAATGTTTCAACCCTAAATTATATAATTTAAATATATCAATAATTATTATATTATCTTATGCAATTTAATTTAATATTTTTTATGATTTATATTAGTTAATAATTTATTAATTATTTATAGTAACATTGGAACTGAACAAATGCTTTATACTGAAGCTGATTTAGAAAAGAGCATGGATCGAATTGAAACGATAAATTTTCATGAAGAAAAAGATGTCGGGGGAATTCGTTTTTGTGCATATAATGCAGGTCATGTATTAGGTGCTGCAATGTTTATGATTGAAATTGCTGGTGTTAAAGTTTTGTACACGGGAGATTTTTCAAGACAAGAAGACAGACATTTAATGGCTGCTGAAATACCACCTACTAGACCTGAAATTCTTATTACAGTAAATAAAAACTTATTTTTAAGATTTGTACTTTCATAATGTATTTTAAATTTTATTTAAATTCAAAGGAATCTACTTATGGAACTCATATTCATGAAAAACGTGAAGAACGCGAACGGCGATTCACCATGCTTGTTCATGATATTGTAAATCGAGGTGGAAGATGCCTAATACCAGTATTTGCTTTAGGGCGAGCTCAAGAATTATTATTGATTTTAGGTTAGAAATTAAATTATTTTATTATTGACAACTTTTACACTTCAAATTTTTAAGTAATATAAATTATTGTTTCAGATGAATATTGGGGTCTTCATCCTGAACTTCATGATATTCCTATTTATTATGCTTCATCATTGGCCAAAAAATGTATGGCTGTATACCAAACTTATATTAATGCTATGAATGATCGTATAAAACGACAAATTGCTGTTAACAATCCTTTTGTGTTCAAACATATTACTAACCTTAAAGTATGTTAAAATAAATTAATATAATCTTTCTTAATTTTATGTATGTTTAAAGTATAATTTAAAATTTGCTAACATTGTGTGCAAATATTTTACTTCAAATTTAAAAGTCCAATTAACTAAATAATACAAGTGCAAAGTATGGTAACTAAAGTACTCATTTTTGTTTTAAAATATCTAATTTATTTTGAATTATACAATTACATTAATAATAAAGATAAGATTTTAATTTAGAGTAGTTAAATGTATGATCTAAATTAAATTATTATAATATTAAGTAAGTGTTTCACTAATATATTATTGTAATGAAAAATTTGATTAAAATTTAAACAATTTAGAGCATCGATCATTTTGAAGATATTGGTCCTTGTGTTGTGATGGCATCACCGGGAGTAATGGAAAGCGGATTATCTAGAGAGCTTTTTGAGATGTGGTGTACAGATAATAAAAATGGAGTTATTATACCTGGCAAGTTACAAATTGAATCAATTTATTTTATAAAATCAAATATTTAATGTTATTTTAATTTTAGGTTACGTAGTACAAGGAACACTGGCAAAGACTATTTTATCTGAACCAGAAGATATCACAACAATGACTGGACAAAAATTACCATTGAAAATGTCTGTAGATTATATATCATTTTCAGCACATACTGACTATCAACAAACTAGAGAATTTATTAATATTTTAAAACCTCCACATATTGTAAGTAGTGTATACTGATAAATTGGAAGGGACAAATAGTTTTGATTTGTGTTCAATGGATTAGGTCTTGGTACATGGAGAACAGAATGAAATGCTTAGATTAAAATCTGCTTTGGTTAGAGAATATGAAGAAAATTCTGAAGATATTAAAGTTTATAATCCTCGAAATACAGTCGGAGTAGATTTTTATTTTACTGGTGAAAAAACAGCTAAAGTATGTATACATTTTATTAATAATTAAAATAATTTATGTATATAATTCAATATGGAAATGTGTAGGTAATGGGAGAAATAGCTGTTGAAAAACCAGAAGAAGATAACATTTTAAGTGGCGTTTTACTAAAAAAGAATTTTAGCTATCACATATTTGCAGCTGAAGATATTCCAAGTAATAAAAACTTTTAGACACTGAATGTGTAATTAATTTTGATTTGTATACTTATACAAACATGTTTTTATTTTCATTTTTGAGGATACTCTGATATGCTATTAAGTGAAATTCAACAAAAACAACTCCATAGATTTACAGGATCATTTTCAGTCTTACAAAATATGTTATCACATTTGACGGGTAGTGTGCCTGAAATAATAATTCCAAACAAAAAGTTAAGGGTATTAAACTCAGTTGATGTATCCGTGGATAAAAACTTTGCTACTCTAGAATGGAGTACGACACCAGAAAATGACATGTACGCAGATATTGTTGTACAAGTATTGATGAAAATTCAATCGATGAGCCACGGAGACATGAAAAATATTTTATCCGTTCCATTTACTGAATATGACCATATGCATTTTAAAGTAAAACATACTTATTTCAACAATGTTTTTGTTTTCAAATAATTCATATATACTAACTAAATAAATGATTTATAGGAATGTTTAATAGAAATTTTACAAGAAATGTTTGGTGAAGAATCTGTGCCAAAAATATTTAGGGGTGAAAAATTGTTTGTAGCAGTTGATGGGAAAAAAGCCAACATAAATTTAAAAAATTTGGTATGGTTTTTAAAATTTAATTCATAATTAACTTAATTTTTGATCTATTTTATTTTTTTAATTCTTTCTTATAGGAAGTAACATGTGATGATGAGATTTTACAAAAAATGGTGCAAGCTGCTGTATCTAGACTGCATAATACAGTAACACCTTTAAATGTTACAAATAATACAAATTGATTCGTTAAACTGTTTTCAACAAATATAATATTAATGTATTTAAATTTTTTACTCTATAAAAAGAAAAACAAATATAAAATTGTAAACGTAAAAAATAAAACATTCTGATTCATAACTAACTAGTAAATTATTTATTAAAAATTAAGGCCGTGTTATGATGGTTACCATTTAATTAAAATTGTATTTCCATCTTCTACAGAATAATAGTCTAAACTTTGATTCAAGTTTTCCATGGAATATTCAATATCTGGTTTCTGAAAAATAATTATATTTAATTAATGCAATGTTAATTAACGGGATGGCATACCATGGTATCCCGATGGAAATATCTCCAATACATATCAATTTTTATTTTTATTTTTTTATTTTAATATAATTATATAGTAAGAGGTCACATTAAACATTTCTAGTTAAATTTGTATTTTTTCCCTTCAACATTTAAAAAAAACATTAAAAATTAACGATTCTTTATCATAATTGATTACTACATTTTTTCCAAAAATAAATCATTACATTTTTTCGTTTTAACATGCATCAATTGCAAATGTTCGTAACTATGGTTGGTAAAAATATGAAAACACTGAAGAACTTGGTTATATTGACAAGTACATAATTGCTAAAATTACTTAACATTTTTGTATTATATTCTGTTAAACGAAAGAATGTAAGACAAGACGACGACCAAAACTTGTTCTGCGTTGCACATTTCACCACCAGTTGATATATGCTTTATACATATACATCAGCTACCATAGAACACAGAGGAGATATTTTGGTGAGTCGGCGGTGGTATTCAATATGTATACACAGTAATTGTGTGTTTTCTCATTAAACAGACCATACTTATATATTGATTTACTGTTGCTAAATGGATGAATTATCTTACCTAACAAAACATTTTTGTTAAAATATTCTATTTTTATACTTTATTGCCCTATTATTTTTCAAGTTAATAATCACCTAGATGATTATCTAGAGGTAAGAGAACTTAAGCTAATGCTACTAGAAATGCAATAATATGACCTGAATATTTGTATTATAATCTGTCGTACAATAAGATTCCTGAATGTATAATGGAAACATATTATATAAATTGATAATTTAACTAAAATTTAAATTTACTTCTTTTGTTATGTATGAAAATTCAAGTTGTTTGCTGCCCAGACCAAATAAACGTTTTCCTAGGTCTTTCAAACGATTCAGTGTCATAGTAATTGGAAGTGTTTTTGTTATTACATCCTTTTCTGTATTTGACTCTTTGCAAAAGTTCACAATTCTTATTTTTATTGTCTTTATTTTATTTGATGTGTTTATGTCTTCTGAGTAATCAGAACCATATTCTAAACCATAAATTGAATTTAAAATATTTGAAAAGGAAAAAAAAAAGTATTAAAATTACTAGCAATAAGTTCCATATATCGTGGGTGTTCAGCCAAAAAAGCTGCTCTTTCTTCCACGCTTTTTAATTTTCTATGCCATATCATGTCCAAATCCTTTAAAAAATCTCTTTCATTGTTTTGACGTTCTTTAGGAGTTATCCTGGTTGCATTTAACATCTAAATTGAATAATAATGTTAACATATATTTACAATTTATTAAAATAAAAAAATGTATATAAAATTACCGTTAAATTTGAAATCCTTGCTACTATTTGTAAAGTATAATTGCTTGCACTCATTTCCTTAATTAACGGATTATTTTGAATTCTTAATGAATTTAATGCTGGTAATTTATTAAGTTCATTCAATGATTTAAACTAAAACAAATAATTATCGAACTGTAAATATTGAATATATTTATAAAAAAAAGTACTCAACAACTCTTACATCTGATAATTTATTATTGCTGATCATCAAATATTTAAGTGAAGGAAATGAAGATTGCATAATACAAATGTCTTTAATACCATTATGATTGACGTTTAAACATTCTAACCTGATAAATGTTTGGCGTTTAAAATATATATTTCGGTTAAAATATTTATATTAATATTTACTTTGGAAGACAACGCAGTTTATTGATTTCTGACCATGATAAGTTATTGTTTGCTAGGTTTAAGAAAGAAATATTATCCAAAACTGTGATAGGTGTTTCAAGCACATCAATATTGTTATCTGGTACCTAATATTGAAATAGTGAATTTACTCTTAATTAATCATTAATACTAGTTATTTTATTATTATACCTCTAAAACTTCAAGTTGTGGAAATGCTTCACATAAAGAAATGAAATCGCGCCAACTATAATTGAGTTTACCTAAAACAATTTTCTTTAAGCATTTAAAAGATTCCTTCAATAGTTGATTTGGTTCATGTGGTAAATCTATGGTATTTATACTAAAAAAGTAGAAGATAAACGTTTAATGATGTATAAATAATAAATATATATATTAGTGAAGGTAGTTTATACTTTACCTTAAATTTAAACTCGTTAAATATTTTAATTGTCGTGCTATTTTTGATATTGTTTCCCAATCTGTAAAACAATTATTGCAAAGTTCTAAATCTGCAATATTTGGACAACAGTTTTGAATTTCTTCTGGAAGTCCAGCATCCGTAATACACTGATTACTCAGACTTATATTAGTTAAATTTTCAAAACATCTGAGTAATATTGAATTTCATTAGTGATAAATAAAAATAAGTTACAATATAAATGATTCTGTTACTAACTCTTGTTCTTTTTTAAGTTTTTGCATTCCGACTAGTTCAAAAGAAGATATGTTGGATTGTTTCATTATAGCTGATATCTCCTGATTAATTCCGGGGTCGCAATCTTGACCATATTTGTTTTTAAGCGCACTGATAAAACTAACATTGCAAGGCACAACTTTTTCTAATCGTACGAATGATGCTCCATTGGGTTGTCTAAAACCAAAAAGGATAATATCAATCATCATTTTAAAACCATGAGTTGTCGTTGTACGTGGTACTTACATAGTTTTAAAATATCTAATACCATTGTGAATGCCATCGTGTTTACCTCTGGACGAATTGTCCCATTCAACGCCGACCCATATAGATTCTGTTCCTGGTATCGTACCGACATATCGGGCGACCCCAGTGTACGTACCCACACACACTCGACGTCCTGCTCTTATGGATTCATATTCATTACAATTATCAATAACATTGGACATGGTCGAATTCTACCGAACGACGAAAAAGATTGTGAGCAATGCAGTTCAAAATCAAGACAGGTTAATAAATAATAACTATAGAAAATAATAAAATAGCAATCACGACCGGCCGCGCACCAATCGATACGATAGAAAATCGAAAAATTAAGTCTCGTCGAAAATGAAACGTTGGAGAAGAGGGAAATAAATAAGAAAGGAATATGGAATGTGCGACAAGAACCAGCTTCGGGAAACGATATTACGGGAAAATTGTTATTTAATATTTACTATTTAGTATTATTTACATCTTTGGGAGATAATTTCATTGGTGAGCTGGACGTGGGCGCGCGAGCATAATACGAATAATAATATCACTTGATGTACCGCTCGCCGATATTCGTCGATTCTAGATATTTGTTATCACATACGGGCTCGCGACTGAGTGTGATAACTCGCAATGGTATTTGTTGATGTTTAGTTTTTTTCAACATTCAAATATACAAGCAGCAGTAGTAGTAGGCGTTTCAATAATAATTCACAGTATCTAACGATCAACCGATTTTGAATCGATTGTGATTTCGAACACGAAAACGCCGCTACGACGACGGGATCTGAAAACGTTTGCCGTGTGTGTGTTTCTGGAAGCCCCAGTTTTTTGTCGATCGATTTGTCTAGCAGACAGTAAAATAATTATGATAGTTTGTTGACCTCTGCAGGCGTCGCACGCATAGGAATATTCTACTCGACGGAAAAATTATTTTACAAACGGTACGTTTTTCATTTGTATTATAGTTCTCGAGGAAACACGCATGTGTGTCAGCGGTAATGATTAATAATATCATCGGGTCGTTTTTTTTTTAATTTTTTTCATACCGACTGTCAGTTTGAGAACACCATATTTTATGATATGTATTAATAAAATATGTGGTATGAATATTACAAACACGTCATTTAATTCATATCACTGCCTCTACAATTTTTTATTGGTACTGAATAAAAATTATCATTGTATTTACACAGCGTACAAGAACAATGTTAATATTTAATTTACTATCTTAACTATTGAGTAAAACAAGGTTTTGATTATTTTATAGATTAACTAAATCTCATATATCCTTATTATTATCAGTTTATTTCCTCTTTATTGTTATGCACACATACACAATATAAATTTATATTTACCTATTTATATTAAACCAGTGAAATTGTTAAAAATCAATAAATTTATGAATAATGTAAATATTTGGTTATTCCCATGATAAAAAAAAAAATAGGGTGAATATTAGGTACAGCTGCTTAATAGACATTTCATTTACCTATATTCAATAAATAAGCTTTGAATTATAAAATATTAAACATTTGCTTAGTTTTCTACATAATGAGTAAATACATTTTGATAGAGGATTTCATTTATTTGCAATCTAATTTTCATTATTACCTATTTAGAACTATTATTTCTGTTAGGTTTTATTTTAATTCATTTATAGGTATGATATTTATATATTATGTCTTTCTTAATACTCAAGTCATGTTATGTAAATTAATTGCAATCTTATGTTTATTAACAACTGACTTATTTTAATATTTTTTAATTTTAATTTTGATATGAGTTAATACATTTAAAATAAACAAATATTAATTCAGTAATAATTTGTATTTCTTTTAAGAATATCTTGAATTTAAAATACCTAATTCATTTTTAAATATTAAAAAAAAATTTACATTTTAATCAAATAAATTAGATTGATATTAAATATTGTAAAAAAAATATATCTTGTTTTGAAACTACCATTTGTACTTATGATGAACATTAATATTAATAAAATATTAAAACCAAATTAGAAAATTAGTTTTTTTTTTAAGTAAAAAATAATTGATGAAATTGTTGCAAAACAATAATTCAAGTATACATAAAATATACAAGTATTTATTTAAAATCTAATTTCAAAATCACATCTACATTTTATACTATAATTAACCAAACAAAATTCATACTAACTATTAGGATATTGCCTTCAATTTAATTGTTTTTTTTTTTAATTAAATTTTTTTATTAAAATTGTATTAAATTTATGAAAACTTTAGAAATGTCTTAGATTTTTATATAGATTTAAACTATATGTTATTGGTCAAAAGGTCAAAATATAGGTAAAATAAATAAATTTCAAAATTTGATCATTCTTTATTTGTGATTGCATAATGACTACAAGATTCTATAAATCATATTTAGCTAAATTATTTAAATTGGTATTTTTATGAATTGTATATTGGCCTAATCTAATCTAAAAAAAAAGATAATTCACTAATAATTATTTTTATTTTTGCTACTTATTAATTATTTTCAAAGGAAAAAGAAAACCTAGCTTGATAGACAAAGGTTTATATTATTATTTAAACTAACAACCGTATAGGAAAAAGATGTTTGAGTTATTCAGTAGGAATTGGAACATAATAAATTAGTAATTTCAAGTATTTTTTATATATGATATTGTAAAAATAGTTTATGCTAAATATCTATAATAAATAATCATCATTAACATATTATACACAATTATGTGTATGATAGAGGACACCATCTTAATTATAAATCATTAGTATTTATTTTACCTTATTTTTTTATATTTTCTTATTATATTATTGACAAAAATTCCTTTATCAGGGGGTCTGCATTCTACAAAAGTTTAAGAGCTGCTGTATTATAATGTGTAATATTTTTTAAAAAAGTACACAAATTGATGGAAAATGACAATGTATAGTGTTGACAATTTTTTCATTATTATAATCTCAATTAAACATTTTTTATAATTTTTGATTTTAAATAAACGTTTATTTCAAACAGTTCTAGCATCATTGTCTACTCTGATATTTGTATGAGTTATAGAAACCTCAAATAGAATATATCAGTCTGATAATCATTTGTTTTCAATACTTTTTAAATTCACCCACTAAATTTTATTAGATATTGCTTAAATAAATTGTATTGGTTTTGCTTTAAACTAGTATTTTTACCTTTGATCATACCCGTTATTTGGTTATTTAAAATAAAAATTAGGCATTCATTATTTGTTTTATTAGGTTTAATATTTCTTACTTGTACATTTATTTATTTTAAAAACCAGTGGTACTAATTATATAGTATAATATATACTTATGAATAAGATTATTAGCAAGCTGTATGGTTACCATAAGTAGGTTATATATAATGCAGTCAGTTTACCTACATTTTTCTAGCGCTGTATTCATAATTATTAGTTATTACTGTTAAAGCTAGCAGCTATATAGGGTGTTTCAAAGGTTTTGACACTTATCAAAATAGTTAGGTAATTGAATTTTTATTTTTATTCAGATTACTTTTAAAATAAATCATTATCTAACTTGTTATGGTAGAATAATGTATTTATTTGTAAATAATTTGACCAGATAAAGTTAATAAAAACTGAAATATTAAAAAATAATATGATTCATCTACAAAATGTTTTTAAAGTTATTAATCAATATGCTAAAGAAAACAACATGTGATTATTAAATATTATTACATCACATGTATTTTATAGGCATTTAATATTTGATTACATTTGAATTTTAAAAATAAAACAATTTTATAATAGTCACAAATGTGTGATTATTGTATTGTACATCCTGTATATAAGTTGTTATAAATTAGTATATATTACTTTTATAAACTGGAAGGTTTGAAACTTGATGTTTAAAGAAATGTGTTCAGTTCAATTTTTAGACGATAACTGAACACATACAATTATAGTTTATTTTATTATATTTAAAAAAAATGTAAAACTTAGTATTTTTTTGATAATGGTGATATCAAATGAAAATTATTTGAGTAGATGTGTGTTGAAAAATTTTCATGGTAAATTTATTTCAAGGTTTGTAAATTGAAATAATTACTTATATTATATTTGTGATTATACAATGATTATTTTTTCCGAAACTTAGTTATTATTTATGTATAAGTGTATTATAAAAGGGTCTTTGGACATTTTAATTCACTTAAAAGCTTCTTATTCTATTCACCTAAAACTCTACTACGCTTTATAAACTATGTATACAGATAGAGTCATAGTGGATACTGTAACAATCCATTATCGTGCAGAGAAACATTGTTATGTGTCTTTTTGAATTACACTACAATAAATGTTTAATGGTACAAAACAACTTGATATTTTTCAATGTCTAAAAGTCTCAATGTAACGAATTCTACTGAAACAAACTTGCGCAGTTCTTTTGTTTTCTCTCTACGTGTAGTATGTTTAGTACCTATCCGGAAGATTTTATTCAGTTTTTAGTAAATCCTAACCATTTTATGTTTACAGTTTGTGTAGCAAAAATTGAATTTGAATACTACTATTTAGATATTATCTGCACATATAATTCTGTTCAGTTCAAATATTGAATATAGGTAATCATTTTTAAATGTTACTTGGGTTTGTAAATTATTTAAATTCAACGTATGAGTTTGTTTACTATTATTACAGTAAATTAGAACTATATACATCTTTATGAAGCATGTCAATTGTAGCAAGGGTACATTTGTTAATGTACTAAAATAAACCAACAGGAAAGGAGTGTCATGACTCGCGAGGGCACTCCTTTACTATTTTTGTACAAATGTCTGGCAGTGTTGTTTGTTTCCTTACCTTAACCTGTTCACTTTTAGTAAATTAAAATAAATTTATATTTAATTTTTAAATAAAAACATTTTATTATTTTTAGCTTGCGTATATGTTACGTGATGCCAACAGCAAAGATTTCTGTCCGGGAAGAAGATATTATTCGATTAACTTTGGAGTTTTTGCATAATCGTGAACTTCATATTTCTCAATTAAGCGTTGAACGTGAAACTGGCGTTATAAATGGAAGCTATTCAGATGATGCATTATTTCTTCGTCAACTTATTTTGGATGGTCAGTGGGATGATGTGCTTGAGTTTATTCAACCCCTGGAAGCGATACCAACCTTCCCTACTAATAAATTCAGGTACTGTATCCTGAGACACAAATATGCTGAACTTATATGTATGAAATCAGAAGCATCTGTCGTTGGAAGTGTAGATACTGCAGTAGAAGAAGTAGTTAAAGTTCTTAATGAATTAGAAAAAGTATGCCCTACTAAGGAAGAATATTCTAATTTATGTTTAATGTTGACATTACCGAGACTATCCGATAATTTAGGGTATAAGGATTGGAATCCTAGTACCGCGCGAGTACAATGTTTCAAACAAGTTTATCCTCTTGTGATGAAATTTTTACCATGTGACAAAAAACCTGTTATGCCAGATGCGATTAATGATAGACTTATACAATTAATTATCAAAGGGATGCTATACGAATCCTGTTGTAATTTTTGTAAATCAAAAGCAGTTGGAAGTAAACAACCTTTTGGGCCAAATACTTTGAATTTTTCACATATATTTAATGGTTCAGAAGGATATAAAGATACAGATCTTAGTTTGATGTCATGGCTTCAAAGCATTCCAGCTGAAACATTTATTGTTCCCTTTGAACAAAAAACTTTAAATGTCGAACTTGAACAATTAGAAAGACCTTCTTTAGAAACATCATGGACGGAGCATATGCTTGTCACACCTATAAAACCAAAACAATTTCCTCATTCTGCAATGCCATTTACTAGGCCTCGATCTGCTGCTGATATCATGTCTCGTTCCTTGCTACCGAATCTCGACCAAGCTACTTCATCTTCATCTCTTATATCATCCATTGGAGTACATAATACACCATCAAATTTAGTGAAGTCATCTTTTGCTAGTTTTCACTTAACAGGACTGAAGAGTAATACACCCATGACAAGTTCAGTGGATAAATTATTTGAAAGTGAAGTTTTTGTGAATAGTATTAATGGAGAATTACCGTCTATCACTGAAGTTGTGACGCCTGTTAAAGAAAACACAAAATTTTTTTCGGAATTGTCGTCTCCAGAACCTGGAAGGTCGTCAAATTCCACAACAACATCAAATACGACCAGATCGTCTAGAAGAGATTCACTGACTGATCGCTATCAATCTTTATCTATTAATCAATCTAGTACTAATTTCGATATGCAAAATAGTCAATGTGATTTGCTTAAAGAGTATCAACGCCAAAAACAAAGATATCATGAAGCATTACAAGATCAAGAAAGAGAACGTCTTGAACTTATACAGCAATTGCGTAGCACAGAATCAAAGCTTCAGGATGAAAATGGGTTTGATATATTATACTATTTATTATATGTTTAAATTCTATTATAATTGTAATTTATATTTCCAGAGAGTTATCAAATAGAGTTGGTTCATCTGAATCAGGAGCGCTTCTCAAAAATAGTGCATCAAAACCTCCTATACCCACAAAGATAAATGTCACAAATGGCAGTAAAGGTGAATGGACTCCTGACAGTGATAATTTAAATGAAATACCGGTAAGAATTAATATCTATTTATTTATTTATTTGTGTGACATAACAACAATCAATGAGATAGCATTAGACAATAAAATCAATATCTTTATTACATTTTGAAAGGAAATTTAAATTAAACAAATTCTTAACATTTCATTGAAATGTTGAAATTGGAATACATACTAGATTCATATTAGATTGTAGAATGTATAGGACACAGACAAAAGGAATTTATTGACTAGAGCACAACTTGAGTTGACTGCAAATATTTTATTTGAATTTAAGCTTATACATTTACAAGTCAATTATCATAATCGACATGGAAAAAATGTTGTTTTTGATTAATTTTACCAAAAAGTATTATTTTATTTGTCCTACTGTAGAAAATAAAATTCTTACATTTAATATTTTTACAACAATTATATTCTGTAGTACCAAACATCAATATTTTTCAAACAACATGTGGGTAAATCATCTATACTTTTGGATATAAAATATCAGTTATTTTTATTTTTTTCGTCAATTACAAATACTATAAGAAAATAATATTTAAAAAAAAACAAACAGTTTTGTTATTAATAGATTTTAATGTATTTTAAAAGCTCTATAGGTGGTAAATAGGTGTATGTCTCAAGGCTAATATAATTTTTGTTTTTTTCACTCTTGATATTTTTTGTTTGGGCGAGGTACACCCACTGGTTAAGGTGAGCCTTGTTTACTGGTGCAAAATTAGTATCGTGTGAAAACGTGGTTGATGAATATCAATAAATTAACAAAATGATAAACAAAGATGTAAAATAATAATTTATTGAACAGTAGATACTTATAAGTAATTAACAAGAACTCAATATGATTTTAATCAATTTGTACACTAGTATGTATACATAGAAATTTGACTCAATCTAAATATTCACAGTTTTATAGTTAAAATATGTACACAATTATTATGAAGTTGTGTGCGATATTATATTTTCTTTAAAGTTATTAATTATGGTTGAATAACTAAGTCTCAGTAGTTTTGAAACTTCAATGATCTTGGAACTTAATATATGCGTGCATTAACTATAGTTATAGTATATATAACCATAGATTAAATACAGTTTATTTAACCTATGATATAACTAACACTAACTATACACTATATAGTGGTGTATATAACAATGATTAATATATTTGTATTGTAAGTTTTTTTAACAAGTTCATTTAGTTTGATACAGACGAGTTGGTTATACGAGCTGATTAGGTACTGATAATATTATTTATTTATTGTGATTTGTGTGCATTTGTAGTGTAAACTGCTCTGACACGTTAAAATAAGAAATTCACCATAACACATTATTTCTATATTACGTTTTGCGGGTACCAAACGCCTCCCCCGCTGTCACTTCGGTCAAAGCGATACAATTTTTTTATTATTATATGCCAAACTTCATGGAAAAAATAATATGATATAATCAAAAAGCATTTTATACCGCGTTTTTGAACTTGGTACATACCTGCCTCGGTATACGGCCTACGATTATTTTTCCTCGGCGACCGTTGCCCGTTGGCCGTTTAGTCTCTCGCCGTTGTCGTTGTCGTCATCGTCGTCGTGTAATCGTGCCGTGTTTTCCGCGAATTTTTCGTTGTCAGTTAATCGTTTAAACTTTAAACGATCGTTAGTGCGCGAACATTATTTTTTTCGATCGATTATCGCCGATCGCCACCGCGGCGGAGGTGACGGAAATAAAATCGTACGTGGGTGAAGTGCTCGAAATTTCGAAAACAGCGGCGTAGATCAAACGTGAAATTGGGCCGAGAAAAAAAAGATGGCGGACGTCCCGTGAGTACCTATACCTATACATCTGATTATCGTGTACATCTCCCGTATCGTGCGGGCCGTCATTATAGTTTATCATTGAATGAAAATCCTAGAAGTTTGGATGATTTTTAACGTTCCGTGTAATTATATTTATAGATTAATACGTATTTCATTACGATAATATGTTTTTCGATTCTACACGAATACAAATCATTTACCAATGGGTTTTCTGCGTTGTATGGAAAACTATACAAAATATATATTAAAGTATCTACAATGATTTTAAAACATTCTAAAAGCTATAACAATAGGTGCTTATAATTTTTATGTACGATTTCGTCATCGATCGCGGACTGAATTTATTATTTTATTTAAAATGTCAAAAGGAAAGGATCGTATTGTATAACTAGTTCACTTCTAAATCGTATCAATCCCTGACACGGTCGCTTTCTTATGAACACTATCGTTAGCGGTTAGGTTAACCAAATCTTACGACGAATAATGAATTGTCGCGTTATAAAAAAATCTGCTGAACGCTCGTCGCCGCTGCGCAGGCGATGGAATTTAGCGAAAGTGTCTTACTGGTTAACTGTTGACTTTATAGATTGGGTTTCCTCGATGGGCGCGGACGATATTAGCGCACGTTCGCAAACCAGGTACCTAATCAACGGCGCATTCTTCGCTGCGGGCGCCGTGCTGCGGCCGGCTCGCTCTCCGAAACGGCACAGTTTTGTGTGTACGATCGCTCGTAATTTTGGCGCGCGCTCGAATTCTCCACACTTCACTTCGCCAAATAATTGCTAATTAACGCCCGACCACAATAATATTATGTTATTATACTTTAAATTTTTTTTTTGCGGCAAAGGTGTGCCTGGCACCCTATGTATACTTATATACGAGTACCTATATAACAAATATCACGCCGCACCGGGTTAAAACCAACGCTGTATACCACAAGTCGGAATATTACCATGCCGTTGCCGTGGGCGTAACTAGTACAGTGTTTTTTTTAGGGGAGGGGCAAACTTTATTTCGTATACTTATAACGTTATAATAATATAGTGTTTGATTTAAACGTAAATAAAATATATTTTTGCGACGAAGGTGTAACTATTTTTTTTTATAGATAATTTTTCTGGAAAAGGTTTTCCTAACGCATTCGTTTGGCATATACTGTAAATATTATAATCATGTATTAATATTTTTAGTCTTTACCATTATTTGTTATTAGGCGTTGGTCTATGCTTGGCGTTTAAATAATAAACGTATGATTGTTATGAAATTAGTAGGATTTAGGTTTATGAGTTTAAGTTGTTGGTTTATGAGTTGAAATGTTTGATTTAATGTTTAACATTCGAAACGCGTTTAAGGACCTTTGTGTGTACTTACTAACCAAATGAAACCTACAATGTTCTATTGTTAAAACTAAAAGTGATTAATATTTTTTCAATGAAGTCGTTTACCTCGTTTCGTCCGCGAGTCTGCTTAAAAATTAACATTAACATTATGGAAACCAATTTTAATAGTTTTCTCAATAAGAGAATAATAATTAATAATTATATAATTTAATAAGATGTAAAATAGCCGCATTATTTAATTTCTGTTTACCAATGCTATGTCAAGGAGGAGGAGGGCAAAGGGTCAGTTGTTCTAGACAACTTCTGAGCGTTAAATTAAACCAAAGCTCTGTAATTTTCTAATTCACTGTAGTTATCGACTAATGACGTTGCACTTAAATAGTTTTAGATTACTGAGAGGTAAAGGCGTACGTTTATATGCTAAGCGCAGAATTCATTGATATTGATTAAAATATTATATTATTTTACTATAAATATTTTTAAATGAATTTTTTTTTGCTATCGAATTAATTCTACAAAAATACAAATAAACGTATACTCGATGATATTAATTTCCAAAATATAAAGAGGTGCAATCCAGGGGTAAATTGAGCCAGTATTATTTCTTGGGAAAAATTAAAAATTCTTAACAATTATTACAGTCGTACAAAGTATAAGGTAGATGATGAACCTCGACTATCTATTGTATTTGAAACGACGCTTGTATTGGTTCGACCGTTCATAATTTCCATTGTATTTTAGTTATCGAGTTTGTATTATTGATTTTATAAAAAATAATTTATATTGTATCAGGCATTGTCAGTAGAAAGTACGATGTTAACATTATGAGTATTTTATGAGCTTAATATTACCGAGTATCCTACTATTAGTGTTAGTCGATCCATTAGTTATCTTTACTCACCTACTTTTCATACGACGAAAAAGATACCGGTAAATGAAAATCGCTTTTAAAATTGGTCCTTCAAACTATTTCAATGTATTGGAAACGAGAACAGAGTCCGGGAACGATGGTGATCGGGTACATTTCGGGTCGAAGGAACGACGCTCGGACCGGCGGTTTATCTCGAGGATTTCCCGGACCAACTGATGAAACCCCCTCTCGTCTATCGCGTCCCCGTGGTCGGATTACGTTTTCGACACCGTCGGGAGCTGAAGTCGGCCGACGGCTGCTGCGGCGTTATATAATGAGGCGCGTGTGTTGCGCGATCCGGCGAAGACTCGCGGTTAGGTCGATGCAGCGGCGGCGGCGACGATGGATTTCGCGAGCGAACGCGCGCGGTCGGTCTTCGCAACGATTCGCCGCGCGTGTACGTACAGAGGAGCGACGTACACGTTTATTACATTATAATATTATTATTCTATCGTAGGCCGTCGTGTGGCGTGCCCGTATATATACACGTACACGATAATATTTTATCGTATGCGTCATGCGACGCACGCGGAACAACCACCCGGAGCAGCGGCGGCGCGCGCGGCCGCCACGAGCCCGATATGGTCGTTTGGTGGGGCCGCGCGCCGCGGCGACCCATACACAATGCCCGTCCGTTCGGGCGACGTCGGCGTCGGCGGCGGCGGACCTTCAATAGTGTTCGCGGAACCGGTGCACGCGCACGTGACGGTCGCACTGTGTACGCGCGTCGTCTCTCGTCGTCGTCGTTATTATCGCCGCGCTCGTCGTTTACCAGAAGAAAATAAAGAAAACAAAAATACCGAGAACTCCCTTTCCCCCCCACCCGGGTACCGTGTTTCGTATTGGATATATTATCCCTCGTGAAATGACGGCCACCGCGGCTGCGCTCAAGAGGCTCGAGGCGCTGTTCGACCAGGTGAAGCTGGACGACGGCGTCGAACACGTCAAGACCAAGAGGGGGTCCGTGGAAAAAGTGCACTTCGCCGTGTCGACGGCCGACTGCGACTTGCACGGCGGCCGGCGCAAGTCCGAACACCTGCACCACCATCATCACCACCGCGGCAGTGTGGTGTCCGGGGCCGCGGCCGCAGTCGCGGCGGTGCCCAGGCGCGACTCCGTGCCCGCGTCCATACCGGCGGTCAGCATGCGCCGCCGCGACTCCATCGTGCTGGGCTCGCCGGGCCGCGACACCCTGTGCCACCATCCGTCCTCGTTCCCGTCCTCGTTGCGCCGCGACTCGTTGGCGTCGTCCACGTCCTCGTTGCGCCGCGATTCCGTCGGTTCGGCGCGCCGCGATTCGCTGTCGTCCCCGCCGCTGTCGTCCGCCGCCGCCGCCGCCGCAGGAGTGGTGCTGCGCCGCGAGTCCACCGGCGCCGGCCGCAAGGACTCGGTGCCGGCCTGGCGGCGGTTCTCCACCGACTCGTTGGACTCGTTGCGCAGGAACTCGTGGGACCCGAGCAACCGGAGAGGCTCGTCCGGCTCGTCGGCCGGCTGCGAAGATCCCATCTGGGAAGAGGCCCGGGTAAGTGCGGTGTCCACGTGACTCTCCTAGATCAGCGGTATAAGGCTGTAGTTTGCTAATTTGTATTGGCGCGACAAGGGGGGCAGCTAGGGAGGGCTTAGCCCGCTCATACGTACATATATTCGGCCCTTCTGAAATGTTTTTGGTTGTTGGAAAATTGTTTCTTTTAAAATATACAGTAGGCGTGTCAGTATTTATTATTACGTTTCGTAACTGTTCTTAGATGCTGATGTTTTTAAGACGTTATGATCACCAAAAAAAACGGCGAAAAAAACTAAAACATTTGTTAGAAAATTC
Source organism: Drepanosiphum platanoidis (assembly GCA_948098885.1). Classification (NCBI taxonomy): domain Eukaryota; kingdom Metazoa; phylum Arthropoda; class Insecta; order Hemiptera; family Aphididae; genus Drepanosiphum; species Drepanosiphum platanoidis. Next base: position 23,387,671 of record OX402528.1, read on the forward strand.
ATTTTTTTTTTTCATAAATCCATAGATCGCAAAAATAAATAAGTTGATTTATATCTACCTATATTTTTTTAACAAATATAAATAAGAACTTTTTAAACTTATTTAAGCTATTTGATTAGATATATCGGGACTTGAAATTTAATATTTTACTTCGACTTTTGTGAATTCGTTTTGTATTGTAAAAACATTAATAATATTCTCATGTTGTTCATCTAAAAGTACAAATTTAAAATCCACGAGTGGGTTAAATACTTAATTTATACTAAAATATATAAATATGTAGATACCTTTCCATTTATTATATACGTATGTATTATGTTCGACAAATCACGGACAAAATGTCTGTAGGTTGACTTAAAAAGTGATTGTATTTTGAATATTCGCGTAAAAATCTGCCCTGGGCCTCACAAAACCTTCCACTGGCGCTGTATTGTGGTGTCTATAGTGACTGTAGGTGATAGTGGTGCACCCAGAGTGCTTTTGGGACTGAATCTTCACCAAAACTATTTTTTAATTTGTTAAGTGTATTATTCGTGAATAATAAGTAAAAAAAAGAAATTATCGACGCTTTGTATGGACGTAAGGTCATTGTTTTCTTAATGTTTTAAATAGATTGAAAATATTAGAAGACATTTTTCGTGAGGAGGAGTGGGAAAATGTTTATATCGTCTAAAAAAACCTCAAATGCGCCTATATTTCGTAGGTTAGGTACACCGTATCGCGGGATATAGGTTGGTTTTCGTGCTAATATTAAAATTTGAATTTTTCTCTGCTCCATTTGAATTTGTTGTCGGTCGAAATCATTTTTGAAACACTACGACGACCTCGGCGGCTTAAATAGAATTTAGTTTTGAATTTTGAATTTAAATATTCGTTAGTCGATGTTATTTTGTAAAGCGAGTGCTTCGAAAGGTTTGAAAAAACCGTATACTCGATTTATAGTCGCGGTACGTGTATCATTGTCGAGCGATATTTCTGACGTATTCATCGGTGGGCGGACGGTACCGCTCGATTCTCTTCTCGTTCGCAATTATTCGTACGTGACTCGGTACTACGCGACCATATTATAATAATTGATATTGCATCACGTGCCCGAGAAGAGAACGAAATTGAGGAAAACCAGCCTCTCTTAAACGCGATAATATTCCAAGTTGTACCGTGTAGTGTGTGTATATATTATACATATATAGTAGGTATTGCTGGTATTACATAGTATTATAGGCGTTCGTGTAGGTGTGTGCTTACGGAAGATTTTCGTGGTTCGAGTGATACGACTAAAACTATTCGGAATACTGTTTTGACCATAGTTCTAGCAGAATCATTGAATATAAACGAGAGGCGATTTAAATACTTTTTTTTTACTCAACATTACTTCCTCCTCCATTTTTTCCCTGAGAAAAATTCGTCTTTATGTACATGCCTAGTATTCTAGTATATCTAGTGTATTCGTATGTACGTTAAAAGTCCTGGAAATCCTTGAACGCTCGTGGACAATGAGCCACTATAATGGTCGATTGGCACGCAACTGAGTTGATGTTACATTGTATATTATTTTATCGTAGTTATATCATTCTTTTGTTGTCCGTTTATTGTGACGCCTTATAATCGATGGACAGAGATGGTGTTGACAACACCAATTTATTATTTACGAGAGTGCTTGCGCCTCTGGACAACAGTCGAAAAATAATTTTTGGGTCATTGGCTCTGTGTGCACTGTATACCTTATATGAGTCTCGTTTTTATATTCTTACAGTTTCGGACAAATGTTGTTCTTGTTATTTAATCTTCTTTATTTGATATCGGTACATAGTACAGCTCTATAGAAGATGTGTGTTCTATACACTCCACAAATGTTGCCTGCGGGTGTTATTTTGATTAGGTTGTATAATATGTGTTTTTTCTTGAATAAACACAATTACTCAAATAAATTGATAATATTCTATTTTTTGTGTTGTATGCATGGGCTATATAATAATTTGTATTGTAAATTAACCTGTAAAGACACAAATTAAATAATTATTTACTAGTTTTATTTTAAATGCCTGAAAGTTATAACACTAGTTATTAAGCTATATTAATCTAATTAAATCAGAAACGTACTAATGTAGGTATAGGTACTGATTAGTTATATAATATCTAATGTACGCGCATATTTGCATATATTATTGTGATTACTAATTACCTAATGAACAAATTAAGTATTGTTTAGGTTAATTGAAATATGAAAATGATTTATATAATATATAGACATATTGTATACAAGAAAATTATATAATTAAAGTATCTGAAGTTATCCCTTCCTCTTATGGCCACATAATTTAAATTTTTTCTAAAATTTGATAGTTATTTAATTGATTTTAGTTGATATTAAGTAGATATCCTGAACGGTTCATCTTAAAATCGTTTTAGTGTTAATTTATAAGAAGTGAAACCGAAAAAGGAAAAACTATAATACAATCATAACTTGTTAAATTCAAAACTTTTTTATTTGTGGCTTAACATACCTTTCATATTTTAAAAATAATTAAAATAATTGCAAGTGTATCATTAATTTTATTCTTCCCACGAGAAATAGTTCTAAATTATTTTTTTTTAAACTTATCTCGACCTGTTTTTATCTACCTAGTTTACTTATTATGTGGTTTTTACCAATTTTGTTCAAGTTTATATTTGATCGTAGACGAGTCACGATATGTATTTTTGTCATTAAAAAAGTAATAACTATTGGGCAATTCAAACGGTTGTTGTTTTGATTTCGTCATTACGTTAGTAATCAAGACTTGTTGTTAAAACAAATTTTGCTCATTGTATTTTATCATAATTGCAAAGCGCGAGATAATTATTTATAGAGACTCGTATACCTTTCTTGATAGTAAACATGCTGGTTGGATATTTTCGGAGACGTGGTAACCAACTACGTCGACTTTTCGTCGTCATCAAGGTTCACTCAAGGTCTTTGCCATACGAGAAGATGCGTGGTATGTAGGCGGTCGCATGTCCTTACGACTAGCCCACATGACTTACACACCTATACGCGCACACGCGTTTTATAACCGTCAATCTATAACTAGTTAGCGTTGGTCAAGGATTAGGTATTGCGGAAACGTGTGGAAAACAAAAATTTCTTTGCTCTTATCTCAATAACTAGCTTAGTTGCTGCATATTTGTGGTAATCCATAAAATGTGGAAATATTTCATTATAGTATTTCATTCTGTACGACATGTTTTCTGTTCCGGAGTAAACATTTTTCCTTGATTCGTTATTTAAGTTATTTTGATGTAACTATTAATTTCCGAAGATTTTTAAATACGCAAATATCTCACCGTTGGTTGGCCTTGTGTGTAGTTTATTATAATGTATCAATTTACATACTATTATATTGTACTACAGTAACAAAGGATTTTGTAAGTTTCTGAAGTGATTTTTTCCATATCGTATTCGGATCCTTTGTTTTTTCCGAGTGCGGAGAAAACGAGAGACGTAGCTCGTATAAATATCAACCAGCCAGCGTACCAAATGTATTCGGTTGAAAAAACGTTCATCGGCAATGTATATAAAAATATAGGTACCATATTTTATTTCGTCTTAACGGAACCTTATACTCGTTGCGGATCTCTTTCATTACAAAAACCGGTTTGTTTTTTCGTGTTGTTTTCGAGAAACAACGGGGTCCCCTCGTGCGTCGTACCCCCGGGTATTCCGTAACCCATCGTGGAATGATTTACATTTCACGCATAAACACACACGACACCTGCACTATTCCGGCGTAGTAATAATAATAATAATAATAATAATAATAATAATAATATTAATCGACTCATCATCTTAAATCGGATGGACCCGGTTTATTTTAGTACTTTTTTCTTCTCTAATCTTTTTAACGACTGTAAGTGTATAGACGGGAAATAAGTCCAAGTCGACGATAATATACGGTAGGGTCGTAAACAATTCAAAGTCTCCCTCCCCTTACCGGCACTTTACAGCAATAAGCATATTATAATATTATTCGTACTTTAACAGTTACTACTATAACACTCAATTAGTAGTAGTGACGTGTAGAAGAAACAACGACGTGATAATGGCACACTATACTTTAGTGCGTATCATCGTTTTTATATTTATTACGTTAGTCCGGGCCACTGTTACAACAACTATTACCACGGTATAGGTTGAATAGCCCCTCACTCCGTTTTACCGACGTTTTGCTGTTGTTGTCGTTGCGATGGGAATAGTTCTTCCTCCTCTGAAGAAAGTAGAACACTCCAATGATCAGTCGACCTGACCAGAGTTTTTACCGCGTAGTTTTCCTCAGTAAACGTGCGCTGGTTCCGTCTTACGATTCTCTGTACACTGTAATATGTAGGTACGTCGTCGGTTTGTTTGTTGTGTCCATACTTTTTTGCAGGATACTTAAATCTGTTTTCGAATCAAACGTCACCGTCTCCGGTGTGACGATGATAATGGTCATTTATTTCATCTAGTTGTGCGTGCACGAAGTTTTTATTTTATTATCGTTTGGTTTTTTTTTTGTAAATTTCTATGTACCAGCTGCGACGCTGTAGGAATATTTATCGCTCGCCGGTGTCCCAATCTAATCGCGTCCAATGCAGGTAATCATTATTTACGTTTTTTGAAACCCATTCTAGTCATTTTTTTTTATTATTTTTTCGTAACTGTGCTAAAAAAATGTATACACAAAATACACCGTATGACGGAGTATCACTCGCGTTAACATATGTGTGTTGGATTAGTTACGTTTTTCGAATAAAATATGCGCAAGTGTTATCGAATCGTTTATTTGCACACGTGACAGCATATATCATTATAAATAGGTGTAGTTCTGTGTCCTGTCGTCGAGTTGATGCTTTGTAGTAGTTCTGTATACAGGTACTCTGTTTACGCAATTGTATCAGTTGTATATATCAATGCGTATTCGTTGGTCAGTAGTATTTAAATTGTCCAAGTATGTTACATTATACGTGTCGTGTAGGCGAAGAGGGATACTTTTTGTTTGTATATAATATTATTATTATACAATACCACACGACTACATTAGTATCTGTGCCGCGCAAATCAATATAAAACTTATGGTTATTTTTTAATTAGAATGTTTGTTTTTTTCGCAATTGCACAATATCAATTTGCTTAGGTTGCAAAATTATTCTTTGAATTATTTCAGCAATAAATTATATCTATACGCCTGTTTTCGAACACTATGACACACATAGTCAATTGTTCTACATAGATTTATAACAAATTATTATTTACATGAATTTATGAAAATTTAAAAATTTAAAAGGTTTACAATACGTGTTAAAAGTAATAATGGATGATTTAAACAGAGTTAAATACATTTTATTGTATCACGAGCATTAGTTATGCTTATCAGTAATAGTTTAATATCATGAAATCTATTTAACTCCTTCTTAAAAAAATTAATATTTGTATTACAAATTAATCTTGACTTTAAAAATTCTATAATGATATAATTTAAAGAATGATTCTATTCCTTTATACATTATGAAATTATATTCTGTTTAGTGTTTATATACTATCAAGTTTAATAATAATAACCAAGAAAACAATCGTTTAAAATCTTAGGAAATGTATTTATTAAATTTTATTAAAATTATGATTTCTTAGGTAGATATACCATAGATTAAGTATATTTAATCTATGGATATACTAACTAGAAGGCTATTTAATTATTTATGGTACACACGTGTTAAATATTATCATAATGTTCTTTAATTACACATTTTTTTTTTTTTTTAGTGATGCATATACCGTTTATTTAATCTACTTTGTTAAGTTTGTAGTACTTTCATTTTGGCATAATATTTGAGTAATTAGCTTTAGAAATTGTATTGTTTATTATTCGCAGTTGTCGTCTAATAGTGTAGTGAAAATTTATAAAAAAATTTTGAAGTATTTTTGATATCCTTTTATTTTACTCATATTTAACATAGTTTATGTTTTACAAGGCAAAATCTGAATTTCATTAAATATGTTTCATACTAATCTAAATATTGGAAATAACTTGGCTTCTAATTTTTTAAGCATTATATTTTAAATTAATCTACTAAATTAACGTTTTTTTCTCATAGGTACCTATTTAGAATGATCATTTGATACCATTGCCTAAATGTGTATATTTTAATATATTTCATTATTTTATTTATTATTTTGGTTTAAGTTTTAGAGTGTTTTTAATTCTTGATTAATCTCTTAATACAAGTACTGTTTTATTTTTATTTTAGTTTTCATAGTTATTTCTTTGCTTAATTTCGATATAGTAAATTATTATAAAACATACATTGAAGAGACAACTTGTGTATAAACAAAACCAAGTATTATCATCTGTAATTGTTCGGAATTCTTTTATTATATAACGAAGTCAGAGGTCACTTGTTATAATAAATTATTATGAACTGTGAAAGTTATGGTTGTGGATTTATTAAAATATGGCATATTGAAAGTCAGTTGAATCAGGGTAAAGAAAGTTAGATTATGTTACTTAATGTAGTTAAAATGTATGTCTGAATTAAGAATTTGTATAATTGTTATGGGTAATTTGCTTAATTTATTTCTAAACATTAATTTAATCACACAAAAGAAATGTTATCAAAACATTTAAACAAAAAGATAAATACTGTAAAATAATGCTATGAGTTTTTCATTTAACATAGGATTTTAGATGTATAATCTAAAGTTATGTTTAATCAACGTATTGATCTTTCTGATAATATAATGAGGATTTTTAAAACAGTTCTTAATTTGCTATAGAGTGTATTTGTGGTAAATTTTCCTACTATATTATTTTTACATCTATTTTTGAATTTTTGTTTATTTTGGTGGACGATGAAATCGAAAATTTTGATAGTCGATTTTTAAGAAACCTTAAGCCAAATTTGAATCCGTTTTTAAAATCTTTACTAAATTACTAGATCGCTCGATTTCGGCGGACAATACATTATTATGTTGTGAGTGTGAATTATGTGATTAACGGGTACCCAATCTTTTTTCCTATAATATAACGTCGATATTCCATTCATTTAATGGTTTTTTAAATAAAAACCCCGGACGTCTGTAAAAACTATACATCTATATTCGAGACAGTCATTTAGCCATAATATATGTTACAACATTAAAACATAGAAATGTAATTGTATGTAAATTATTTGTACGTAGGTATATATTTGTTGACAAAATTTCGTTAAAATTCATAAGTTTAATCATTGTTTATTGTAAAAATTAGTTGTTTGATTGTACTTTTTAATTTGCTTAAGTATATTAAAATGTAAATTAATATGTAGGATTTGCTTTCACAAATTCTGTTCCGGTACTGTATAATGTGTTGCATCGATTATAAACGAAGGGGCAATCGTTTTATTTCACTATAATTTTAGAGTTTTCGATGTTCTCGAGTTTATATAATTTCCAATTCGTAAGTTTTTAGTTTATATTTATTATTTTAAATTTTTATTAAACACGTTTTGAATTACAATAAACTATTTTAAGTAAAGCTAGCAGTTCACCAAGAATTGGTAATTTTAAGTCTATAAAACTGTAATTTATTTTATTATTATATTATTTATTTTATTGCGTCCAATGTTCAATTAAACAAACCAAGCGAATTCGGTTGCTATCGTTACATCGCCGCCCACTACCTAACATGACAATGGGGTGAGGTGAAAAATACGAGTAGATTTGGACTAAAATCGTCGGCCTTCTCTATTAAATCATTATCATTTTTGTTCGTATTGCCGTCCGAAATATGTTGTTGATTTGTATGTCGTAGGTTTTTTAAAGTCTAACCAATCAATTTCGTTTGCTGTTAGAAGTTAAGAACATAAAACATCTTTTCAAATTGTCATTTTGAATCTAGTTGTTATGAACGCTATGGTTATATTGTTGAAAACACCGTTTCGATGTTGGAAGTGATAGAAATTAATTACCTCTTAAAAGCAGGTAAACCTATTTATATTTCATCGTTTTATTATGTTAAAGTCGCGTAACTATTCGTAATCTAATAATATTTCAACAATTTTACATAAGGTAAACGATGGTTTAAATAGTTTCCTTATTCAAATCGAACATTATTTAGTGTTTTAGTATCGAGTTTCTGAATCAGGATTTACAAACCATTTTAGGTTAGAATATTAAATCATTAATTGTAATGTACAATCTCTAATAATCGAAGATTGACTATCAAATAATTTAACTATATTTGACAGGAAAGAAGTCTCATTTGTTTCCTAGCAAATTTATACATATTATAATTAATACTCATGTTGTTTATAAAGTAATGGTTTTTTGTTGAGAATTATGTTTACATTTTATATGAAGTTCTCATTATAAAGTGTAATCATTTTAGTTTCACCTTTAATCCATGTCAGTTTTTAAATATAGAAAGTATGTCAACTAATGTATTGATATACTACGTATACGCAATATTATATTCTTCGACGTACAGAATGTTGCAAGCTCTGATTTAAATAAGGCGTTCAGTATTTAAATACATAGTCAATTTTTATTAATTTAGTTTTTGTATTATTTTGAAAGTTAATATTGAGTATAGTCATTACTTCATTAGTAAGTACAAACGATTTACAAATATTTTAAAATATAATTGTTTTAATTTAAATTGATTGATATATCAATAATGTATGTGGATAATAATTTAATTTTAAAAATATTTTTTATCATATATACTTATATACATATTAATATATGTATAAGAATAATTTATTTTAATTTTTGGTTGTTTCCTAAAAAAAAAATATTTGTTAAAATTTAAACCGTGTAGGATTAGTATATTACTTTGGTTAAAAGAGGCTCAAATGTATTTATATACTCATCGAATTTTGTTTATTTTTTGTATCACGAAAATTATAAATCATCGAAGTGTTACGAAATGGACCAGTATATCATTGTTCCCATTGGCTATAGTTGTTTTGTGTTTTATACCTACCGTGCGAAATATCCGGGAGACTTTAACAAAAGGTGGCCAAACGCATGACATTCAACTTTAAATGTGTGTCAATAATAGATACCATATTGTTTCACCAAAAATAGATTTTGCAATTTAAATACATTTTTTGTCGATTTACACATACGAAAATAATGTTATACGTTTTTTTCTTCTCTAAGTTTGAATTAAATTCTAAAACGTGTTTGTGATTATAGAACCTAGATATTGTTATCAATATAAGCTATATGAAAAACGTTAACTATCGAAAACTTTTGGCACAGCAATTGGTGAATAAAATATCTTATTATTTTAATCTTATAAAATGTTTTGAAAAAAATGTCTTTCGTTTGCATTTGTTTATAATAATATTTGGAGTTCTCACTTATAGTCATAATATTCATTTTTGTTTAGCCGATATCTATTGGTTTTTGTGTGCTATCTTACAAGACCGACGCAGATCACCGTTTGCTTCGTTGATCACAGTACTAGATAGAGATATATCAGAATTTCGATGTTGAAATGATGATGATATAAGTGTTTTATCAGACTTTTTAGATCGGCTCATCTTTTTTATTATAACACGTATTACGGAAGCCTGTAAATAACACATGTTGTTTATATAATGTATCATTTAGATATAACCTATACAATAGATTTGCATTTTGCGCGTCACTTTTTATTCGATAGTTGCAGCATGCATTAAATGGAAATATTTTTCATTCAAACTGTTGTTGGTATGATGTCAAATGTGAAGAGAAATTGATTCTAACGAGTGAGTTATTTGTTTTACCGCGCGCGTAAATATTATTATAATATATTAGTGTCGCATATAGTCAAAACACAATATTATTTCGTGTATTGAGTAATGAGTTTACTTTCGATTCGAAAGACTGGTGTCATTAATGCCGCGACGCACTAATTTTACACACACATATATATATATATATATATATATATATATAGGTATATATATATTTTGTAGGTATACGTCATACGATTTGTATAATTTTCTGTTCGGTTATTATAGTATTAAATTTGCTCAGGACCCTATTTAGAAGTGATGTGTGCCCAGAAGCGATCAAGCGACAGAAAGTTGAGGTCTCTTATATCATTCGTAACCAGTGAAAACTGTACCGAAATACGCTTGTATATTCTCTTAAATCTATGTTAACGACAACATTAATAGTTCGTAAAATTATGTGAAATTTTTCTATTTAAATTAACTTAATCTTTAAATATTTAAGACTATATTATATTCATAAACGGCGCGTATTTAAGACTAACTCAATATCGTTTATCGTATACCGTTGCTGCTTGATGATAATTCGAGTGATAATAATAACGGTTCAAATAATAATATTAATATTATTATATTTTATTTTTATTGCAAAAAATAAAATACACCACGTTACATACATTTTATTCGTAATTTAGTATAGTTTGTTGTTTTAGATTCTGAGGAATGCGTTGATTTATTACCATCATGTGTGCATTTTTACTCTCTGTCATTACGGTTTTGATTAGAAAACTTGATTCGATTATCGACTTTAATCATGGTTTCTGGTAGAAAATGTTGTCTAGATATGTACCAATCTTGATGACATACGGTCATGATTTTGAATTTCCCAACTGTTTTCCAAATAATCACGAAAAATTATAGAACAATGGTGAAATATACGATATACTCTGGTTTTCAACGAAATCGATTTTTATTCGAAAACGGGACAAAAGGTCCTATAAATATTTACCGTAGTGATTTTAAACATGCATTGAATAATTATTTTAGTATTTTATTAATACCATTTAACTATCGAAGTATTTCAATGTTTTTCTTTTTAAATTTAAAATAGCTTGCAGTTTTTCGATTATTTTAAAATTCTAATCGGTTAATGTTTTTGTTGTTGTTAATATTTAGTATTTAATCTCGGAAAATAAATATAAAACTATTCTTTAGTTTTTTCCCTCTGCTATATTAAAATATTGAAAATTAATTTCGTTTACCCTACTCTTTTTGTGTGCACGCTGGCTAGCATCAAAGCTTTTTTTATTCCGACTTGTGACATCTTGAGCTTTAATAATTAATAATTTAACATAGAAATAGTAAAATTTATATTTGTTATACCTGCGCCCTATTATAACATTTGCATTGCATTGCATTGCATTGCATTTGCATTGCATTTTACTGGAATATCATATAATAAATAAATTTACACCATGTCTTTACTGGGTGTTTTCAAAGTTTTCATATCTATCTCTATTTACTGACTTGACCGCAAGCAAGCATTATTAAACTATAAAATAAATCGAGTATGTATGTGACGCGTAAAAAAAAATATACTACCACTACACGCACCAAGTACTTCTATCACGTGAAAACGAGAGCTCAATGTCCTCTGTGCAGTGCGCAATAGGTACTTATATATATATTATAGCATTGTTGGTTAAATCGCAATGCGGTGGTCGCGATCGGTCGATCTCGCGACTTTCCTCGTTGGCGTAACCGGCGGCGCGGTTGTCACACTCCAAATATCATTTGGCGTCAGAAATTAAACGGCAGTCTTCTAACTAGATTGCGGTTTGCAATATAGTTATGCGATTATTACTCGGGTACGTGTTAAATGGAGAGGTAATAGAGTGAACTCTCTTCGTTTTAAATTTGAATTGTTTAAACCGACGACTACGCGTGCAACATTTCCGTTAAAAATCCCAACGCGATGCCTGGAATGAGGAAGGATTACGTGATCAATTTGATATAGTTTGGTGCAATGTTCATTTGTGAGTGAAAGAGCCATCTTAAGGTGGATCAGCCTATATTTTTATTTTCTTTAGAAAATGGATAATTAACAACATGTAAGCGTATAATAACTTTTATTGTTTTAGCAAAATTCATTGAAATACCCGAAATTTCGTTAAAATTTGATTTTCTGACGCTTATAAATTTTGTTCGCGACTTACCGATATGTTTTTATTTGTCTATTCACTAGAAAGAGAAACTTAAGTAGAATCTTGTTTAACATTTTCAAGACTTAAATGTCGAAATTGAATATTTTATGAATTTTATATGTAATTTTAATAGTGGTTTTTTCAAAATTTGAAATTAAAACGTTTTTAAAAAAAATTGTCTGAGGATATTCCTCGATAACGTTGAGAAATTCAACGACTTCCCGAATCAACGAAATTATAGACTACCAAAAACCACCCATGATTAAACCAAGTCTTCTAGTCAAAATCGTGTACACATACGCCGACACAAAAATCATAACGTAACGCATTTACACATATCGCGGTAAAATCAATGGATTTCTCGTTTCACCGAGAATCTAACATGTTTGATATTGGTGTATTTCGGCGGTGGCGCATCGCGTACGAAACGTATTAGGCGTCTTACGTACAGACGATGTTTTATGTTAATTATTATTCGAAATTTTCTCTTTCGTAACTTCTGCGATGTAATACCCGCGCTGTTCTATCTCGGTGTGTGTAAACATTGTATGTATCAATTAAATTATTCGTGTCTAGTATAAGACACGATGGTGTCTAGTGCGTAAACACACTAGTCATTAATAGAAAGTATATTATAGAAACGTCGAAGCCCCGTGGTTAAATCGTGCGCATACTTAAAAAAAACCGAATTTTGTGCGATCCGATCGATAACATCATCGTCGCGCGCGATTCATTCTCAAAGTCTAACGCGACGATAACAATGACATCATCATCGTGTTGTCTGACATCTGTATTCGTATAACACGAGTTGCATGTTAACCGTCGTCGTCGTCGATTTTACTCGAGGCATTTCAAACGACACCGAAAAGAAAAACAAATGACCATCGAAATCCCAGCCCCAGTCGTACGTAACTCGAGTTTTTTTTTTCTTTTTATCACTCACTAGCGTCCGAACGCGGTAAATGCGTACGTAATTTTTGATACCACAATCCACTACGTACGTGTACACTACGGTCAACCGTTCTCGTTCGGTACACGCTGTTGACGAACCGCCACACGTACTTTTGTAATTTCGTCTCGTGCTCTAGTAATAGCGTTTTGTTCCGTTTTCGATAAAACGAGACAACATTGCGAACGGTTAAACGATATTTTTACGAACGATTTCTCCGTGGCGTAACGTTTAAATACCCCGCGCAATCGACTGAAAATAATCGCGTTGTGCCGAATTTTCTCAACAGTGTTTTATCATTATTTTCAATTTGAAACCACGACAGGATCTATCGGCGAGGTAAAATAAATACGTACGGCCGGCCGTACTGGCGATATCGATCGATCGATCGATCTCTGGAACAACAGTTGCCGTTTACGGTAAATTATTGTTTTATATGCCTATCGGTTAAACGGCAAGGCGCGGGAGGGAGATCCTCGTCGAGCACACGACAAACTGCAGAACGTTTAGCGGCAGCGAATCCCCACTCACTACATAAACTCGTATTTATATATTTCGTATACAATATATATATATTTAGGAAATTCGATTATACGCGCGTGTCAAGTCGGTCGGAAAACTCGCGCGGTACACTTAAACATACGTCGAATAATCTGCCGCGACACCTTTTTCGGGTTAAAAAGTAGCGAAACGACACGGCCGATACGCGTACAGTATACAGTATTATATATATAATATGTACTACTGCAACCGCAGGCGTCGCTTCTGCCGAGTTTATTGCACCCCGCGCGAAAACCGTCCGCGTCTCGTCGCAGTTGTATTTGAGATTTAGTCGCCCACGGGCCATAAAGATTTCGCGCTCTATATATGCGGCGGGCGGTCTTGTTTATAAACTGCGAAGACGTCGTAGTCAACACGCAGTTTCCGTCTGACCTGGGGTCTCGGGAAGAGGTTTTTATTTCGATGAAAACGAAACGTTCAATTCGAACGTTGAAGGAGGAACGTTCGTATTTAAAGTCGATTACATAATTGTTCTGTTTTCATAACGATCGATAATAATATTATTATTGTTATGCAAAGAACAGAAAAAAATTAAACATTCTGTTTTGTATAATATAATTAATATGTTTCGCCGTATTAATTATAGTGCCGACGTGAAACGATCAATATTATTATTGGCCAAACGGATCTATACTTTTCCGAAATTATAGAACGGTCATTACCGAAAACCGACATTTTATGTCCGTATGAATTATGAATAATTTATTAAATTGTTTTCGCCGTTCGAGGTTCACGAACATGTTATATACTCAATAATATACAACAAGTCGTCTTACATACGCATAGAAACCGCACAATATAATATTATGATTAACTGTATACGTGTTTATTTTAGTTAATCGTCTGAATTAACGCTTTAGTAAGTAAATAATAATAGAATGTGGGAATAAAATATCGACGGTGGCGGTTCTTCGGGGGCCCCTGAGAATATTTTTCCGTGGAAAAATAACCATCCCGTGACACAACGCGGCCCCGAAATAGATTGCATGCGAATGAACTTAATTGCGACCGGGTGCGGCGTACGAGTTATTCTCTCGTCAGGTACAAATAGAAAAAACGCACTCACTCAACAAAGTGTCTATCGCGAGTCGCGTGCAGTATGAACTACTCGAGTTACGAACGAGTTATAAATCGAAACCCGTGTTCAATGGTTTTTTTTCGAAATCGAGAATCTAACGACGACTCGGAAGAAAATCAAAAAATCAAAAATAAAACCGTATCCCCGAAGATCCCATCGCGTGCCGGCGTCGGCGGCGGCGAAGAGATTCGCGCGCAACCCGTTTCCCCTCCCCCGGACGCGGCGCGCGGTAGAGGGGCGGCGGGCACCGTCGACGACGGGTCGCGCGGTCGACGCGTGCACCGTCGCCGTTCAGTGAGTACCATGAGGCGCGCGTGGCCGCCCGTTTACCGTCCGCCGAACCAGCAGAAAGTCGTCTCGTCCGTAGCTGCGGCGACGGCGGCCATCACCGCGGTGGCGCCGCAGCCGCAGCCGCCGCCGACGACGCGTTATCGCCGCGAGACCGCTCCGGCCGGCACGTGTTACGTTATCGCCGCGCCGTGTTCGTGCGGTAGTTCGCCGCCGCCGCCGCAATCGTCCGCGGGCCCGCTGACCGTCCGCAATCAGCAGCAGCAGCAGCAGCAGCAGCAGCAACAGCACCACGTCGGGTTCGCGGCCCAACGCCATCACCGCGGGCCGCCTCCGCCGCCACTGCCCGCCCGCAACGGCGGCGGCTGTCCGTACCGGTGTTGCGCGGCCCGAGCGCAAAAGTCGCCGGCGCACCAGCACGACCAGCACCAGCAGTACCAGTACGCGCAACGGTACCCGCCGCAGCACCATCCGCAACAGAGGCGGTGCGCGTACGTCAGGCCCCGGCCGTCCAGGTCGCTGGAGAACCTGCTCAGGGTCGTCGAGCTGGACGAGACCGCGCAGGCCGCCTCCGCCGCCGCCGCCGCGGCCGTCCATCGCGGCGTGTACGACAAGAGCTGCCATTACGGCAATCCCAGGCGCAAGATGAAGGCGCCGGGCAAGGAGAACAAGCACGCGTGGAAGCGCCGGTCCATGGAGAGCCTGCTGTCGGCCCGGGACGCCGAGGCCGCCGCGGCCTCGGCCGCCCGGGACGCTCCGTCCAAGAACTTCGAATTCTTCCGCCACGTAAGCCCCGTGCAGATTTTTTCGTCCTTTTCCCGTCTGTCTCGCGACGGTCCTCTTAACGCCTCGGACGTTTCGGATTCGTTTTATGCGTGTCAGTTTTTTTTTTTTTCCTGCGTCGTTCGATCGTGCTACCCACGGAGACGCGCGTTTTGGGTCGTGTGTTTAGTTTAGTCGTGTGTTCCATACGATTATGATGATAAAAACAGTTTTTTTTTTTACAAGTTTTCGGCGTATTTTTATTTGCATACCTCCGAGACGTTTTAAGGACTTATTTTGAACTCGTTTTTAACTCCGCGTCTTGTCTTTTGGCGTGTATTTTAGAAATTACCGACAATTATTGTCAGTGAAATTCATTTGGTTTTTATATTTTCTAATTTATATCGAGAAGATACATTGATACACGGATTTCCAATTATATTGTTCGTGATTCGTTTTTTTACTAGATGTATGCGATTCCGCGGTAACTTTAATGCCTTGAAGCTGTTATAACGTTCATAAGTATAACTCGATTTTCTTCATAGTTTAGAAATACGAGTACATATCTTTTCTTTTTATAATTTTCTAGTTCATATTGTTTTTTTTTTCTTCGTACATATTTGAACATTTCGGTACATATAATTATGCGCGTCTTTAGTGCTTATAAATCCGTCCCCTAGTAATAATTATTTTTAAAATCCGGGTAATTAAATTGACCAATTGAATCGTAAAAACGACCGAATTACTATAATGTTAAATTTTAAACACGCAAATGCACACACCGCGCACGATCTAAATGACGCCACTGCAGGTTCGCCGAATAATTTAACTGCAGCGTGGTTTGCTAATAAATCCATTGTGCGCGATGTGGGAGGTCGCGCGGTCGGTCGCCTTAGGCGAAAATTCGTGTATCCCGGAGAGTTCGTGTAGTGGCGGGTCTTAAACCTAAGTGGCACGCGTGGATCCCCGACGGAGTCAGTTTTCAAATCGATTGTTTTTTCACCAATACTGTTCGAATGTCCTTTTGTTATATCTCGTGTCACCAATACCGATTTTTGATATTTCATTTTTAATCGTATTATCTATCGCATAAGTACGTAATAACATGCACACTTGATAATCACATTTAATCAATTCGATCGTATAAAATAATAACTCATAAGTGTATATTTCCATGAACGATTGCACTTTTGCACACCGTCGTGAATTATCAGAAGCCTCGGGCTTGAGCTTAAGTACCGCTTATGTATATAGTTTCTTGTCGACATCTCATCTTATAGTCAATTATCGACTTTTTTTTTTTTTTTATGTGCGCGAAGACGAGAACTGTTTGCGCGTTTTAGCCGTACCAGTGACGGCGTCTCTCTTCTAGACGGCGGACGACGTTTTTATTGTTGATTATTATTAATTTTTTTTATTCATCGCTCAATAACGTGCGCCTCTTATTTATTGATTATTCATCGTAGATTCTTGGCTGTGCGAGAGTCCGGATATGAAAGAAAACAATTTTACGTTTTCGCGTTAATCTTCTACAAAATGTCGTCGGTCGCCTAGCGTTCAATTCGGCCAATTCAAATACGGCCGACGTGTTCGAAGAAAACGTTTGAGTACGTTTTGTTATTTTTATAATAATAGTCGTACGTTTTCTTTTCTTTTCAATACAAAACGCCGTCTATCGTGGGCGTATTGTTTATTTGTTCTATACCTCTCGAATAATTTCTGTCACAAATCGCAAAACGTTATAATTCTGTTAATATTATATATTTTAATACATAATACAATTTTCCGTGCCATTGCTCGTTTATATTACATTTTAGTCCGCTTATTTAATTTCTCTAAATTTCATTATAATTCCTTTTTAAATTTATATTAACGAGCCGTAAAAGTGGGGTGATATACTTTTGTTGTGCGTTTTTTTTTTGTCCATACTTGTATTTGCTTAAATCGAATTTTCGTGACAATTTTATGGTCCGACGCTACACAATTTCTCGATTTATATACGTACGTATATAAATACATTCGTAGAGATACGTTTTAATTCTATCGTTTTCAGTCGCTTTCATTTTAAGTCATAGTCGTGCGTGAGATCGGTAGTGTTTAATTACCAAAGGACGTCAGGTTTTCAGATTGACATCGTTTTCCGATCCGCCGGCTACGGATGAAAAACGTCTACCTGTATGTGTATTTACTTAGTCGCACGCGCGTATATCATCATGATTCGCGTTACGTAAAACCTACCTGATTGGAAATATTTGCGATTTATAATATGGGTTGAGCGTTTAAAACAGCCGAAGAAAGTCATTTTAAAAAATATTCATGTTAAAAATGTGTAATTATGACGATTTCGCATTAAAAACGGTCTAAATATAGATAAATCATTTTATTTTATTTTTTAACATAATAATCACAGTTTACTTCGCGCTAATGAGATTGTTTTGTACGTCCGAGAAAACCTATAAGGATACGATATTTCGTAGCGTGCAGTCAGTGTATATAACCTCTTTCGTATTAATAATCTGTACACACACTCGTATATATTCGTAGTTATTATATTATCGTTATTATTATCATTATGCGGTTATAAGATCGTTTCGTCTGAATAGCGTGTGCCCCGTACGAAACGGTGTTACGTTCGGGGCACACGTCGTCGCGTCGGCCGGGTCGTTTACAAGCGGCGGCGCCGCGAAACTCTCCGGACAAGTCTTTCCGTACACTTCATTTGGCGCGCGCGCGCCGCCGGAGACTCACCGAGAGAGGAGGTCCTGCTCTTTTCGATTAATTTATTCGCCGATCGCTGTTGTTGCCAGCCTAGTCGGCCATGCTATACGTCCGTCGACGTAAACTAGTTTTCATTATATTGTATCGAAAACTGTACCGGTATGATTGCTCTATGCGATCCGTCGTTGCACGTCCGCACGTATACATATACTTTTATATACGCGTGTTTATCTCTATATATAAATATATATATATGTGTGTACGTGCACGTGTGCGTATAGAAGATACTTTCGCTGTTGTCTTAAAGGTTGCGCGTAAGATGAATTCTTGAAAACCGGAGTAAATGATTTTATTTATTGAAAAACGGCACGAGCGCGAAAAAAAAAAAGAACGATCCTGTCGGTTTTCACTTTTGGAAACTAGTTTTTGTCACAAACACACGTTACTATTTATATACGTGTTACAAAAAAATGTGTGTGTGTGTGTGTGTTTGCGCGTGCGTGCGTGCGTGTGCGACGGTCAGTGTCGAGGTGTACACGACTTTTTAAACGCGCGAAACATCGGAAAGAAACAAACCGTCACGGATAAGGGGGAAGAAGAAAGATCAAAATGTTCAACGTACGTAAAACGGATAATGTCGTCTACTATTGGTGTTGGCCGCTCGCGTTACGTTTGAAAGCGATCTCCGAGCGTTTTTGCTCTGGCATTTTCCTCCATTCCCTTATAGAAATCATATTATCGTCGTCGCGTAGAGGTGTATGAAAAATAAATGTAGGTGAAACACATCGTATATAAACGTTCACCGCGACTAATGCGCGCTGTGTTAATCGCTGTAGCGTATTACCGCGGCGGCGGCGGCGATATAATTTGTGTGTACCACTAGTATAATAGCGTCGAATCGGCCGGACGAATAAATGATAATGCCTATCAATGGGCGTCTGGGCGGTATTGCGAATATTCAATTATTAAACACTTGGACGACACATTAGCGAAAATTAGAAATCCGATTGAGATCCGGTCGGTATTGTTACATCGTCGCGGGCGTAAAATGGGAAGCAAATATTATTCTAATACAATATTGATTTTTTTTGATCATTCGATTTTATTATAATCGGAGCGTTTCATTGATATTATTTTTTGGACGCGCGTAGTGTTAAAAAGCAATCTCGCGTTGTAATTAACAACGATTGAACAGATTGATTTTTTTAAGAGACCGTGTACTCGAACTTTTTTGCGAACTACAGTCGTATGTAATTGTTTCGTCAACAAATAGATTTTTTTTCCCTGATAAATTGTAAATTTTTAACAAGTTTTAAATCAATACGTATCCAGATTTCCTCACGGAATCATTTAAATATACTGCTGTGTTTGAAGCGTAACGACACTGAGTGAGATAATGTTATATTATAATAGTTTTAAAAAATGTTATAAAAGTATTAAGTATGGAAAGTTTTTTTTTCTTTTGCACTGCGTTTTATCGGAGTCTTCTTGGTATTCAATTCATGCCAGATGGGACGTTACTTATATCCAAATATAGCCATTAAAAATGTACTTCGTATTATTTTTCAACACGCGAACAGAAAGTTCTGTTAAAAACAAAATATCACTCGGTAAAGGTCTAAACTGTAAATACGCATATAAAAAGTAAAATATATTTCATAAAAGTTTTGATATTTTAAAGTTATTTCTTTGAAACTTAAAACACTTAATAGACAAATAAATAAATTCCGAGTAAGAACACAACATTAAAATATGATAGGTTTATACTATTATGATGTTTCATTGACACATTTTGCTATTGCCTATGCTTTGAACATAATAATTCAGTTAAAAGTAGAAAAAAATCCGTATAACTTAACCTACCTAAGTAATAAACAAAAGCAAAATCGCTAATAAATTAATTATATTAGTTATAATTATAACTTTTAGCTGCCCAATTTACACAATTAGCTATTTAATCTCGAATCATGTAAATTTAATCAACACTTTATTATTTGCATTCAATTATTTACACCACAAATAAAAACCTACTTAATGTACACAATTTTTTTTTTTTTTTAGAAAGTTTCATAGTAATTATTTTATAGTACACCTATATAATACGAGTATATCGGTGTGTGTACACGCTATACTTATATATATATGTGTTCTCAAGGTACCTAATTATGATCGGCGCCATTCAAATGGGCATTATGTTAATGCGTTCCATGTTCAAACGAATTAGAATCGTGTATAGGAATTAAAATAATCGTGAGCGTTTATGCGAATATTGAAAATGTTTATTGAAAAATTTAAACAATACACAAAAGAAATTGAGAATTTTGTTTCTCCACCGCGTTATGATAATTTATTATTATATACATTTTGTCTCGCGATACTCGTAGGCGCTGCAGTCGTGACGCCGCGCCGGTCGCACGAGCATTACGAGTCCGGACCGTTGTTCGGGATGTCACTGGATGATGTGAATACGACAATGTCGCTAGTACGACGAAGATTTGAATATTTCGTTCACGACCGCGTTAATCTGCGGTCGCGTTGGCTCGGCGTTTAGATGATAACTTACCGATTTCGTATGAAACGCGTTTGATCGCGTTTTAGCCGTCGCGCGTCGTGTAAATTTCACGTCGTTTTTAATCTTCTTTCACGGGACCGTTTTTTTTTTTTTTTTTTTCACTATCGTTTTATTCTTTCGCTCACGAGTACCGCGGCGGCAGTCGACGGCAAAACGCTGCGTTTCTCTCGATATTATTTCATTGCGCCAGCGGTCGGTATTCGCTCGTCGGGTTTTCTACTGCTGCACAATATTATTCGATTGGCGCGCCACCGCGTGCGAATTCAATATGCACCTCTGTAAAATATATAATCTTATCGGTGTGATGCGCACCGAGCGTATATATACATATTTTTATGCAGTTACGCTGCACCGTCACCGCGCGACGTGTGTTATTCACATTCGACTGACTTGTGCACCGCCGCTGGTCACTATATTATTATAATTTTTTTTCTCTTCGTATAAACCGCTAATTGCTCCGCGCGCGTCGTATCTTAACGAGACCAGTGTTCAACACACACACACACACACACACACACGCCGTATGTATCGGAGTAAATAGGGTCGTAGGGGTTATTTTCGATAAACTGCTTCTTTCGACGGTATATCGCATAAATGCGCACTTTTTATAATCATCTATACGTGTGTGGTGTAAAACATTAGAGTGGCGCGATAAAAGGCGAGTTTATAATATATTGTGTGGCGAGTGTACGAAACGACGAGTTTTCCGTCGAATTGTATAACTGTGCGATTGAGCTACGGCGAATGTTTGTTTTCTTACATCTGTTGAAACACTCGTGGCAAGTACGATCGGTGTACACTGTCAATAAATATTTGAATTCGGACTGTAAGTCTAGTATGCACGTATGCAAATAGAAAAATCGGGGCATGAGAAATTCGAGGAGAAGGTGAAAAAAAGAACACAGAAATAATCTCGAGAACAAATGTTTTTTCATCACAATTCAAGTAGGTATATCGATATACATTCATTCGTTGTTTTTTAAAGATCGAGTATTTCTTTGCGCGGGCTCTATTGTTTCCGGGAAGATGTATTTAAATGGCCTCATACTCGAGTTGCGTCCCATTCTTCTTAGACTATACACCGAGAAAATTAATTATAACCGTTCGATTGTGTTTCGCAGCGCACAAATTAAAAATTTAATACTTTCTTAAATTATTCCTTTGAATATAGAGTGAACGTATCTGCTAAGTATACAACCGAATAACATAAAATCCCCAAAACATACAATAACAAAACTCGTTGCGCCATATAAATTGTGAACTTTTGACACATGTTCAATTTTTATCTATGAATCTTAATAATTTGACTAAAAATAATAATGCGAATTCATTAAGTTATTTATTATTATACTAATTTCTTAGCGATTCTGGTTAACTTCGTTTTCGTCAATATCCCGCCCACAATGACCTTAATAACAATAACAATGAGGTTTTTTTCTATCGGGTCGGTGGTAAACGAAATTGATATTCAGTCTTCCTATTCCCCGCCTTAAACCGCCATTACATCGGAGATGAAAACCTTTAACTTGATCATTTCATATGATTTGAAATCGTTTATTATACATTTATTTGAAATTTCTAATAAAATATTAATTTATTATTATATTAATGAATTAAATTTTACTTTCGACATTCGCAAAGCGATTATGATATTAAGTTAGTAATTAATATTAATTTCTCGAATTGACATTATTCATATAAATCATATCAATCACGTTTCTCAGAGTATAATAAATTATACAAGTCATAGGAAAATGAACAAATTAAAAACAAACATGGATTTTTTATAAAAATTATTAAAAGCTTCTGTGCACGAGGGTAAGACCCCCTCGAAGGCGCCCTTGTCGACGCGATAGTGGACTGCGCGGGCGGACTAGAAACCCGCAGGACCGTGACTACCGATAACAACGACTCCGAGTCGTTACATACGTCGGACAAACCGCAACGTGCGGATCCCGTCTTTATTTTCTAATTTTTCTTATAAACTCGCGCGCGCGTGAACGATTTACCGCGATAATAATACTATAATTATCAATAATATTGCGAGAACGTGTGATTGAGTGTGCGACTCGATGTGCGGTTTATTGATATCGCGACCGAGAGCGGCGCGTCCCGTCGGCGAGTGAACGCACCGGCGCACGTTTCCGACCTACATAGTACACGTCATGTTATTAATATTATTTACTTCGTGTCGAAAAATACGCGTGGAAACTCGAACGAAATGTAAATCGACAGTGTTTCTTTTTAGTAACGAATATCCCAATAAGCAAACGGAACCCGAAGTCGTAAGGTCGATAGTGGCGCACTCGGAGAGGGAGACTTTGCAGTCGAAGTCTCCTCGGACTATTATTGTATCCTTGTAGATAGTTTTGGAAACGGTAATCGAACCAACTTCTGTGTTATACGTATTATCGTCGGTACATTTTGCCAATGAAAAAGATAAGTTAATTAATATTATGACTACGTCGTTTTCAGATTTTTTATACCAATCATTACCGTTCGATATAGTATTATGTAAACCTTATTGTGTACAATAAACATTTCAGAGCCCCCACGAACGTTTGTGACAGTTTTCGATAGATATAATGCGCGATTATAATATGCGTCGCGTTTGTATCCCTGGTATTGACGTTCGTTGCGCTCGTTTGTTTCAGCCGACGACGACGACGGGCTTCGGCGGCAACAAGACGACCGCGGCGACGGCCAACAACACCGGCGACGGGCAAATGGACGGCAGCGGTTTCGGCGACCAGAACGGCAAGCCCAGGTTCATAGCGGTCACCCGGCTGGAGGACGTGCAAGCCGTCCGGTGCGCCGAGTTCCACCCGCACGGTTCCGTGTACGCGGTCGGATCCAATTCGAAAACGCTCCGGATATGCGCTTATCCGAAAGTGACGGACATCAGGTCAGTTGCCCGGCCCCGGGGTCAATATGCATTTATTTATTTTTTCCATATTAGAGAGATATTATTATATTATTATTACCGTTACCGACCACTCGGTTTTCTATACGCATTGTAATATTATGAGATCGTTTTACCGCGCCGCCGCCGTGTATACATCGATTACCACTGTTCGTTACTTGTCGATGATCCCGGGACATACATATCGTTATGGCCGTCGGTGTACACGGAGTTTATCGATTTAATTTCTCCCACGGAATAGCCCGGGATCGGTATACGTTTCGCGGCGATGTCTACGCGTGTGCGTGTGGGTGATAATCGTTCTTATAAATTTAAAATCGATGTACCGTCGCGACAAATTACGAGCTAAGTAGGATCAACTTCTGTTTTTTTTTTCTCTGAACCGTTTAATCGAATTTCGTTAGAATCTAATTTTCTAACGTTTATAAAAATTGTTTACGACCCTCCGGTCGATATTATTTACTTTAAAGTACTTTTCACTACATTTTCTAACATAAAGTATTGAAATTAAAAGTCCCATAAACTTAAATTTTCCCAGAGCTTTAGTCGGACCAAGATAATTTTTATCGACCATCTCATGCGAACAAAAACTAATAAAAGTTAACTATTTTAAGCATAAATAGCAAAACAATATAGGGAAAATATATAAAACAAAATGAATAGTAATTATAAATAGTGTTTAGTGGTTCGTTATTCATTATATCGTTTCATATTAATCAAACAATTAATATTATTAAATAATAAAACCTTAACAACGTTGTTCGATGGTATCATACTCGTATAATCAGATGGTGCTGCAAGAGTTTATTACGATGTCATTATTTATATTATTACACTTTTACGTGTACCGCCGACGAACGACGACGTGTGATCGCGTCGTCGAGCGATATTTTCGAAACGCACTATCGTACGCGATCCGCCGTCGTGTCTCGTGACTTGAAATCAGAACGCGGCTATTGTCCGTTGAGTAATATCAAAGAAAACGCGCGCGCGCGTTACAATATCTCCGCGCGTCATATCGTATTGTATTCGTATTAGATTTTTGCACATTTGGAACGCTCGACGCCCACAACGCGCGTCGTGTGCACATTATACGGCCGGCGAACGTTGTTTAGCAAAACTCCGGTTTCGATTCCACGCGCGTTTAGCGGGCGCGATCGCGCGAGACAATCGGCCGTAGGTTTATTATTTGTCCCCCTACCGTCCGGCATGCCGGAATGTTTGCCAAAGGAACCGACGGAATATAATATCCTATCCGGTATATTATTTATGTGATTTCGTCGATCCGTTTAATCGTCGACGCGGCCAACGCGCGTTGTTGTTTTGGACGACAAAATCGCGCGCGAAATTCCGAATGTCGCGTTCTTCTCAGCGCGCGGCACGACGCGGTTGTCTGCGCAGGCACACCGTCAACGCGGCTCGAAACGCGGTTAATGTGCGGCGCGCAGCGCTCGGATTTACAGTTGGTTTTTATCGATTGTCGTTAAAAAAAAAAAAAAACATATAATATTGTATATAAATATAAACAATTGACAATTATTTTTACGGTACATGATGACATATTATTATTAGAGTTCGTGTGGTTTGGCGGCCGCCGACGACGTGTAATTTGGTTTGCCACTAATATATAATATTATCATCATCGTCGAGATAAACCGAAACGCGTAATGCGTTTTGATGTCAATTATCGACATTTGCGTCATCGGACGCGAATGTCGTCGTCCATCATAACGGCGGCGACATAATCAGCCGCGCGACTTTTCTTTTTTCTCTACGTCGTCTTAAAAATTGCCCGGATGTTTGTGTACAATCATTCAGAACGTCTAGAAAAAAAAAAACCGTTCATATTTTTATGATCATGTTTATATGATTACTCGCGTTGGTTTTTTTTTCCCTTTGTTTTTTACCACTGTGTTCGCGGTATTTAGAAGTATTTATTTATTTTGATTTTCTCTCGCGGACCCGTTAATGCGTGACGCATAAATAGGAAATATCGTTTTAATCGTAATGCATTTATTTGATACGGCTTAATAGTGTCGTAATAACACGGTGACGTATCATCCCGCTACGTACGTTCTTTACTTTTTAGTGTCCAAAGAAATCTAACGTTATTTATAATCAATTAAAAAAATATAAATATATATATATAAAAGACTCGTCCGGTTTGTAGGTTAGCCATAATCGCGGTCATTTACTCGATTTGTTCAGTAATGAGCCGGCGAGGAAATAATAAAAGAAGAAAAGAAAAGCCCCTTCAGTGATCAGTGAAGCGGCAGTGGTCTGATATTTATAAAATATTATTTGTATATCTGTGTGTGTGTGTGTGTGTTTGTATACTCGTTTATATATATATTGTTTGGTGCTTGGTCGCTATTGAAAACCGAGTGAAAGCTATTATTGCTTACGTTATTCTAATGACTGAGTTGTGTCATTTTTTTCTCTTCAAGTATCGTTCAATTGGAAAAAAAAAAAAATGTTTTTCACGACCGGCGTTTATTATGATTTATGTTCTTTACTAAATTCCGTCTAGTCGATTTGCGGTAATCCAAAATAAACTGTTTGAACTTTCTCGAATCTCGAAATGCCGTATAGTGAAAACCGTAAATTACCTGGATCGTCGCCGTGTCAGACCTGCGCGCAGGTGTTTACTGTTTACGACAAATTCCTGGAACGACGACGTAATGAGCAAATATCGTGTAATAAAGTCTTACGATGGCATAACCGAAAACAGTACACGGCGATATATGAATTATAAAACATATCTCGCGCGTACAACACGCCATAACGCATAAAATATCATATCGATCGGCCGAAGAAACGTTACACAACACCGATCGTAAATCATTTGTGCAACTTGTCAAATTATGATTGGATAAAATATCTACTCGACTGTTTCGTATTCGTCGAAAGGGTTTTTCGTTTTTTTTCTTCTCGATATTCCCGTTGTAAAATGATCGACTATAGTAACCATAATCCGTTTAGTTCCGTCTTCGATTTGTCTTACAGACGTGAACATTTCTTTTAATTAATCGAAATACGGATGAAATCAAACTAGTATTATACACGTTTATATAAAACCGACGACGGCGTAAAATATTTTTAACGGATTCTGTAATTACAAGCAGCAGTGTTTAATAAATACTCTTTAAAATAATTGCAACTGCTGTTGCGGATTAACAGTGTGATATAATTGTTATAGACTTGTCGTTAAACTGGTCTACGCTGGTATAGACACGTGTAATCCTATATGTTTCTCTATGTTTTCATCTGGCGGCGTGTTGGAACTAGATTTTCGATTTCAGACGCACTGATGTTATTATTCGAACTATCAATAATTACATCTGAAATAACAAATAATGCAGTTCATTGCTTCAGCCAGTGGTGCATCATAATACCGCGTATGGTAAATTTCAACTATATATCATAGTCGTTCGTCTTGGTGCAATTCTCTGTGCAAACGAATTGTTTAGAGTAAGAAAAAGTAGAACATTCATTGTTAGAAACGCATCAGCGCTGTGGATTGTTGTTCGTATTAGTGATTGTGATTAGTCGATTGAAAAAAGTTGTTTCCGGATATTAGGTTTAATCAAATTTAAAATAGGAAGTAGAAGAAGAAACGCGGATTAACGGATAGACGTGTGTTTATGGAAGTTAAAAGTCCAGTTGCAGTGTGTGAGAGTTTTTTGAAAATTCCGGGTAAACTCGACGAGACTAAAGAATCGTTGTGTTTATCGTTTGTATTTTACTCGGATAATATACTCGTGTATATATATTTATAATAGGTTTACATTAGAATACTATATAGAGACGACTATAAAAAGTTTTTACAACCACTTGGATGATATCTGCGCGGTGTAGCGAATTATGATTTTTTTTATTTATTTTTATTTTATCGACGCATTATTTTCTCAAAATAATGCACATTAATATTACAGTTTTTTCTCTTACATATACATATATACGTATACCTCGTAAAATTTAGTTTCGAATGTGCGCTATGATTGTATATTCTTCCATCCGTGGTATATCCACCGTATTATCGCGCGTATATTTATGCTTAAAAGATCGAGCGATGCTGGTCGTTGTATTCGTGTAAAACGATGTTTGTATCGCTACGTTTTTATCGTTGTTTGCAACCGAGTGTGCATAGCTAAAATTTCACCGTGACTTCGGACGTCGTCGTTTTTTTCCCCTTTTTTTTTTTTTTATGTTCGTTTTTTGGTCGCAAAAACGTCTCTCTCGACTGGTTTTTCCCATAGCCCGACCTTCGTCGCATAGACGTTTACTTTTTTTTTTTAGTTTTCACCGCTTACACCGAGTTTGCCCGATAAACACCTGGCCAACACTCGCAACGTGAAAAAACAACGAACAACTCGTAACACGTTTTTGGAAACTTCTAAACTCGATCCCGAAGTGCCGTCTCCCGGCCGCCAGTACTAGTCGTGTATCCGAGCAACATATTATTATTGTTATGTCATTACGACGACGTCGTTGTTCCGCCGTTCGCGGCGGCGGCGCGACCGTGTCGCCGCGACAAATGTCAAACGCGCGTAAGTGTGTATTATATGGCGCGTTATGAAGTGTATGAAGAAATTAGTCGCTGTCTCTCCCCGTCTCTCCTGCGTGGTCCTGTATAGGTCGTTATTGGAAAACGATAATCATCATCTCCGTGTCCGCCACACATGGACGAAATGTCAGACGTCGTCGGCGCGTTGTGTAATATTGTTATCACGACGCAACGATTAATTATTTGTGCGGAACTGCCGGTCGCGCGGGTTAATGTTATACGCAGCAATGGAAAATAATAATAAACACTTCCTTCCGGAGGAGGACCGGTCGACTGCGCGCGGGCGCGCGATTCGACATTTAAATATCGCCTTTCACTAATCGCGTTTCGAGACTCGCATGCAGTAGTTGGTCGTCAACAGCGTCCGTGTGTAATATTTACGACGTTATGCGCACCCGCGTGTGTTTATATTTACGTCGATGACCGAGTCTCCGCGATTCTGATTATACGTATTATCGCATATAAACGGCGAGGCGAATATCGAGAAGAAGATGGAAAAAAAAACAACATACGAACATCTAATTAAAAGCGATTTTGTATACCGCCGCGTATATACGTTTTCGGCCGCTTTCGCCGAATTACAAAATAATATATCGTGCCGCCTCTCGTTTTGTAATATATAATATATGTATTGGCGAGTAGTAATACTCGTGCGTGTATAGGATATCCACGATTAGTGCATTCGTTCGAGACGATATTATTACATATTATTTAAATACGCCGTCGAATGGGTCAACGGTGAAATCTATGCGGAAAACTTTTAGGAAATATGACATCACTGCCGCGTACGTCGTGTTACATCCGCTCCATATTTCGTCTGGCTCGTGTCACGTCCGTCTTCCGTCAACAATGTCCACGATATTATTTACCGTGCGATGTTATCGGTACGAAACGCCCACGCACGTCATAATATTATTATCTCTTTTTCGTATTGTACGAGAGTATTACAAATCGATCGTCGAATAGCGTGTTTTGGTCGTAATTGTTATACGAGGAGTTATAAATTGTTTTAACACCGTATATCATCGACGAGACGATATTTTCACTTTTTTTCTCTCTTTCGCGGAAACCGCCGGCTTAGGACTTTGTTTCGATTTCGCCCGGGTAAAACGGCAAAGTAATAATTTAGACGTCAAAACTCCGCCGAACTCGCGTAAGGCCTCGAGGATCGAGGAGCTCTTGGCGATACCGATAACGTCTTGACTTTCTCGCGACGCCCGCCGCAGACCGCGATTACATTATATCCATCGATGGGGATTTTAATTAAAAACCATCATCTATCAAAATTATTTACAACGTCGTCGTTCGTCGATTCAAATTAGAAATTGATGTATCTACCGGCGCATTACCTAAACCTAATCGGTTGTTTGTTTCCACTGTAAATTAAAAAGTAAAACCATTAGGTAATACAGGTTTATAATATAGTTATAAAAACCGCGTGCGTACAAACTGATGTTTTTAACAAAAGTTGTCCACTAAAAAATGTTAAGTTCATTTTCATTAAACGTGGGTTTCCGTGTTCAATCGAGTTTTGGCATCTTAGCATTGACATTTATTAATGTCATTAGAAAGTCTGTAATAATTTTTTATGCGTTAAAATCTTTTAAACAATATCTTAAAATAAAGTGATGTTGAATTTCATATAACTTACATAAGTTTATAAAAAATAAAAGAAGGATTTTCGTGCGTTTTTTAAAAAAATTTTACAAGTAAAATATCCCCACGCGTCGATTCGATTCCGGTTTTTGTGTTGGTACTTATTAATACTAACATGGACATGACGTATAACACGAGAGTATGTATTTTTTCGCACACCAACTCGCTTATTATAAGATTTAATAATAAATTACTGGTTTTCATAACATCCGTGCGGATAGGCTACCCTGCAATAATCAATATGATATAAATAATAAATATTAATTAATATTAACTTGATGTGAACCATTTACATATTTTAATCCTGATTGCTTATTCAGGTGGCTTTCGTTTGTACTAGATTTATTTAGACACCTCATAAGTCTAATGCATTAGTCGGGCCAGTTTACACACATCATTTTGGAGAATATATGGACTACGTATTTAAGTCTGAGTTATACTATACTTTTTAATTTGTAAAAGTAACAGTTTCCTTCTTAGTTTTAGAGACTTAAGATTATCAATTTATATTAACTGATACGGATAAAAAAATAATGTTGTACACATTTTGTAAATGTGATTTGCTTTATTTCAAATTTTACAACGTTTCTATTCAAGACGATTCTTTCCCACCCGGAACCGTGTCGGTGAACTAATATTTTATTTTTCCCAATTTACCGATGAAATAGCTCTTTTATTTATAAAAAAAAAAACAACTTAATATTCAAATTAAAACTTGAAATTTTTGCCGAATAAAAACTTTATTTATAGTATAGAAATACAGAAAACGATAATATTACGAATTTGGTCGGATTTACGTATTGTTATTTTTTTTTCAAATTATATAAAATAGCACACCTTTCTAAATATTAAAATACGAGTAAATATCTCGAGATTCTCTTCTTATAGTAAATTAATAAATATAACGCGTTAAGTTCCTAACTCTCTGTTTTATCTTTCCTAAACGTCGGTATCGTGTTACTTTACTCGCCGTCAATTATTATCACTTGTACGTTGCACAATACATTATGAAATTACATGAGTGGTGAAAAAAAAAACACAATCATCGGGCGAATGATTTTAATTAAACCGGCAGTTTGAAAAATGAAATTAACCAAGTAATATACGTGTAATTATATTTAATTCGTTAAGCAACGCATAGTTACAGATTTCCGCTTACAGTATGTATATTCTATTTATTGCATAAAGAGACTCTCGAGATTAGTAAAAAATCAATTTTCTATACTATTCGAGGGGACGTAGAATATTGTTATTTTTCTAAAACAATCGTTGTCTAGTATGCAAACCATAGAATAGCCGGTATAACACTCGAGTACGTGGATATTACGGTATGGCGGTTACACGAATGCTTATTTAGCGTCACCCGACCAAGGATATTATTTTATTACCTACATCGGCGCGTGTCGGCGTCCATAAATATATATATATATAGGTACGTATATATTGGCAAGGACAATACTTGAGCCGTTTTATTCGCGCGCTTTAATTTTAAATTGAATTCTCATCGCGTGAATATAATATATTATACGATTGCGGGTAACCCGTAATATTTCGAATGCGTTATTTTGTTGGTTTTTTTTTTTTGGCTTTTTCTCTCGTAGATTTAATTTTTTTTTATTCACATTTAAAGAAAACATTATGACCTAAACAATCGTAAACCGAATCCATAACGGCAACGCGTACGCGGCACGTAATATAAGAATATAATAATATAATATCAGCCTGCAATAGGTAGGTAGGAACGCGATTCGCGTGGTGGTATACGTGCGGAGCTCGAAAACCGAAAACGCTCGACGTTAACCAGAACGTGTGTTGGATATCTATAGGAATGACCGAATACCGGAAAACGTTCTTTTTTCGTCGTCTTCTCGATTTATATCGTCCGGTCCGAGCGTTTCGGCTTATTTATGAAAAATAAAAACAAATATGTTTAAATATATAATAATATAACTCATATAATAATAACAAAATATTATTAAATATATAAAATATAATATAATACCTATGTAAAAGAATAGAAAAGAAAAAAAAAATGCGACTACGGAATTATATTGTTTTTTTTTGGAATGAAAGTATCCTAAACGTCGGGTTTCGTTTCAGAGAGAATCACGTGGCCCAACAGCCGACCGTGTTGTTCAAACGGACCAGACACCACAAGGGTTCGATATACTGCATGTCGTGGACGCCGGACGGTTCGCTCATAGCGACCGGAAGCAACGACAAGACGGTCAAGCTGATGAAGTTCAACGCGGACACGTCGAACCTGGAGGGCCAGGAGATCGAGTTGGCCATGCACGACGGCACGGTCAGGGACGTTTGTTTCATCGAGGACACGACCAACAGGAGCAGTCTGTTGATCAGCGGCGGCGCGGGCGACTGTAAGATATACGTGACCGACTGCGAGACGGGACAACCTTATCAGGCGCTCAGCGGCCATTCCGGTACGTATTATCTGCGCCAACGTCCGTTATAATAGATAAAAAAAAGTAGCCGCCTCGCGTATTTTTATACGTTTCGTTCGATCGAAACGATATCGTCGTCGCGAGGGCGAATTTTCTCCGCCGGCTCGTCGAACGAAAACCCATCGAATAAACGCCCGTCGTCTCGTTGTTTACAGGTCACATATTGTCGCTGTACAATTGGGGCGGTGCTATGTTCGTCAGCGGAAGCCATGACAGGACCATCAGGTTTTGGGACTTGCGGACGAGAGGATGCGTGAACGTCGTCACGCCGAACACTTCGATGGCCACTCGAGTCAGTATTTAACATATTTTTGCGATTATCGTTGTTAATTTTTTTTGGAGTGTAAAATTATAACGGGAGGAGAGGGAGCGAGGCGCGTTTCCGATGGCTTTTTACGAAGCAGGTTTAACCGATAAAATTATGATCGGTCAGAAATTCAATAGGCTTTTTAAAATTCGAGATCGATTTGTTTTTTTTCAATCTAAACTTTAATCGGCGAAATACATATACTTGGTCGTAACAGGTCGATTTAATGGTTATTCTGTAATAATTTTCAAGGGTTTTCATTTTTTGAAAATTACCGAGTCTCCCCTACGGTGTGATTTTCCTAACGAGCCGTGTATATATTCAATTTTCTAATCTACATAATATGATGAGGCTTCATTGTTTTTTCTTAAAGAATAATTTAAAGCTTTCAACAATTTAGTATATACCTACACACAATACGTCATACTTTACACGGAAAATGCAAATCTGACCTCTATAATTATATAATTACACAAATACCTATATAATTTATACTCTAGTAATATATATATTATGTGTGAAAAGAGCTACAGTTTAGTACAGAGCGTGCCCCCGATTCAGTGAAATGACCGCGGTCCACTGAACAATCGAATTTGTGCCCCTTCACCATAGGCGTAGCGTGATATTAGATTCTGCGGAGGCGTTGTTTCTCAAGTTAAAAAAAAAAATTACAATACACAATACATGGGAGGTTCCGATCCCATCCCCTCTCTCGCCGCTCAAAACTACCAAGCAATTAATAATAATTATATTATCCTTTGCTCTATTATATTATATACTCATATTATGTATTAGTATGCATGAGTTTAAAAATCCAAAAATCCACGCGTTATATATATTATAATATACTCCATGAGATATTTCATTTCACATTTGCTCAGAGATTCCTTTCTTTAATAACGGTGCATCGAACAATAACAAAATACACGATTAATACAGACGCATATTATAACAATTAACAATAATAATAATATAATCTACAATATGCAAATGTTTTATAAATAATAAACTATGATAGTAACACTGTGATCAATTTGTGCGTGATATTTTTATTTCGTGTTTAAAAAAGTATAAAAAAAGGCCTTTTTTATCGGCCATTAAAAAAAAAATAAAACCGTGCGTGTACGAAATCAATTCGCCTTATAATTTTACGGCTGCGCAACGTGTTCCGGTATCTTAATTTTCCAAATTCCAAGTCGAAATCGTGATGGTGAAAACTAAAAGTCCGATATTAAGACCAGTCCCTCACGAAACGCGCGTGTGAGCCGCTCATAATATTGTACGCATAATTACGGATTTAACGCACGATATCTGTGCGTATTTCTGCTGTGCCGTGATTGTCTTTCGATAGCCGCCGGGGCGGAATGAACGAGGAGTTTAGACGAATCGCTGTCGTGTCCCGAGCGTAAAAACGGCTTTCGTCACACGCGGCCAATATTCAGTTTGGGCATAGTGTCGGAAAGCCGAGAACAACGATAAACGTTCATATTATTTAGTCAAATTATTATGGCGAATCTTAAAAAAGAAAAGAAAACGCCTCGATCTTGAAGTCTTATGATATGCGCGAGTTGTATTATTAAAAACAAAGCGACCGGAGGATGAAAATATATTATATCGTTTTAAATGGCACAAGTCGAAGGCGTCGGGACACGATTTAAGCCTCCTGCCCTCTCGCGATTGCGTTGGAATCAGTGTTCGGAATGAACGAGTTCGATTCCGTGGCCAATCTCAAATAAATCGATTTCGTCAGTCATACGTATATACGCGTATAATTTCTAATCCACGTCGTCCGATCTTGGGTTTGCGATCGATCGACGAGATTACAAACTACATTTCGGCAATACACTCGGCCCCGTGTGCGAAAAAAAGTTATCTACCGAGAAGATTCGTCATAAAATACTAAATTCTCGTCCCCCGTAAACGCAAACAAGTAAAACCGTTTGAGCGAACACCGCGCGGAATTAATTTCGTCCTTAATATCAGTTGAAATAAATATATGCTATTGTGTTATCATCGCTCCGCAGCCGTGTAAATATATTGTACTATATACACTTGCACCGGTTCTCGGTGCAGGTGATTGCAAACACCGCGTTTCGCATATAAATTTTTATCATTTTAAATTATGACAGCCAATTATGTTAATATAAATAAATTATGGTAGGTAGGTTTAAAAATTCGTTTCCGCGTTCAATCGGATTTTTATTTATTTTAAGGTTTTTTTGTTTTTGTTTTTATAGAAAACCCCCCCTTTCCAACGACGACGTGATGTGATCGTTTGTGAATAAATATTTCTTTTTTAGAAATTATAAAATATTGGTATAAAATGTTATTTAGAGTGTGATTCGTAACATTTCGTTTCGTAACAATGGTATATAATCTTTATACCATAACTATAACGTATCGCGCACAAATCGTGTAGCGTACGACTGAGCGCGGTAGAAAATCAGAGCGTCGTTTTCGGTGTACGGTCGGGTATTTATTATAAAATAACATTTCATGCCGAACGAAATGTGTGTGCACGGCGAGCGTCCGAGCACCCATTTTTCCATTCCAACTCTCAACTGATATCGTATTATTCGCGTTTGAAATTATAGCAAGGGTCTCCGGTGGCAGCCGTCTGCGTGGAACCGTCGGGTCGGCTGTTGGTCAGCGGCCACGAGGACTCGGCGTGCGTGCTGTACGACATCCGGGGCTCGAGGAGTTTACAGTGTTTCAAACCGCACTCGGCCGACGTGCGTTCGCTGCGGTTCTCGCCCAGCGCCTATTATCTACTGACCGGCGGATACGACAACAAGCTAGTGCTCACCGACTTGCAAGGTAATCATTTTGTCTTTACACTCGCGGCAACCGTCACGCGGCGGTCCTCGAATTTATACGGCCACAGCTGCGCCCCTGGGAAAACGGATCGAGATTCCAACTCAAACCAGACTTTCCAATTTTTCTCTGAAAAATCTAATAAAATCCGATAGAATTATCTGAAAATAATCGGCAAGATCCCATAAAATCCTTTTCTCGATGATGTTTCTTTTATATTTTCTTATAATTATGTCCTGTGAATCCTTAGGTTCCGTGGAACGCACTTTGGGAACCTCTGCGATACTTTGCGGTGCCCGACCACTGCCAGCGCCGCAACCAGTGGCGGGTGGCGTGTTTCCATCGTTTTTTGCTCTAGGAGGGGGAGATCCATTAAAAGATTTGACCTTAATAATGAAATTTGCAGGCTTTGCGACGATACGCCGATCGTTAAATTATTGACGCGTAGTGTAGTGGTACAACTACACTCGTGTATAGTGCAGTATACATCTCAAAGCAAATGTAAAATTGTATTTCTAACGTAAACGTAATGTGTCACAAATGTTTACGATACAGTTTTATAATATTATCCTCAATCTTGTTATTGTATGTAGTACTTATTCGAATTTCCAGTAAATACCTATGCGCGATTTTTAATCATATAAAATATAGATTAATATTATACAATTTATAGTATCCACTCAGTATCCACTATTATTTGTAGACATTTGAAATTTAAAATAGTTTTATTCTAATGGTGTTTCAAAGTCTGAGGGACTGGGTAAAGAGTTGAAACTACAGCATGAGTTGTGCAGTAACATATTGATTTAAATTTTTTTTCTCATGATTTATGGTCGGATAATAATTTTCGAATAACGATAACTATAAAGTGAATTTAGAAAAACTGAGTTTATAATGTTAGATAATATGTTTTTGCGTTCAAACACATTTTAAACAAAATTTTAAATTTTAAAACAATATTCGTATTAGTAATTTTTTCCCAAAATATTTTCACGAGACAATTATAATATCTATTTACATACAATATACACTGCTATGTGCGTACTTTGAGCGTATATTATTATGGTGTTTTTTGAAACGCACATAAGTATTCGTTTTTTATCTATTTTGGGTTCGGCAAAACCTCTCCCTATTAATACATATAATAAATTTTTTTTTTTTCACTGCTCCTTAAAACATTAAAAACCTATGTCATTGTGCTAAATGTACTTTTAATATGGAAATATTCGGTAAACAATTTCGTACACAAACTTATTGAACATTGACAAAACCAAAAAAAACACCCGATATAAAGCTCAATATAAGAAACGTACTCATGAACTAAAAAATCCGATCTTTTATTGTTATGACTTGTATTCAATACTTGTTTTGAAACGAGAAAACCCGATTTGGTCGTCGTACAGTATTAGAACGTTATTAATTATATTCGTATCGTTATTTTTTTTTAATAACACGCTGTTTCTCGTTTCACAGGTGATCTGACAACAACATTACCGAGCGTGGTGGTCGCGCAACACCAGGACAAAGTAATATCGGGACGGTGGCACCCTACGGATTTTTCATTCTTGAGTACCAGCGCCGACAAGACGACCACTCTATGGGCTTTACCTCCGTACAAATAATACAACCATCGAAATCCATTGTGATATCAATATTATTGGCATTACGGCATTGTATTGCAAGATATCGTAATGGTTTTCATTTTATTTGAAATAATAATAATAATAAAATAATAATTAATAAATGTACGAAGAAATTTAAAACAAAAAAACAGTGATTTTTTTTTTTTTTTTGCTAACTTATGAGCTAACAATTTAATAATTAACCTATAGTGTTTATTTTGAAATTTTATGAGCTGTTTTTTTTTATTTTATTATTTATTATATATTATACATATAATTTGTTCTGTATCTTTTTTGTTACTCTTTTCTAATTCTACCAGCTGTTTTTGTTAATGATATATATTATTTTTTTTAATGTTTAATAATAAAAATATGTGCCTAAACTTTTGTATCATTTTTTAATACAAAGTATAACCGTATTTTTTTTTATTTTTATTTTTTTTTTGTAAAGAGTAAATGTCTAAAAGTTTTATAGGAAGATAAATTAATTGGCAATTTATTATATTATTAATTGTAAGGAAACGTATACGTAAATATTAACTGTTAATCACTGATTAATTTTTGCATAAAATCACGTTTTCCTTATAACAGAGGCTCTCAACGTTCTAGTTTTATCCTAGTATGTCAAAAATATTCAACGAGTTTATTGAACATTTATCTGAAATAAGATCCCTGTGAAGCGTTCTTGTTTTTTTTAGCTCCGATGTCTCGTTAAAAGAAAGAAAAAATGTAATATTCTCTGTGAACCGATAGTTGAGAACCTCTGCGTTTTAATATATTTCGAAGACTAACAGGCAAACGACCATATTCTTTAGAAACAAGGTTTTTCAAGAGAGTAAAAAACAAAGACATGTATGTATGCTAATTTAGCTTTTACGAGTTACATGTCGATTTATATTATTATTTGGAAATAACCGAGACGACCATTTATAATGGACGCATACAGACGTATGCAGATGTAATGACTTAGTTAAAGTGGTCTTCTTTGTTATATTACTACACTTGAAGTATTTAATTTAATTTAATACTAATCTATTACCATAGCGAATACGATCGTTTGCTTGTAAGGCGTAGATATTATAGAATGAATACTGCGGACCTTTCAATAGCGGCAGATAAAATATGAATTTGTGAACCACCATAATTGGGGTTTTCATACATTTGCTTATTTTATGATTGCTATAAAATAAATATATTTATCTAAATTGCTGAATATTTTTGTCTTGAAATTAGTTATTGGAAATGTCCTGACATGTAAAACTCTCAAAAGCATTCAAATCATAACTAATGTTTAAGCCAAAACCAAAATAAATTTGCATCAATTTACAATCTAAAGACATATACACTAGAATCTAGTGACTAGATAATAGAATCGGTGCAAATTTACCATCTATCCGAAAAAAAGAGACATTACAAAAAACATTGTAATTTCAACATGTTTGTTGCTTTGCTCAGAATTTAAAAATAATAGCCAAGGATACTTCTTATCTGTTTCTATGTATGCGTGATCATGTACATAAATCATAGTAAATTATCATAATATGTAGTCTCAGACTGTCAAGTGCATAGGCTCAGACTATTTCGTTACAAGTTGCTGCCGTAGTGAAAATATATTAGATTTACCAATATTAACATTACTTATTGAGCATTACTTAATGAACATTATACTTAACTCATAATTTTATCAGTAGTTTTTATTCAACGATACATAGGCGTGCGCAGGATTTTTTTGCAGGGTGTGCGTAACGGGTTGAGTAAGAGCAGCGGTTAAAGCGGAGGGAAACGCAGGGGAACCCAACTAGTCTCCTAACCTTATGATGGGACTTTAACGGGCCACACACCCTTAACTTTTTTACTGTCTCGTGTTCTAATGGGTAGGGCACAGGTGACGCTTAAAATTTAACATAAACGATAGTCCCCCTCCCCACTGAAATCATAGGCGCCGACAGGGGCGAAATCATATTTTTGCCACCCCGTAAGAAAAAATCGTGATTTTCGCTCCAGAAATCTCTAGCAATCGAACGGATCAGTTATTTTAGTGTCAATTATATAATCATGTAAGATAGTTCGATATGAATACGTAATTATGTAACAATAGTAATAGTAATAACAATAATAACTATTATATAAGTGTGTTTGCGTGAAAGTTCGCGTCGGTCCAATACTGCGTGTGTGACGCAGCCAACAAAGCTCGCGCCACCCGACCAATGACGGCCCAGCTGCGCGCGCAATCCGAACAATACGCGATCGAGGGACGCGCGAAAGTACGACAGTACACCGACGCACAGCGCGCAGTCTAGTGTCGACAGCTGCAGCGGTTCGTTAGAAAGCTCTACTCGGTTTTAACATTGCAGTTTTAATTTTTCTCCGTAATAGTCAACCAAGTTGTCAATTGTTATTATTTATCTCGTCAACGACTAATAAAAACTTTCAATCGTGACTTTTGTAACTGTTACTACTCACTTTATTACCCACAATGCGAACACCGAACCTCGACAGCAACCCACCGACAGATAGTCGTAAGTAGTACCGATTATATTTATTTACAGTCTATAGATAGGTAGTGGGTCACAGGCACCGCCGAGGGTGGGCGAAGAGAAGGGTATCTACCCCGCTTTTTTTCACGAGGGGTAGCAAAATCATATCGTTGCTACCCTTTAAAAAAATCATCATTTTTGTACCAGTAAAATATAACAATCTAACAGATCAGTTATTGGTAGGTAGTAGGTACCTAATTATAATGATATAAGATATAACCTGTCTATTTTTCATTGCTGTCGTAATAATTATATACGTGGTCGGGGAACCTTATTTCAATATTAGTTTATCCAGGGAAGGGTTTCTGGTCCTTGTGGATATAATTTCCGTAGCTGGGGGTTGAACACGTGTGAGAGGATTTAGTATCGATAATACACGTCCAGTTTGATTTGTATGTCTAATGTTTTAATTATATACATAATATAAACAGGACCGGCCTTTGGTTTTTCGCCGCCCTAGGCAATTTTAATTTACGCTTCCCTCTTCAAAAGTTTTTAAAAATTTTTCTCAAATTTTTTAGAGAGGAGGGGGTTGTATAAAATATAAATATTCGTTTTTTAACGATAAACCCGTGTTTTATTTAAAAAAAAAAACATGTTAAATAATACATTAATATTCAATAAACATACATTTCTGTATACTAGATAGTGTATAATAATTGAATCGATTTGATTCATTCGAAATTTTCCGCCTTTAAACTAGTGACGCCCTAGGCGGCTGCCTATTTTGCTACCGCATTGGGCCGGCCCTGTATATATATTATTATTTAATAATTATAATACGTTACGACTGGTCGAGATGGGCTGTCAATGATGGTATTTGAGTTCATTAATAATTATAATAATTTATATTAATTGAGTTAATAAACTCATTTTTCTTTTCAAAAATATCTGTTAATCAATTAAATTAAATTATAAATGCTTATTAATTTTTTTAATTTTGTTTTATTATTATTAATTATTTATCTATAACTAGTACCTAATTTTCAGTTAAAACAAGTTTTACAAGTTATTTAACTATTTTAAAATAGGTACACTGTTAATCTCTTATTCGATTAAAAATGTATAAATGATTCATTTATTTCTGGAGGTTTTTTTTCCTGGAACAATTTGCTTCCCCAATAGTTTTTGCCCACACTGTCTTCAATGGTCTATGTTTGATTCATATGGTTTTTATCACGGTTTAAAATATACTTGATTTATTTTTGTATTTTAAGTTTGCTTAATTATATTTTAAACCGTGGATTTGAATCAATTATAGTTTTAATTTACAACAATAAAATAAAATTGAAAGTATACGTAATTTTTCTTATGGTGTACAGCCGTACACTCTGCACGCCCTGTTCCTATGCAAAAATATTAACCAAAGAAACAATATTTAACAATATAGTTCAATTTTAAATTTTAATGCATTCCGACTGTTTTAAGGTGATTATTACCTGAAAACAGTTATATGTATATATTTGATAGTCATTAATTGAAATATATTGTTTTTTTGTCTAAGGACATTGAAACATTTCCAGTAGGTTGCAATTTTTTGTCATGTATTTTTAAACATTTTAAAAGAAACTATAATGCATTGTAAAAACACAATTGAGATAAACAAGGTAAAAATAAAACATTCACTAAAAGTTAAAACAAAATGATTTATTTGTATTATAAAAAATTATCATTTCAAAACAATCTTAAAAAAAAAAAAAAATGAAATTCATTATTGATTTTGATTGAAACTGGAACTTTACAATCTAAACTTAGAAAAGTATTCTATAAAAGTTATAAATACAAAGCTTAGTGTTAGGTTTTGGTACAAGTACAGTAATAATAATTAAAATGATAAAAAAAAAATAAATAAATATCAAAATTTCATCAATGTTGTATTTTTAAATATAATAGAAGATTATGATGTAAAAAAAAAGTAATAATAATTAAATTAAAATTAAAAACTACCATTTAATTCAGACATACGCGTTTAAGTCTTTATATTATTTATGTTTGGGCGATTAAGGCACGTTCAACATCACATTATTAAAACATATTTAAATTTCT
Source organism: Drepanosiphum platanoidis (assembly GCA_948098885.1). Classification (NCBI taxonomy): domain Eukaryota; kingdom Metazoa; phylum Arthropoda; class Insecta; order Hemiptera; family Aphididae; genus Drepanosiphum; species Drepanosiphum platanoidis. Next base: position 23,429,451 of record OX402528.1, read on the forward strand.
TTAAATTATAATTTATTTTTAATAGACAAAATTTATATCGGCATTATAGCTTAATGCCATAAAATGACACCCTGTAAAATCAGTTCTGTAGTACGCCTAACAATAATAATTATGATTATTAAAATTACATTACCTATTGAGTAAAATCATTTAAACTTACTCTAATACTTTTTAATAGGCTACACAACAAAAAAGGTGGAAAAAAGAAAAGAAAAAAATGCACATATAAAAATTATCTAAAACATTATTTCCAGTATACTGGTAAGTACATTATTATTAAATCTTAAAACAAACGTGCTCGGATGTATTTGTCAAACGTATGTATTATTTTACACGAGAAAACAATGTTTTCATCATAAATTATTGTTAAATTTTTTTTGAAAATAAATAAATAATTATAATATTACGCAGATAAATTACTATCGTTAATACGAAACTAAAAAAAAATTTAAAAAAATTACGCAAACATATAATATATATATTTCAAACATAAACCGTTAGGTTCTTGTTGTTGATGGAACGCTAAAGTGAAACTTATGGAATTTTAAACTTGCACCCACTTTGGTTATGTTTAACGAATCCGTATGTATCTTTTATAAAAAGAAATGAATGCCTTCAGAGTTTCTCATCAGCAGAAAAAAAAAAACGGTTTATGTTTAAAATAGTTTACGATCAAGTTTAAAATCGTCAAAATATGTTACAAATTGTTCGTATATCGAATAATTAAATGTATCGCATGCAAATAATATAATAATATATAAATATAAGTATAATTTTTTTCATAAAAAACACTGTTAAGGTTCGTTTTCAGATATCCGTTTAAGATTTGCGTTGAATTTGAGCAATAATAATAATTTAAAAAATACAAATAATAATTTGAAAAATTAAGTAAAAACACACAACGTTAATTCTGAGGATAGACTCAAGCAAGAAAGTCGAAGGAGATCTTTTTCGAGTAGTTTTTAACGAATTTATGATTGTGTGGTGTATAATAATAATAATAATAATAATAATATTAGGTGTCGTGGTCTGGCTTTTCTTTTAACACGAAAAAAAAATAAAACTATAGGTACCTATTACAGTTAACGCAGACTCTCGCGATCCACACTTACAATAGTAATAATAATATAATAATAATATGATAACAATAAATATTCTTAAAAATAAACCTTAAACAAAAAGGTACCTAAGTATGAATAATAATTAGACTATACATTATGATATAATAATATAGAGAATTCAATCGTTTCTTTAGAAAAAAAAGAAAAAAAAAAAGAAAAGGTATATAATAAAATATTAATAACAATGAAGGCGCGTTTCCCGTAGAGCGAAACTACCTAAGGAGGCATAAAAAAAAAAAAAAGAAAAAAAAATGTGGAGTGATCCGGTAACTATTGATTTCCTTTGGGAATAATAATAAAAATTAAAAAATAAAAATAAAACCCCACTACAGACGTGTGTTAATCGTCGTCGCGTCTCGACGGTTATCAAATATGTAATTATATATTCTATTGTGTGTGTGCATAGCGAATCGATGGTGGCGGTCTGAAATCTGCCCGTCTACAGTTTGACCGACAGCCGCGCGGACGACGCGTCCGAGGAGACGGACGACGCGCCGCCGGTCGCGGCCTGCTTGGCCCCGGAGCCGGTCTTGTTGGACGCGGGCGCGGGCAGCGTGTCGGACGCGACGCTGCCCGAGTGGCTGTTGCGGCTGTACCAGTCGGCCACGATGCCGCTCTCGGTCGACTGGCTGGAACACTGGCTGGTCTGTCGCGCGCCGCCCTCGCTGCTCCGGCAGCTCGCGTTGCTGCTGCTGCTGCCGCCGCTGCTGCTGTTGCTGCTGCTGCCCGCGCTGCTGCTGCTCACCGATATGATCGACAGCGGCCGTTTGGCGATCGAGTCCGAGTCCGAGGGCAACGCCACTATAGAGTTGCGAAACCTCGGGGCAGCTGCGAAGAAAAATAACAAAATTAAAACCCGAATTGATATTGAAACGACGACGAAGGCGACGACGACGGGCGGCGGAGGTTTTTAAAGGCGAGTCGTGTTTAATTTTTTTGCTTTTTTTCTATCGTTTTAACGGAGAGGGCCCGGGATCTGTTGCCAGCTCACTCTTATACTCGCCCCCGCGCGCGTTCTATCGATTTGAAATCGAATCTAATGCCGGCCGTACCGGTCTACCGGAGAGGTCTACTCGCGCCTAACTTAACCTAACCTAACCTCCGGTCGCGTCAGTTGTTTGTTCACAGTCAATTCAAAATTAACGTGAGACCCAACAGAGCCAGTGCGTCCTCGTTCGACGCCATCGCGAAAAAAACTGAAGACCGCTCCGGTACACCGGAGTCCGACGTCCGGACGACCTGCACAGGCATACCTGTGTACCATACATACCCATACCCGGGGGGTTTAAAGAAGTGAAATAGAAAGTTTTATGCGTTTTTTCAAATACGAAAATGTTTTAGATTTTCTAATTTCATCGAATTGTTTTTAACATTTCAAATTAAAACGTTTGAAAAAAAAACAACAAAACTTAACGACTACGAATTTTCGATATAAATAAGAACTATCCTAGTGCACGTAATACCGATAAAACACATTAGGAACAATTGACATTTTATCCATCGAAATTGGACCAAATCAAATAAATATGATCGAAAACATTTAGAGTTGCTGAGTTAATTATTACCGCAGTATAAACGGTCATAGGTCTTACTTTTACTGAGCTGCGCGAATGTGATGGATCGATCGTTGATTTGATCAGCACTCGGCCGGATGTCCAAACAGGGTTTGTTGCCAATTCCCATAGACGACATTTCCGCCAGCCTTACCTCTGCAATGAATAACAATAAATTAGAATTACTGCCGTCGTGTATTAACACCGAGAGGAACGCTTCGGGAACAATATGAAAAGAAATCATAAAACTTCCGGGACTTCAATAAAGTAGTACCTCTGTTCCGGAGCGCCTGTTTCCACAGCAAGTTGGACAGCTCGTCGGTCCACGCTTGTTTGATATCCTCGGACATGGACACCAGCGTGTACGTATCTCCCGGTTTGCGTTTCCGGAACCATATTTCGAATTTCGTGTTGCTGTCTCCGACTTTTGCGGTGAACCCGATGTCACTGGTTTTTATACTGTTCTTGTACACGTACAAGTCCAGATTCTGCGACAGGACAAACATTTTTACATTTACAATTTGTTTTCGTGAAACCGTAGCCATTATTCTATTGGGAGGAGGGAGGGTCGCGACTAGCTGCCGTTCCGATTAAACCCGATGGCGGTATTACAACACACGCATAATATGTATAATACTTGTTAAGAAAGCGCTCGAGTATATAAGTGTTTGAATAATTTTTTTTTTTTTTTACTTCAAATACGGTCGAAATACTTTCAGAAAAAAAAATTGTTTTACGTTTTCATTTTACGATTATATATACTTAAAAATGCGAAAGAATAAAAATGTATAAGTTTCATATACTTTAATGCTAAACTATGAGGAACTTTGTCTCCACGAGTATTAAAAATATTTAATTATTATAAAAAAAATACTCTTATGATAAAATAATGTCGCACTTGAAATATTTTTCGAATATATTTATATTGAAATCGTTTTCTGTTCGAGTATTTAAAGTCCCAATTTGAAATATGGAAGTTTTCTTTACGCGTGCGGACCAATACGATACGTAACCGGCGATTGCCGCAGAAACGGTCGAGCCAGTGCAGCGCAGTCCTTGCTGCAAGCACGTCGTACTCACCGTTCGGTCGGGGAATCTCCTAGCCTTGCTGAACAGTATGAGCTCCTCGAACAGGAACACCTGACGCAGGCACTTCTTGCCTTTGCCCTGCCACACGAGGAACTCGTTCTGCCGCAAAAGTCGGCCCTGTTCCTTCAGGTTGACGTCACACTCTCGGAGCGAGTCCATGGCCAGTAGATCGTTGCCGTGGCGCAACTGGAACCTGACCATGCTCTCGGCTTGCCGGAGGTGTTCCGTGTCTCCTTTGGTCATCTTCATCAGCTGCTGCAACAGTAACGCGTACTTGCCCATCCTTTGCACGGGCTTCAACAAGTAACTGGCCAGGTCCATTCGGTCGCGAAGTTCCAATTGTTTTGTCTGAAACGTGAGCCGGACATGAGTACAAGACACGACCAGATAGGTCGTGATGGGGGGGGAGGGGGTGAGTAGGTAAACAAAACTATACCGACCTTAAAGAATGCAGAACCATATTCGGACATCAGCGAATCCGAATTCGGTTTGTTCTTGTTGTACAGCGCGTACAAGTAGAATTTCTTTTCCTGCACAAAAGAAACGGCGTTATTATAAAATATATGTACGTACGTAACGTAAGTTTCTGCGCGAAGTAATTTTTCCGAGTTTCGGAAAATGTCGACAAACAACGCGATCGATTTTATCAAACGAATTATATTATACGATTGCGTTGTATTTGAAATATTTCGAGTACGACTATTTCGACCGTCAGAAATATATTGAAAACGCAATCGGCGTACGTCAATTATTATTATTATTAATAATAACACGTGCGACCACCGGGAAGTTGTTTTTAATTTCAAAAGTTTTACTATTGAATTATATTTGAAACGGATAGTTTATTGTTGTGCTCGTAACGAGAAATTACCGCGACGGATAATTATTGATCGCACCGCGAGCAAATATAACACTTACGTGTTTTAGAAAAGATTCGCCAACTTGTAGCGGACAGTTCTCGTGTCTCTCCAGTTCTTTGAGGAAGTATTGGCTGTGGAACTCGTAAATCTTCTCGATGTTGCCGAAAATCACGTTGCGTTGGCCGCGCAGTGCTTGCGGTATTTCCTCCTTGACCAACATCGGCACGTAATTCTCGATGACGTACTCCAACGATTTGACGTAATCTCGTTCTGTCTGTATCATCTCTCTCATGATTAGTTTGACGGTCCTGCGAACGCGTTGAAAAAAAATACGCAAACGTGTTTTACATCGGTTTATTTTTATTTTTTCTCTCCGAAATCGCGAGCATTTAAATTTAAGGCCACTCACTTTTGAAGTTTGAGCGTCTGAGTGCCACAATCCATGTTCAACTGTAGGTTGGACATGTGGTGCAGATGACTGTTGACGGACAACGGTGGTAGACTTTGATTCTTGCTGCATCCGGGATCGGGACAGTTAGTGTCGTCGCTTTCTTCATTGCTGTATAACGTAAACACGTAATTACATTATTTCGAATAATCGCGATAAAGGTTACAATTATTGTGGAAATAATGTCGAAATTTAAATGTTTTTGAATATTTTATTTTTGACGATAAGTAATGAGTGAAACGAAACGTCTCGCGTATATATTTATAATATAAACCGGAATTATTCTCAATTAGTTACGTTTATATTTTACTCATATATATATTTCTTCTATGTTTACGATTATTTAATCTACCTCACGGGTACTACAACAAACTCATCTTTGAACCGTGGTTCGGATAACATTTTAGTGAGTATTTTACACGCGAAATTTCCTCGAAGAATTATTTTAATCATATATTTCTTTTCGAATAATAATATTTAATTTATGCATAATACTAGTTTTACCCCGTAATCTATAATGGTGAGTTTAAATAATCGTATCTTCGGGGTAAGCCGGAAAACCGGGCACTAAGAATTACACGGGTGGATTCGCGGTAGAGTGGGTTATGTAAAATGTTGTATATTATTATTTCCTATTATGAAATCAAATTATATCAGAAAACGAATCCGCTCTTCTTATTATTATTAATGAGATTCCAAACGTTTGTTGATCAGCTAGAGATTACGCGATACGTACAGATTATTTCGTACGCCCAGTACAGCGCGCATTGTATTCGATTAAACGCCTAATGATTATACCCAATATATATATTACCTTTTGTTTTCATCGCTCCCTTCGGTGGTGTGAGAGCAGCTCAGTTTTTCTTCGTCTTCTTCGTCATTGTAAGTCCAATTGGCAGAAGGGATATGACTGAGCGCGAGTCGGTCAGTCTCGCAATAGCAATTGTCTTCCGTAACGCCTGCCCAGCCGCAGTGATGGTTGTCCGCGGCCGCATTACCGTTCGTTGCGTGGTGTTCCGGAGCGGACGTCCTTCTGGACGGCAGGGGGGTGCTCGTCGGAAACGTATCCGGACCTAACAAGTGCTTCAGTTGGTCGTTGGTCTCTTCGCATCTTACCATGGCCACCTGTTCGAAAACAGAGGGAAACAATCGTCTTAACAAGGGCCGTTCGCGCCGAGTGAGTCGGACAATCGCAGTGTTAATTTTTTTTTTTTTATTATTTATTACCTTGCACTGTTTCGATAGTTTGTCGTTGTTCAGCTTGTTGGCCAACGCCATCATCTCCAAGAAGTGTTGAGCAGTGGGAGATGGATGTGCCATTAAGTATCTTCGCAATTCTTTGACGTTACGCGTGTCGTGCTTTTCGGATATGTATTTCATACATTCCAAAGCCCAATCGTAAGCCTGTGAAAATCGTAAAAGCCAAGTAAACACTGTGTCCTCGGAGACGGCAATATAGGGATGAAAAACCAAAAACCGTCCATAACCAAAGAGGGTATTTCATTTTTCACGTAAGTACACGAGTTCATCGTACCTAATTTTAATTTTTATCGACTCGGCGACCGCTATCGTTTTTAACGTTTTATATACTTTTATTTCCATTCGTGATGTGAATATATAATATATCGTTGAAATACTTATAGGTATGCAGCGAGACTCGATTATATTTTTAATTTATTAAAATAACAATGGGTACATTAATATTTGATTGTACGTCGTCGGTACAATAAATTATTATAGCTCTATTATATCTTCAGTAATTAATTTTCATAGTTGGTTTGGAATTTTAAAATTCAATATATAAATTCGTACCTTATCGAGTAAGTAAAAACAGCGTGACGTGTCTTCGAGTCTTTCGCGAGTCTCTTCGAGTCGATCGCTGAAACCTCTTAAATGCTGTTTTAAAGATTTGGCCAAATCTTTTAAACTAGTACCATTGCTACATTGGCCTGCTTCTTCCAGCAAATCTCCGGCTTTGTCGAGATTTTGCTGTAACAAAAAGATAAAAAAAAAATTAGCAAAACTATTCGTACACAAATGTTCAGTTAAATTTAAACGTAATAACATATATAAAATAAAGAAAGTAGTTTCCAAGTAAAACTACGAATTTTAATTTCCAACCCATTTCAAATTCATAATTTTCTGATCTTATACTCTATCGATGAATCAAATTTAAAACTAGTAATAGCCGATATACAATAATACATTTATTAATATTGTAATGAATACTAATTAATTAACTAATTAGTATATATTATGTTCGATGTTCTCGCGTTTCTTATTTAATATAAATCCAACAGTTATTCGGAGTATATTTTTGGTCGATCGCGCGTTACTAAATTTTGCATAAAAACGTTTGATAATTAAATTTAATTATCTTAAGAAAACATTAGCTGAGACGAATTACAACAAGGTCGTAGGATTTTAATCTGGCATACTCGAAATTTTAAGCGTAAAACTATGAATAATAATTTCCATGTATTATCAAACGACGTCCGTTGGTAATTGCAATTACAAAGAACGAAACGCATCTCCGTACATGACGTATTCATTGTTTTAATAACAACGTTTTAATAACGTCATAAGCACATAAATTCGTCACATCAATGTAAATAATATTTGAGCGTATATTTTTAAAAAAAAAAAAATCGTCTTGTTTGTCAAAACACATAATAATAATAATAATAATAATACTATATAGTGTGATGAAATTCTTCAACAAGGCTGTTCACACATTTCGCGCACTGATACGTCTTGTATAAAAACCGACGCGGCTAGAAAATTCAACAATCGCCTATCGCAATAATAATTACAGTACACTTATACTCGCGGGTTTCAGACGAACAATGCGGAATAACCGTATTTTATGTCGTATACGGTTTGTTCGGTCTGAGCACGGTCGACTGAGGGGAAACACGCGACGACCGAGGAGCTCAAAAAAACGATATTGCTACTGAGATGTGAAAAATTATTGCGTTTTCAACGGCTATGAATAACGCGCAGTGTCGTGGCAGCCGCAAAAGCTGCTCACAAAACTCACAGGCCCGTTTGTATCGCGCGGCCGATAAAAATAAAAATAAAAACATCAAAAGTCGTCGTCGTACACAATAACGTAACGTATACGCGATTCCAGAGGATCTATGCACTCCGCGAGAGGTCGACTAGGGCGCGAAACGGTCTTTTTTACCTTCAAAGCCGAGTAGCAAATAATATTTGCCGCAAAGTGGATAATTCGCCGGCTATACGGCCGCGCGTTGTTTACGTACAAGTAATAATAGGTAGTTATAATATCATCTCTCATCTGCAGCGTTGCTACATCGTATGGTGTTATTGCGATTATCGTTATTACTCGACGCGTCTTGCTCTGAGAAATAAAAGGAAATGTATATAAAATATAATATTATCATGCACGCTGTACGACCAGGATCTCTCACGCGAAAAAATAAATAGTCACACGCGCGCGCGCGCGCGCGCACGCGCGTTGCGACACACGATCGACTCGGTCCGTGCTCGAGGGGAGCCGAACGGATCGCGCGCGCGCGCTCAAACTCCGTACCGAATGGGCGGGCGGCGGCTGAGGCAATTCAAACTACGCGCGGTGAAAGCGTCTCTGCGGCGGGTCAAGAGCTTTCGGCGCGCGCGTGCTGGCGAATTATCGCCGCCGAGACGTTCGATCTGCGCGCGGGCGGTTCCCGGTTAAAACTAAAAAAAAAACGAGATCGCGAGGAGGCTTTTTTTTCGACGCGCTCGCGAAAACCAACAGCGCCCCCATCCCAGACTTTTCGCGTGCGTTTATATCCGTCGAGTTTTACATTTTTTTTTGACCGAAAGTTCAACAATCGCTCGCGGAATACTGTTTAGTGTTTAGCTCATAAACTATCGCCAGTTTACATTTCGACACGCGTTATCGTAATAACAGGCTCACTGGTTTTCAAACCGTCCGAGACGAGTGAGAAATCATTATATTTTCTGAGATTTTTCTTTTGTTTGTTTCAGATGCACTTTGCTGACCCTCGGGGAGGTTCGCGGACAACTACTACGATCTGCAATATACGGAACGATGCGCAATGTATGATAATGACGCTGCACTACTGCAGTTCGAACGAAGAGGGGCGAAAGTTAATTCTGGTACTCGTCTCGAATAACTCGATCGCGTCGATGATGTGCAGCGCGTATGGTAATGACGACTGCAGTGGCGCGCACATATTGCTGCATGCAGTTCGATCGGAGTAGGTTAGTAAAAAAAAAAACACATAAACGATAAATCTGCTGCGAGTACTTGCCGCCTACCGATTAATTATTATTGCTCACGGGTCGTCGGGAGTAAATATAAGTCTCCACGCCTCCGCCGATGTACGTATGACCGCGATTGTAAATAATAATGAAAATAATACATTGAAATTGTTCCCATAGGCGAGCCACTCGGTCGAAAATTCGTTCACAGATGAATCCACCCCCGAATCCTCGTGGTTTTGTTGACTTTTTACGCGTATCGATTTTTCAAGTAATCAAACCGTCTCGTCATTCTTGTCAATATTGTAAGACGTTTCCCGAATCAACACTTCGTTCCCCACAGCAGCATTACATTCGATCGAATCGTTTTCGTTGTTTTTTGTAGCCGTAAATTCCATTCACTTTCGGTACGATTGAATTCGCGTTTTGTTTATCTCAACCGTCGCATACAATGCAATATGTATACTCGCCGAATGAGATTGACGAGTTGAAATTATTTATCCAAACTCCGCGCGTCATTATTGCGGGACCGCGTTCAGACGTCGATGGTCAGAACTACTATCGCGACAAAGGAATAATAATATCATGTACGCGTTATATGTATTACGATAGCGCCCGACCGAGAGGCTGTAGAGCGCGGCCCCTAGAACAGCCAGATGCCCCAGCGTAAAACTCAAATCGACCGTGCGATATAACATTCGAATTCGAGTGTATACACGTAGTTCGCACGTATTTATATTATCGTGACACCTTTGTTCCGCGGAGACGATCGATTTCATCGACGTTGCGATATTATTAAATTTAACACGACCGTAATATTCTACGACGGGTTTTAAGCTTTTAGCGCGGTACTACAGGCCGTCTTTAGTACATTGAAACTGCATACTTTATCGTATACTATCTTTTTCTTCGTGCTCGCGTCAATAATAATTTATTATTACGCTACAATAATGATTTATACAAAGTTAAAATTCCGATTAAAATTGTTCTACTCGTCAAAGCCTATTATAACCGTGACGCGAGTATATAATATTATAATAATACATATCCATTTGTAGATCAGTTGTGAGTTTCGTGAAACGAGTATGCAGCATATATATATTATACAATATTATACACATTGTAACGCGCGCAGTTTTAATTAAAAAAAAAAAAAAATCCATCGGATACGCCCATGATCCGGGGGCCTGCACACCAGCTTGCACTATACCCGTCACTGAGGTATGCATCTACGGGCGCAGAGGTCGTAGGTAGGTTTATGGTAGGCGAGTGCGGTGTGGCGTTGTTTTAAGGTTGCGCTTATGGAAAAAAAAAACTTCTCGTCCATCTCGTCGAAAAACCGCATGAATTTCATACCCACGCGTCCGTGTTTTCGTAAAATAACAATTCTGTTTTCGTTCCGTTTACGTATTGTCACACCTCGGAGCTGGTTCATCTCTATGCGCGCACCGTTATTCGGAAACGTTCAGGTTTTTTAATCTCGTCGCCGCCGCTAATGTACACACACACGCGCGCGCGCACGCCATAACGATATGGTATTATAATAGTCTCCGGTACACGACGACGATAGTTACTCGACTACGACGAGTTCGTCTAGTTATGATAATATTGTAGCTGATCGAAACGGGTTTCTACAGATTCGGAATTTCCGAGACGAAGGTCTGACTGTTCGAGGCGGCGCGACTTTTCGAGGGCTGTCCCGACGACGATATTCCGCGATTGCGTCGATATAGTGTCGCGTACACTCGTTACAATATTATTTATTATACCGTTGTATATCTTACGCGTTTATTTAAATTTGTCGTTTGGCGGCGGCTGTCGAGGTAATAAATACATAACATTACGGTCGTATTATATCGAATACACTATACTATAACACTACTATAATATGCTATCGACGGGGCCGAAGAACACGGTATATATTATAATATCGCAAATAATAATATACTACTTTATAACAACGTGCATGCTCTGCACGTTGTTCGCGTTATCAAACACGATCCCGGGGGAAAAGCGCCGGGTAGATATTATATTGACTAATCGAATACCGATTTACCTTAGCGCGCCGTAGGATTAAACGGTTTATTTTTTTCTATTAGTTTGTTTATTTGTTCATTCGCCGTGTACGGGCGGTAAACGATATCGTGTGAACATTACGCGCGATCACAACAACTGTAACAACGTAGTCTCGCGCGAAAACACGCGTAATCGTCGACACGCGTTGAAAAACAAAAGCGCCCGTTCTCGGTCAAACGGCGAGTCGGCGGTACTCGAAGAACGGATTCACAGTCTCTCTCTCTCTCTCCGGTTCTGGTTGGAAAATGCAATTTTTCTCCGCATCACAAATACTTATTATACCTGCGACTAGGGTTGCCACCTTTGAAAGATAGCAGCCCCGGAGACAGGACGATAAGCAAAAAAAAAAAAGGTCATCAGCCACAGCCAGTATACACCAGTATATAGTATAATCTATAGCTTAGTTTATGAAGTTATGAAGTCAAAAGATAAGTAATGAAATGCAAAAAAATATTAATATAATCACATATTTTATATTTTCATAATTTGACGCAAAGTTCTGATTTAACCATTTCCACTGACAGACGATTTCGGACCATAAATTTCCCATCAATGAAAATACTTGTTACTTATTGACAAACTATTTATAATTATATAAAAATCCGTCGTAATGTTATGACGACCCGGAGAATAATTCACTGAACCCGTAGCCCGTAGATTTATATGTAAACCCTGATTCTCCGGGTGAGACCCGGAGAGGTGGCAACCCTACCTGCGACGTGTAATAACCACGTCAATAAAACGATATTATACGCATCACGATCTCGAACTCCGCAAACACGGCTTTTCGCGATATACTATTGTTTATCGACAGTCATACTAGGATACTATTTCCCGAGAAATTAAAAAATAAATAATCGTAACGATTTTCGAACACACCGACATTTTGACAATATTATCGCTATTATACGGTTTTTCGCACGCACGTATTATTAATATTTGTTTGCAACTCTAAGAACGACGTGCGATATGCGCGCTCAGCGAGTAACGCCGGAAACGTGTTTAGTTTTTCTATACAGCACGTGTACATTCAACCGGCGTTGTTGGAAGGGCAGTTTCGAACGTTTGGGCGACGCTTCTTTGCCGAACCTGCGGAATAGGTGTTGTTCCGAACGCGGAGAATATAGCCGACGACGCAACGAATCGGAACAGACTTTGAAAATATTATTTCCACAGAGACTCAATAAATTATGTCACGCGTTGGACCGTGAAAATGTCTCGTTGTTATACTTTCGTATTGTGTACGCATCCCGCTGACCAAACGCCATTATCTGCCCAAATTATCCGTAGTCGACCTTAATTAAAATAAAAAAAAAACCGCAAAGTCTAAAACTCGCCGATCGCCATGAACGTACGCGCTCTGTATTGTATGTGGACAGTATAACGGTAACGATCGATTTCAAAAACGGACACACGCGCGGCTAAACGCATTAACCTACAGCGGGCACACGTTACGACGACGCGAGTATAAAAGGTGATGGTAGTTCTTCGTTTCCTTTTCCGCGAACCCGGTCTCCGAGACTGCGAACGCACCAGAAACATTTACGAAAACCGTTTTTTTTTTCCGCATGTAATCGTGATATTAAACGCGCGCAAGACAATATTTCCACGTCCGGCAATGACGAAACTAAAATTTCACACTTTCTATACGTTTATACAATATGTATAATACGTCGTGATAATGTTTATTATAAGCACGAGGCAAATGAATCATTCGGTTTTCGCGAACCATACACATTCGAGTGCAGAACACGAAAAACGTTACTCGGCAGAATATTAAACGATCCGGCGCCGGATTACCCACATATCGTTATTGTGACTCGGTGTTATTCGCGTGTGGCCCGGGCTACATTATTTTTAGACATGTTAAATACGCGTGTATATAATATACGAGTATTTGCATCGCGTATACATGAATTTGCAATCGGATAATTTAGAAACTCGCGCGGGACACCCGCGCCATATCGTTTGGCGTGTTCGGACGATATCGACGATCGTGGGAGGTTGTAGAACGAAGCAAAGCGTCACAGTAGGTAAGTAGGCGACTCGATACCTATATATATATATATATATACAAATAATGCATAAATCGAAACGCGGCGGACCGACAATTATTATCAATTCGAAAACACAGTTTAGGTATTCGAGAATAAAACGACATTTAGGTCACGCGCGCGAAATACACGCTTTCCTGAAACCGCTCACCCTGTGAACGCTGTTATACAGTGCCGATAATATACACGCGCGCGGGCGTGCGTATTATAGGGATTAACAGCGGCTCATACTTTTTGTTTGCGGTAGGTCAATTCGAGATGGGAAAATATGCGCGCTCTTCGGCACATTGTGTACACACAAAGCGTATATATAATACTGATGCCTACTTAACTATATAGGCACTTGTTTCGTCGTAGAGATTCTACTGTGATCTAAATACATACTATAATAATAAATTTGAACAATAGGTATGCGGGGCATCACGTGCGTACGATATGTATATACTATTAGTGCGGGCCGTCCGTTGTTATGATATTCTCATATTCTCAAGAAATATTTTCCTAGTTGAATTATTTCACATTGAAAAGAGGGAAAAAACGGAACTCATAAATACATAACATAATATTTTATATTATTTATAATGTATAGTGAAAAAAGAAAAAACCGTTCGAACGTTTACGCGTATACTTTTGTAATGGACGTGAGTTAGGAGATCAGGAAATGCGTCGAGTTATTATAAGGACGTATTAATCACGAGATCACTTATTACGCGCACGGCAAAGTATGCGCGTGTTACGATATAATATGCCCATGTCATTCGAGAAAACTTTTAAAAACCCGATACGCGTTTACGACTAGCCGGTTTGTAGAGAAAAAGCGTATGAATTGCATTAGGAAATCGCCTACCGGTTCGAATAGCGCGCACGATGTTCATTGTTTTTTCTCTCGTATTATTACACATTAAACGGACGCGTCGTTTTCTCTGTCTAAAAAATAAAAAATAAAAAAACCATACACATTAGCCGACGCGCGCGAATTACGACGAAAAACCGTCGTATGATGACATTAACGTCGTGTGCGGCGGAAAACGTAGTATAGGTACTAACGTGTCAATAATACTACGATCTATCTGTGCGACGTCCACCCCGCAGAAACGCGGCAGCTATCGTTCCCGCGCGAGAACGTCGAGAAGAAACTATCCTTTTTCTGGTAAAATTAATCGTTTCACTCGCGGTTCCGAGTGGTTTTTTTTTAATAGTTTCCGTCAATATCACGCATTATATTATAATTAAAACCGTGTGCCTCCCGTCGTTGTTATACGTTAAACGATTATCGATCGCCGAATGAAACTCGTCGGAGATTACACCGCGAATTTACACACACACACACACCGAAGGATTTCTTTCGCACGTTTCGTGACCACCAGCGGTGATACAATAGTATAATATTGCAGCGACGTCATAACGCGATATGGGTAACGCGTAAAATAACGATAACGCGACATTTTCTCGCGTCATATTTTATAATACGTGCATTTAGCCAGGAGGTTCCATTGGTCGCGGAACTCATTTCCCGAATGCCGCGTTTCGCCGACGGTCATCTCTCGTCGTTTTTGTCGGATTTTTTCGCGCTCCAAACACGCGTCGTCGTTTCCGTTTCGGCACCCGCGGGGGTCACGATTTCTCCAGCAATCTTCGCCGTTATACGATACGATAATTATCGCTGTTATTGATTATTTTTCCCCGTCCGGTCACGAGATGATATTACTCTCCGCGTTGAAATATTACGTTACACACAGGTGAGATTGCGTTTGTTTCGAGTGCACAATGTTTTCGTACGTTTTATCCGGTCTCTTGGTCCGGACAAAACACTACTGCTTGAGAGAGCGCGCGCGCGCAACAAACATTTCGTCAATTATATTAGTACCTACATATGGGTACAATGATAAATCGCGCGGTCGCATTCGACGTGCACTTGTAATCGCACCGGAGACGATCATAATTTTTTTATTATTTATTATTTCGCGCGGGCAAACAGCTCCGCTAACGAACGCTCGCGCGAGCTGATTATCGTATACGATCGATTTAATTAGCGCGGAGAGGCTGCGTTCAAGCCGATCTCGTGGTCCGCGTCAACCGCGGCGTTTCGCCAAAGCCAATTAACGCGCGCCGGACGCGATCGGAATCGCGTGAAATTCGTTTTTTCGCGCGGAGATTTCCCATCTGGTCGTCACTATTGCACACCGAGCGACGTCGTCGTGTAGCCACCGCGCAGTGACCGTGGGGGCCGTATAACATAATAATCGAATCGCGCAACGCAGATTGGCCTTATTTTGTCATCGTTAAACGTTATAATAATTAGCCCGGCCGATGTTTCGACGTTGAAAAAAATCCAATTTAATTCTGAATTGTACGTCCCCGTTTGCCACGGTCAATCAGCGCGGCGCGGCGCGGCGTAGCAGATTCTCGCGGAAAATAATAAATCTTTTAAATCAGCGGTGCCGTTTGATTTACGTTCGCGATTCCGACGGACAATTTGGCAAATTGAAAATAAAAAGGAATCGCGCGAAAGCCATACGTCATGTCTCCGGCACGCCGCCGTACAAGTACAGCGCGCATATACATATATAAAATATATCATTGCGTGGAAAACTGTTTTTCATAGAAAACTTTTAAATACGGATGCGCGAAAAAGCCATGGGCTATTTGTATAAACGAGCGTGTTTTTTTTTTTTTTTCGTCGTGACAGCCTCGCGTGAGTTTTAACGTCGAGTGAGTATTTATTGCGCATAGAACTCCAGTGATAATTACATTTATAGTTTGTTGTACGGTATATACTATACGCGTGGTACGCATGGGCTCGAGCCAACGAAACAACGGAGATTTTGAGATAAATTAATGTGTCGACGAAAATTCAATTAACAAGTCTCTTTTTGTCGTGTAAAAAAAAAAAAACCAACAACTACAAACAAACATAAATATAATCTAAAGTGTGTGTATCGGTTGACAGGTCGTGAATTTTCATTACATAATCGATAACGCTACAATCTGCAGATTCATAATGACCCAAATATATACGCTAAGAATCGACCAGATACGCATTCGAAATTCAAAAGTGCTGTTATACGTACGGCGAAAAATTACATAAAAAAAACATGGAAAAAATAGAAAAGAGCGACTTCAAAAATTACACACTGCAATTTTACCCCAAGTTTTTTTGACCATTAAAGTATTCGACGCGAGAGAAAAAAAAAATCAACCCAATTAATGCCCCAATCGAAATGAATAATGTTTATAGTTTGTGTTTATTGTAAACGAGGAAAAAACCGAAAAAATTCGTATTCAGCGAAAACGCGCTCCTAAAAAAACGTCGCGTTTTCAATCACTACGTAAAGAAACAACAGCGTTATGTTATAATATGAATCATAACATAATGTTATATTATAACATAACTTATGATATTATTATAAATGGCGCGAACGGTCGGCGCATTAATTATGTCACATAATCGACCGGAACGAAAACGCATCCGAGACTCGGCGCGCGAGATCGTCGTCATTGCCTAAATCGTAGAGGGACAAGAAACGCATAACCGTCCGGACGTTTGCGATCGTTTCTCCGTCGTGATGTGCACACGAACCTCGTACGATTATGGCCACATCAAACGATTCCGCGGAACACACACGCGCATGCATACGTAACGCGTGTAACAATGAAATAGTATATTGTAATAATACCGCGCATACCGGTTTTTAACTTTTCCTACGCGTGTCGCGCGATCACAGGAGGTGAAAAAAATAAAATATAATTTATAAAAACAACGTTTCAAAACACACACATTCGGTCCGGCGCGGCGTTACGTAGGCACTACTACGCGACCGCGGGCAGCTTTAGGCGTTTTCGGGGTCAACGCGTATGAAATACGTTCGCATTACGCCGAGAACAACAACGATAATAATATTCAAATACGTTCGCGGACCGTTTATAGTATATAATATTATTATGGGTACCACACGACTCGGGCATTATCGCGAGACGGACGGACGGACGGACAAACTGCAGTCACGATCGAGGCGGACACACGCCGATACGTCGTATATTGCAACGCGCGCCGCGTGGCCCGCGGACCGATATTTTTCGTGTGCTATTTCGCCCGCGCGGAATTCCAATCGCATATCATAACAGGACCAGCGGCGGATCCGAGCGAGGGGAGTGGATGGGGAGATGAAACACCGTCGAGCTAGGGATTAAAATATCTTATACGATTTATACGTTTTCGACATAATATCGAGTAAAACGAAAAGCGAATACAAATGATATTTTGAAAAGTATTAACAACACCCTGTTGAATGCGACTACATTTTATATTGGACGAATTGCAATTACTACCCCACTTGATTAATTTCTGCAGGATCCACACCCGAACAGAACAAGTCTGAATTCCACGTACGTTCTTCGTGAGCTCTTCTTACCTGTTCGAAAAACACTAAATAGAACGGCACGTCATGGTCGAGACGCTTTGTGAACGTTTCGAAACAACAATGCGGTAGTGTCGATAAATCGCGCCGCGAGATGTTTACGTTACACGTGCGAGTGGGCGCTGAGATCGTAGAAACGCGAAAACAAGAAACTGGACGATTTAACTAGCACTGAAAACACAACGCGCGTATCGCATTACCGACTCGGCGTGCCGTCGTCATGCGGGAGAGGACACACGAAATCCCTAGGCGGAAAACAATCACAAGCACACGACCGGCTGCAGGACGAACGACGAGACCACTGCCCAAATGCATACGATTAAATTATTGTTCGCGCGCGTAGCAAAATGCGCGCGCGTGCGCGAACGTCTCCATCGGACGTCGTTTATCGGAATCGCTGACGACGCGACATTGTATATAAGCACCACACACACACACACACACTCAAAATCTTTTCAGAAAAAAAAAAAAAAACGTGTCGTATGGACCGGGCGATTCGGTTTCGGGTCTCTCGTACGTAAACAGAGGAGACGACCGCATCGGAATCCGTTTTTTTTCTTCTGTTTACACCGTCCCGCCGCCACCGACACCCGAAAAATATCCGCGTAAGCTGTTTATTTATTTTAGTTTTTTTTTTTTCAGAAATTCTTTACGTTTGTTTTGGGTTTAACACATAAAAATACCGTCGGCGTACCTATCCGATACAAAACCAATATATTGGCGACGAGACGAATGGAACGGGCTCCGGCCCGGCGGCCAGCACGACGAAAATAGTTGGCGCAGTGTTATTATTATTTGTTTTCGGCACCGCAATCGCGTGTATCACACGTCCCCACGGCTCGACGACATTGTTTACACGCGGCATCGTTCGAATTTAACAAGCGCATACAACAACATAGTGTTGGTAGATCGAAGAGTGTAACGGATTATCGCCAGTGGCGTGATGAAATCAGTGATGTAAGCAATTATTAAAAATCGTCACCACCCCAAATATTGTTCCCTATACTATACATTTCGATGTGCCCGTTTTCACGATGCGTATACAATTGCTTGCAGGTATATCATACGGCGGTAGCACAGCCACAAAGTGGCAAAGAACTCGTGAAGTATGAAAATGGTATGTCGACAATTAATATTAATCTTAAACGCCTCAGCGTCGTACATTTCGCGTTGACGCCGAAACAGCTCTCCGAGCGTACACGCGTTACTTTCGGACGCACCCAACACGACGCTTATGCGGGGGGAGGAAAAAATGACCGAAAATTAGTCACAAATTATTATTATTGACGGTGTCGTCGGCGTACGGCGGCGTTCGTTTCTTACAGTCGATCGATCGGCGGCGACAGGGGGCAATTTTAAATTTAAACGGTTAATTATTTCTCTAGGATCGGGTTACCGTGCTGATCCGGAGCTAAACGCGAACGAGCCGCAGTGAGACAATGTGCCAATTATGAGTACACCGTGCGAGCGGCGCATCGCCGTGGTGCAGCATATACACACGGACCATCGGCGCTAAACAATTTAACTAGACTCGAATTAGAACTCAATTGGGTCAGCGGTTGCTCGAGGGATTAGGGTCAAATAGGAATTAAAAGACGTGGCCCCGCAGGTAATATGCCCGCGTATACGTGACGTAAAAAATTAAACCAAACTTGGTGCGCGCGCGCTCGCTTTTACAACTAATAATATCATAAGTACATAATATAATAGTAGGTATAAGTAAACGGCTTTCGGTATCGTCGTCGGCGGCTAGTAACCGTTTAAATGTTATGAAACCCATACGCGACCGAATTCGGGACTCTATATTACCCGGAGGCCATCCCCTCGGAAAGAGGGCCACTGCAGGACAAAATGAAAACCAATAACGATAATAATAATAATACGAAAATCCTTGATTTGTATTTCACATAATAAATGTTTATACGATTATATATGCGGTGTCTCATTACGCAATCGTCTTCGTTCACGTCGTATCCGTTTTATATATATATATAAAGTCCCGTATAGTATTTTATTAGACATGATAGGTATCTACTGCTGCGTGTAATTATACCATAAACTCCAAACTTAATTGACATTGATAAACATGCGTATATTTTTTTTAAACGTTCGCATCGTTAAACGGAATTAATTGACAATCCATATCGGTTTATATATAGTTTTACGATTGAATAAAAAAAAAAAAATTAAAATAACAAACGATTCCCGAACGGGTTTATTGACCGACTATCGCTGCGGCCGCGGAATGTGATGCGTATGATGTTCGTACACGGGGATCTTCGCGCGACGATGATATATATAGTTATATAATATAATAATAATGGAAAAAAAAAATAAAAATAAAAACGTGGTACGTTTGACGAATCGCTGCCACGGCGGTCCGTCCGGCGACGGTGTTTGTCCGCGACGCGGTTTCGGCGTGAAAAAATCGTATCGATTTCCTTTTTCTTTCCTTTCCCGCACACCACCGTACGTACAGGACAGCAATTATTATTGTCTAATACGTGGGTAATAATCAATACGTGTATAAATAGTGGATTTTTTGTACGTTTGTTCTGCGAGCGAACTCGACTAAGAATCGTTAAATAGGAATCCCGGCGAAATCCACGTACTTGTTATAAACATTACATAAAAAGTATATAGGATTTGTCCGCGTAACGCGCCCGTTACGGTATACGCCGGCGTTGTCGACTCGCGCGCACCGTACGGCACATAATACAATAATTATGATTATTTACAATACATAATGGTAAAAAAAAAAACAGATCGAAAGCGCGTTTTCCGCGCGCGTTTCCGATTCGGAATGTGAAACGCGCGATGTATTAATTAAATAATCATCGAGTGCCGCGCGCGATACACACACACACATAATATATATAGGCATGCGATGCAATAATATAATTGCACAACACAATACGTTTACGATTATATATATATATATATATATACTTATATTATATAGCGGCTGAACTCTCTAAACTCCGAGTATGACAAATAAAAAAAAAATATAAAAGGCGACGCCGCTTTTTAATATTGTGGGAAAAAAAACCAAACTCGTATAGTATTAATACGTTATTAGCGCGGTATACATATCTATCGCGGACGAGTGAAACACACTTCCTATGCATGATAATAACGTACAGGACGGGAAGAGAGAGAGAGAGGAGAAAAAAAGGAAAAAAGAGAGTAAAAACGTGTTCGAAATTCGAAAATTTCCGATTTTAAAATGACAAATATGTGCGCGAGTACCTATGTGCACAGCGTAGGTAATGTTGTGTTATTATTATCTGTAATGAAACTATTATAGGTACACAGCAGATACATGCGACAGACGTCACATCTGCACGCGTGCACTGTAACGGGAACGGCGTAAGACGATACAATATTATCATCGTCATCAACATCATCATCTTCATTGTAACCTACTGCTGCGTTCGGAATACTAAAAAAAACCATATTTGGGCGTGCCCCAAATGTGCCATTTGACGGTATACACACACACACACACACTACTAGTACACGTGATATTTTGCTCGTCTTCTTTTACACGCCGCCGTATTGGTGTCATTATTTTATTACATTGTTATGTCCGCGTTGTTATCACCGTCGTCGTCGTCGTCCTGCGTGTGTTTTTGCACTCCGAATAAGGACCCGTTACACACTGGCGTGGGGGTACAATGAAGAGTGCCGTCACCCGGCCGCCGACGGTGTATCCAGGCCGAATTTTGAATTATTCGGACACGCGCGCGTGTATGCCTACCTACATTATAGGAGCGGTAATTCGGCGACACAGATATTATTATTACGACAACGTCGAGCGTCGAATATCGCAACCCGGACATGTACTCGGTAAATATAACGATATAATGAGGTGCTACAACGTCGCCGCGGCGCGCGCGGTACGGGTGAAATATCCGTGTCCGGCGCCTTTTCGGCGGTCGAGTCACATCGCGATGGGACGTGCCGATCCACGCCGATCCGATTCGATCGAGTCGTAACTGTACATACTTTCGCCCAAATATTTAACGCACATTTCGAATGTGATACCGACTAGATCGCGTTACCCAATCTCGTTACTCGATACGAATCGCGCGCGTTTAATAAGACTAGTTGGTGAAATTTGTTGCTTTTATTTTTTCAGAAGAACATTCAAAACTTGTGTACACACGTCTCAAATTAGAAGTTTTATCAGCCGGTGGATCCGATAAGGAAAGCGAATCGCTCTCACGACAGTTTTCGAAAGAAAAAAAAACAACGAAATTGGGTTTCGGACGTTCGACCCCTTTGCGGTGTTTTTAGTAAGATTAAAAAAAAAATACGTTTACATATTGAAAACTAACCCGTTTTCCGATATCTAATAAACCGTCATAATAGTCATATCAGACACCGGTTTATTTGGCTTTGCTATATTACGTGTATAATATCGCAGTAAAAAATAAACCGCCAGCGGACCAAAGAACTAAAGAATATGTTTCGTTTTCCATTTTTATCACTCGACTAATTGAAAAACGTCATCCATACAACAACGAAATACTACGTCGGTTTACCGGGTGTACCGGTGTTCGAAACGCTCGGAAAGGATGGTCGACAATAAGCAATAGATCCGAGCACGCGCGATTCGCCCGAAGGAAGCGGAAATTTCCCGTGTCTCCGTCCGTCACACATAGGACGTTCGGAAGTATTCTATTTTCAACATACCGCCCGCGGTCGATTTTATCAACGCGATAATTCGATTTGTATTCGTCGTCGGGTCTGTTCGAGAACGACTTTTCGACTTTTTCTATTTCACCGGAGAGATTATACAATATAGGGACGCGCTACGACGCGACGGAGCGAGCATTCGAATCGAATTTCAAAATCCTTATTGCACCGAGACATATCGACCGGTACGTCGGGAATATAAAACCGTCCCGTGTCCAGACAGAGAAAGAATTACCGCGCTTTCAATTCCCCTCGACATCAATGGTCTTTATATACAATGTACGTATATACTCGTATATTACGAAATATGTGATCGCAGCTCGTGTGCGGCGCGCGCGAAGAGTTTATACAGATCCTCGAGAAGGTACGGCTGCCAGTCGGCGAGGGGGGACGGAGGGGGTCACTGACATCGGAGTTCACTATACGCGCGACGACGGTGGCGGCCTGTAGGCGTGCGCAGACGACCAATGTTCACGTCGTATTGCAATTTATATATATATATGCGCTTGCTCCTATAATATTATAATACACGTAATAGGTATAAATTGTATACACACACACACACACAATATACGCGTGTTTTTCCATATTATGCCTATGTACAATATTATTGTATCCGTTCGGAATGAGGCACGATTGTGTCCTGCGCCATAATATACGTACGCATATACGATGGCGCACGTCCGACGACGACGGGCGAGAGACGATACTTTTCGCCCCGTCGCAAATATCGAGTCATCATATGTATACATCGTGAAGTATCAAAGAAATCCAGCGAAATTAAAATGCACGCGCGTTTGCCGGGCGCGTGAAAATCGGACGTTTCAACACGCGTAAACAACAATCATTACAGTCACAGATATAAATACAAGCAATATATCACGTGGTAGAATCGCTGTTGTAAAGAAATACGTACAAATAACATGTCGCGGGGCAAAACGACTACGGTAGTAGTATTCCGATAAGGTGTCTATTTTGTGTAGTCGACCCGCGGGGTCATGCGGACGAAATCTGAAATCGCACACGACTATAATAACGGTATTTGAGAGAGAACACTCGATTCGATAGTGTGTAATCCGAACGTAACACATACGCAAAGAGGCTATCGGAAGGAGGTATTTATTTATTATTCGGGAATAACGTTACAAGCAGTGAATTAGTGTCGTCTGGACACTTCTGCGACGGGAACGACCTTGAGCTGACGTTTTAAATCCGCGATTAAAGAAAAAAAAAAAAAACCGAGCGTTTGGCCGTGAATCTAACATTTGTTTCCGTAAAGATTTGTTTAGTGTTTAAAATATAAGCCGCCGACGCGACGGATTGTTCGGCCATTCTATTGAAATCGTTTCCGACTGGACCGCGAGAACGCATAATATAACACGCACCGACGCACTGCACATCACAATATCATTGTTGTGCGACCTAAAAATTTCGTACTCGGAACGCATTGGTTTTTGGCCGCGCACTGCCAAAGAGAGCGCACACGAGTGAAGCTGGGAGATCGCACGTATATGTAAACGTACTGTACAGCTTATACACGTCCGAAACCACTAATCGGTCGACCGCAGAGCGCGGTATTATAACACACACAAGAACTTTAACCTATACAACGTACGAACGACGGTTTTTTTTTTTCTTTCGTTTAAAATAAACAATATAACACATCGTACATTTCACGACACGTATATATCATTGACTTGTACGACAAAACGTAGGTATTTGACTTGACCGATAAAACGTATTTATATATACGAGTATGTAGTTTATAGTAAATAAATAATATACATGGGAAGACGCGTATTATGTTTCGCTACGTTATGTAGGTGAAGAATTTTTTTTTTTTTTTCCAAGGTATTCTGCGAGCTGTTTTATACATATTAGATAATGGAAATACTTAAAACGAATATTTTTATTTTTTTAACCAAGGAGACTCGAGAGGAGACATCACATCGCGCGATCGACGGCGTAAAACGTCATAGGCTCGGGAAACGAAATACGTATACGTGATCGTACGGCATAAAATATATATTAGATATAAATATTTACACATCAGTATGATGTACTCGAAGACGTCCACAATAGGAGGAATATATTAATAATAATTTGTTCCGACAGATCGATGCGGAATAATAAGCGATCTTATAACAGTTCTATTGTAGGAAGTCCGTCGCTCGGCGAGCAAACGCCGCACAATACGAATATTCGACTCCGGGTCCGCACGTAAAATAATATTATTTTCGAACCGAACGTCATTATGTGTTCAATGCCCCAAAGCAGCGACGGCAGCACACCAGCGCGCGGTTTTTATCTGTAGCACACTCGCCATAATATTATATACATATACCGTCGAGTTAATCGATTTTATTCAATCGGCGTTTAAGTACCGGGTTTAGGTCTAGGTGTTTGTGAGTGCGTTTAAAATATCGTCGAATCTCGTTCGTATTTTCCCCCCGTTTTATGGTATGCGCATATATGTATATTACACCGTACAGGCACGCTTTTGTATAGAACGTTCTCTCGCTTATGGCACAGTAAAAACGTATTCATTTTTATCGGTTTTTTTTTCCTTTCTTCGCAATCACGGGTAATATGATTTTTTAAGAGCGTACTCTGACGTCCGCGTATGTTATCACACGGGGATTTATTTTAATGATCTAGAAATAACAATTTGAAAATGAAAACCGAACGAAATAGGTACCTATAATAATTATTATTCGGAACGCGCGCGCCCGTGTGTGTGTGTGTGTGTGTGATATGATTTTTTTCTCAGTTCATTTTTCACACACTTATCGTTCGAGTTCGGGCACACGTACGCGAGGCGTTTCGAACGAAGACTTTGAGTAGTACGCCTGCCTACTTTTCAAAGAGTCCAATCCAACAGCGCACCGTTTCGATCGTCGTCGAAAACCGTGTAAAATATTTTAAACCGCTCGCTCGGTTTGTGCCGTCCGATTAGCTGCAGAGCGCAAGAAAAAAAAAAAAAACAGCCGTCCGTCGGATGAACAACGTTTTTTTTTTTTTTTTTTTTTTTTACCGTTAGCGGAGGAGGAGTTGGCGATGACGCGGAGATAACGACGAAAATAATTTCATATGTCGCGCGTCGGAGAGTAGGTAGAGATATTATATACACATATTATATTATGTACATTATTATTATAATGCCTTATGCACGAGTAACGTTTCCCATACGTTTGGACACACGGATTCGCGATGCACGTACCGACACCGAGCGTACATCGAGAACACAATGCGATTTTTGAAAAGGCGAAAAGCCGAGGAAGTAATATAACGCGTATGATATTTGTCGAGACGCGCGAAATCTTTGTATAGACGACGACGACGTGGAGAGGGCTACGACGACAGACGACTTCAGAGGACGGTTGTTGAAAATTATGTGCGGCGGACGCTACAATAATAGTATACGTATATTATTATGTATGAATATATATATATATACGTATGGTACATTGATATTAGATTCTATACTCCGTAGACGTTCCGTCGGCTATTATTATGGTTTTAAACCATGACACCGAACGCCGCGGTGGGGGGAGCAGATAATACATAATAAAAATATAATAATGAATATTTTCGAAACGACCATTTCTCGTGCGTACGTACAACAACATTAGGTGTAACGTACGACGACGGCCCGTCGTTAATCCGCACATGGGCGGCCGGCGCGCGTAGGATAATATATGATTTAATTATTTTTAATATAGACGTATTATATCGGGCGATATTAACAACGACAATGTATTTTCAATAGATCGACGGTTTGACGGCCGGCGACGAAGTGGGAAAAAAAATCCACAAGTTTTTTTTTTCGGAATGCTTTGTTTTTTTTTTTATGGTATTCGATGCGAAATTCGCCAACGAAATAAGACGTGTGCGTGTTTTTTTATTTACAGGGGAAAAAAAAAGAAAAAGAAAAAACCGAACCGTTAACGTTGTAATAATACGGACGTAAGTATAGAAAACCTTACGAAACCGTGTGCACACGATAACGAGTCGCGCGCGCGCTCGACGTCATCCCGTCGCGATTATTATGAAAACAGAAAAAAAAATCACCATAACGCGAGAGGTATGAATATCATTAGAACACTGTTCACGAATCGATTAACGGCAGCCGGGTTACGATATATACAATATTATCGTGTACGTATAAACAGGCGTCAAACGGTAACGGCCGCAGTATTACCACGACGACGAGTTCGTGACACCTTGGAGCGTCCAGCAGCGCGGCGGCGGCGCACAAGGACGTTTGGTAACCCAAAAGGGCGTAGACGACAAACGCCCGCGTACACATACACATATACGGATTATTCCAGTGTTTGTGAAACGATTTCGTTTTTGTTTTTCGAACGGCACAATCCGAAGGCTGCGAGATGCGAGCGGAATCGATTTATTATTCCGCGCCGACTTAGCGCCGCGCTCGCGGAACAAGAGCGTGGTCGTCGTATATTTTACTAATAAAGTATGCGGGCCTATGCCGGGAGAGGGAGAAGACGATTTTTTACCAGTCTCCGTTAGGTCATAACGAAGAACGATCTCTTTATTTTCCAAATTTCCTAAATCGCCGTACGCACGCGAACACGGTGTACAGATTATAATCGACCCTTTGTATTCGCGCGTTGACAATCGTTTTTCCTATTGTATTATGCGCGTGCGGCGAACGTGGAATGCAGTGGGTATAACTATATTATTGTGACACTCGACAAATTCGCTGTGTCCGTCGCTTTTGTGGATCACGAGGCGGCGAGTGTCTTTGTCGTTTTTATCCTCGGAGCGAAAAAATGCCCGTCTCCGATTACAAACGAACGTCGTCGGTGTTATTTTGTCAGTGAAACGTCGTACCCGAAACGACACGAACGCGAGAAACTCGGGAGCGAAAAACACGGATCGACTATGACGACGATTATATAGAATATTATATTTATATAATAAATACGCGTGTGACGTGGACCGCGGGAGCGTTACTGTACTATCCTAGACGCGACGAAGGCCGTCCGCGCGGTTTTCCTATATGGAAGAAATCGACCGTTATAGGGTCACCGACTATGTGAAATATGCGAGCTGTGATCTATATACGCGCGAGTCGCACCTCTAAAGCCGACTGGTCGACGAGCGCCTGCCAACTACGGACACCGTCCAAGGGTACCCGATGTCATGTGCGCGCGTGAAATAATACTATTATCATTATTGTTCGTTCCGAAACCGTTTTCCCTTTTCAGACATGAATATGACAAAAAAAAAACTAGGCCGGCGGTAATTACATTTTAATCGCACGAGCCGAGAACGTAAACGATAAAATATATTATCCGATATTAAACATGGTCGCGTCGCGTCGCGGATAACATTTCGCGTTCCATCTCCGCCGATGTGCGTACACTACGCGGGGGTGCCCATACACGCGTATCAGCTACATTGTCGTCATTTTGATAATGTTACACCGTCATCCGACGGCGTGAGCCGTTTGTAAAAGCCGCGCGGTGAAAACGTACATGTTTAGACAATGAGCCGCGAAAAATAGAAACTAAATAATTATCCGCCGTAATGTACGGGCCGCCGAAAAGAATACCGCATAATATATTATTTACTTTTGTCAACGAGACGTAAGTGCTGCGCGTTACACCGCGATAATGAAGATCCTCCTACAATAGCGACGTTTCTACCGTATTTACGATGTAGATTCAGTATATTATTCGTGTACAAACACAATATTGTCATCGTCATAATAGAAATAAAAAACGTACGTTTTATAATATTACGTTTATAGTTTCTAAAAAAAAAAAAAAACCGACGACGCGCATATTTATGTTCACGTGACGTGACTAATGTTATTTTCACTGTTTTCAGATATCCGGATCATTGGACGGTGTAGGTAATACGTGCCTACGAGACTATACGAGACGTTGGAGAAAAAATCGACCCGGGGCTAAGGAATGCCTGCGTAGGAAGGGACGTGTGGTACGAGAACACGCGAAAAGTAATACTATCGGACGCGCACAGAAATCACGTACGCCGCGAAAAGCTAACCCGCCTAAAATCCCACACGGAATAAAATACGGTGTATGGCGAACTCGATCTCGTCCCACTTGTTTCGCGCGCGTCAGATGACCGGCTATGAACTCCGTACACGCCGAACGGACGATATAAATGCGAGCAAGACTCGGAGTATTTGGTCGAAATAATCGAACAAAGAATCGCGTCAGGTATACGACGGCACAATGCGAGCGCCGAGAAGATTACACGCCGCACGTCGTCGCGATCCTTTGAGCGCCGAGTTGTTCCCGAGGGACTACGGTCACACTGTAAAACGGCAGGACGAACCTTTATACAAAAGACGCGCGCCGCGCGACACGACGATCGGGGGTTGGGTTGAGAACGAGACGGGGGTTTTTATTTGTCGACGGGACGGAGCTGTACGGGGAATACGATTGTATTTCGATTCAAACGATTCGTTACGAGAGCATGAAAAAAAAAAAATGCGATTTTAATAGTGCAAGTACTATAGTGGCGTAACAACGACGGCGCATCATTTGCGCGCATTGCGGTTATGCAACGAGCGCGCAAAGACAGCACGTGTTTGCCGAACTCCTGCACGTCTGTTACAAAATAATATCGTTTCGTCGTCATACGTGTCATACTCTGGGCCTAGTTCGCGACGAACGATGACAGATATTATTTTAATAACAATAATAATTTGCAGCGTTACGAATAACACGACGACAAACCGCAGAAAATAGAATAACGATTTTAAAATACTAATATCATCGTCGTAATTCACGTTTATATACGAGTACGTACATTCGGTCGCGATAATATGATTTTTATTGTTCACTCGACAGCCGATAGGGACTCGTTTCGAAGAGGACGGTTTTCATACTCGCGCGCGTTGTCGTCTCCCGTCTTTCAAACGTAAACGTGGCAAATTTGCGTTCTGTAGAAACGATTCTGTGCGTTTAGCTTAAACTATTTGAGTGAAACGACCTGTTATCAAACTTAAAGGCGAGAACATTGTCTCGGTGTTTTTTACGGTATTTTAATTCTCAAGCGAGTTACGAGCATGTAAAATATGAATATTTAAAAATCCTCATAATTCACTCGAAAATTAAAATACCGTAAAAAAACCCGACGAGAGAACACAGATAATGTTCTGAAATTTATAATAGGTCATTTCCATCTAACATTTTAAATATCTAACACACAAAGCTGTTTCTACAGAATGCAAATTTGTCACGTTGTACGTTTGTAAGACGCAGACAACACATGCGAGTATGACGTCTTCCTAACCCGAATGTATTATGCAGGTATAAAAAATGTACAATGCATGTTATATTATTAATATTTGGTTATTTGATTACTTATTTTAATATTAGTAATGATTTTATGTTTATGAAAATAAACGCTAAAACAGTTGTATTGATATAATCGTTGTGCTTATGAATTTATGAAGGTTCACATACAGTCGGGCACGGATCCGGGGCTTCGTCATGGGGGCAGGCGAGAAAACAAAAATAGACCGAATGTACATAGACTTTACGAAACTGGGCAACAAACGATTTTAACTCGTCCAAGTTACAAGTTGAAACAGAAAAAATAAACTTAACTTGGTTATCAGTCACATTTTTGATGCTCGAGAAAAACTGTAAGTGTTAATTATTTTACTTACACGGTAATTTTAATTTAATAAATGTCGGAATCCAATCAAATTAATTAGGTATGTTATTTCGCTGTTTTTTCAGCTTGTTATTATTTTGAGATTAATATATGGTTTGAAGAGAAAAAAATTAGTGATAATAAATTCAATCGATTCATTAGTAACTGCGGCTTATCGTGGAAAAAAATTCAACTCGTCAGGTTAGCAGCAGTTCCTACGATTAACTTAACTCGTCGTAGCGCCCAGAATGGGAAAATTTATATTTTCTCGCAAATCATAATAATCGGTATTATTAATTTTAAAACGCGCGGTAGGCGATCGTCTCGCGCCCCCTCGCGTCTACGCCTGAACGCAGTTGTTCCTGTCCATATTTGTTTTATTGCAGTACGTGTGTGATTAGTTAATACGATGAACTTGCTCGCGAACGAAGCGAGCGGCTCTGAAGACGACGACATCTGCATATTGCGAATATTGAGCCGACAAAGGATTTGCATAAGCTGAAATTTAATGAAATTACGCTAATTACGCTATATACCACTACCTAGCCTCGTATATGGCGCGTACACCGAGGTAAATCAAGTATAATATCACATATTGTACCGACACATATTCATAAAAAGATTACGTGATGGTACACTTTTGAGGGCGCATCTAAACCGGGAGCGGAGAAACCTTAGACGAAACCGTCGGGTCGGCGGCTTAAGTCCGTCAACATGTACAGCTGCAGGTGCGTGCAGCGCTCTTCCTGCACAATGATCGCGTTCACCCCGCGCGGTTTCGATTGATTCGACGACGCCGCGTAATCGTGGGGGCGAATGGGGTCAACCCGTGCGATACAGGAGGCGCTATTATTGCAATCGCGATGCGATTCGACGACGAGTCCCGGAGTAAGAGAAAAATGCCGCGGTATTATTTTTATTTTTTCACACGATAGGTTAATGAGTAACAGAGAATCATCTGTCGTTATACCCGTATGTAACATATCACGTCGAAACGGCGGTGACTGCTTTCTACTAGCCTTCAACCGATTCGAATAAAAAAAAAACGTTTGTTGCGCAATGATAATTATCTACGTTAAGCAAATTATTGTTAAACGCCACTCGAACGGCACGTGTTAAATTCGAAACCATCAACGGAACACATAATGATGTAATATTTTATTTTCAAACTTTACGCGTACGCCTACCCCGCGGACCTATACGTTTGGCGCGTGTCAATAACAATAATAGTACGATCATTTTTTTTTGCCATACAATATTCACGGTTTTTACGGCTTTTCAACCTCGTTCAGCGCTCTTTAGCCGTCGAGACAGTCGAGAACACGCTTAATTTTGTTTTTTTTGTTTTTACATACGACTCTAACGGGAATTTCTACCAATAACGGCGGGTCCTCCGATACGTATTTAGGCCCGGGTGCCGCCGCCACGCACACGATGTCATGATTAAAGCGTCGCGTGAGATGCACTCGCAAATATTTCGCAGATGTTGCAAAAATACCGTTTTGCCGAAAACACAACTCCGACGTACGCGTTGTAATGAAATATAATAATTAATGTCTCGTAGAAAATTACACGTCTGCTGCACGGGTTGTTCCTCCTACCGATAAATAGTGTCGTTTTGTAACGCGCGAATCGGGCGAACGATAATAAAATAGTATACGTATACCGAGTACCGTATAGTTTCGTAGTATTCTAATCAAAACTTATCTAACAGCTATTTCGCTGAATGATTTTTAACACGCCTCAGCAGGTTCCTCGTCATAGGCTACGCCGGGCACGTCCGAGATGATAAGAAAAGTTCGAGAATTTAAACGTTACAGCGTGGCCGAGCTCAAAGTTCACACGGCCGTCGAGATTCTAGACGTCACAATCTATAGCCGGTTGTAAAATGTTGTAAAAGTGCAACTATACTGCGCCGTAACATAAAAGTTTGCAACACCGGGGCATTGCCGACCGAATCACGTCGTCGCCGCCGCCGCTCAGTTCCCTCACGGTTACGCAACCGAACGCGTCGACACGACGCGGGGGCTGAACGACCGCAGGAGAACCGGTTTCGCCCTTTGAAGGAAATTCGGAACCTCGCCTATTGTTTTTACATATTTCCGCGAACCGTTTCAAAAACCGAAACTCGTTTCGATAAAAACAAAACAACACGCGGATAAATACTGAAACGAAAAGGCAAATTGTCGACGAACGAATAAGCCGCGATCGAGCGTCGAAAAACCAAAAACGGACTTTTTCACCTCGTCCGAGAGTGGAAAGGAATCGACCCCGTCCGAAATAATATTGTCTGTACGTACTTTGGACGGCGGCGTGGAGTACGCCCTGCGCATGGCACCGCGCCGGGCGCACGCCCTGCGGTGCACGTGGGCCGCGTTCCTCCGGGGCCCGGCGGCCGACGAGGCGGACGCGGACGAACAGGACGCGGACAGGCGGCCGCCGGCCGGGCACGCGGGCGGCCTGCCGCCCGGACGGTAGTTGGGCACGTCCAGGTCGGGCCTGTCGTACACGCGCACGGACAGCAGGGCCACGGCGGCGCGGTCGGACGGCGACGACGACGACGACGACGGGTTGTCGCGGCGATCCACGCGGAACGAATCGCGCGACAACATCGCGGGGCGGCGGCGGACGCTGTTTCCTTTTTTTATTTTTTCTCCTTTTCACGGAGACGAGACGACGGCCGCGGAAGACCGCGACGGCATGACGTGATTTTTTGCGAACAACGCGAACGGAAAAACTGTATCTTTTATCGACGAGCGATTTCGACGGTTACTCTGACGCGCGAGACGACGGCGACGGACGCGGCGCGGTGACCGGACTGATCGCCGAGGAGTCGCCGCCGCCGCCGCCGCCACCGTGGTCGTCGCCCCACCTCCCCACCACCAACGCGCGCGCGACGACGACGACGACGACGACGACGACGACATTCCTCTGCGGCCCGCGCGCAAGGTCGTGCCCGGGTTTTTATCATTATTATTATTTTTTATTATTTCTCCGCCGCCGTCAGCGGTCATCTCGCGTCCTCGGCAGGGCCGTAGCCCGAAAGCACAAATACGTTTTACATTAAAATCCACATACGAGTTCAACGAGATTAAAATCAAAGTCTCCGTTTATTTTCCAGCTTTTACGGCCATCACACGATAACTCGGAATCAAATTCGAAGCTCGCGGTTTTTTCAAGCATCTAGTCCGGTATGGGAAACGTTTTTTTTTTTTTTCCGAACTCTAATATTGGGAACGCGGATGATATCCGATTTGAATTTCGAACACGCTTCGTTTAAAAATCAAACCACTAGTATGGAAAAACTCAGACAAGTATATATCGAAACTATTATCATTTTCATGAAAGTTTATACCTACCGTCATCGCAATTTGTTTGGATTTTATACGAATAAAATTATTGATTCGACCGAACACGATCGCTGTTGATTTTGAAACAGAAAAATACGTGAAAAGATTTTAAATTAATTTAATGTGTGTCAATTAACACAAACTCTAAATTCATTCTGCACTTTTGGGTATCGCCATCTCGAGAACTCTTAAGAGGAAAATAAAAAGTTTCAACTGGCAATTCAAAAAATACATTCGTTTATGTAGGCACGATTTTAAATTTCAAATACGCGAACATGAGAGATGCCTAAACTAAAGTTCGAGGGTCCAATAGCATCATTTAGCACTCGCCTAATTATTGATCCTTAGTGATAAAAGCTCGAGTAGTGCTGAAAAAGTTGATTTATCAACACTTTACACCTATACCTTTGATGTAGACAATCAGGAGATTTAAGACGACTCGAAGAACGATTATTTTAATTTTACACTCGCGTACCTCTTTAAATTTTTTCCCGAGTCAAGCGCACCCGATAAGAGCGAGATTCTCGTCATTCGATAAACCGAAAACTTGGCTACAACGAGATATTTCTTCGAGCCCGACTGAATTGTCATAACTTCATGGAGTTTTCGCCGTGAACACGGGACAACGAAATGTTATGATCGAGAGCAAATTTGTTCGATAAAAATAAAATAACCACACGTCGCCCTGTAAAATGGCCTACCTACTTATTAATCGTAACTAATACGCGATGATATATATATATATATATATAGTGTCGATAGTGTCGACAAATCGAGATTCATAAACACGAGCGGTTATAAGATAATGAAACCAACGACAGAGTCTTCGGCAGTGCAATCCGGAACCACTACACGAGGCTCTTCGAACTACAGTAATATAAACACGCAGGGGTAATAAATTAATTCACATGCTTCGCTCGGATTCTAGATATACGGTCACGCTGAATTATTCATTAGGAACGTATTACATAATATATAAAATACGTTATTTACTGGTTTGTGTGTGTATATATACGAGTATATATATAAAATACGTTATTTACTGGTATATATATAATATACGTATATAGATATATATAGTAATCAATAAACAAATTTAGTAAATCATATTTTACTATAAGTATTACATTTTTTTTTTCAACTGTCTACAAACTAGTTTCTTGTATACACAAACCAATAATTACCGAATTAAGTAATGATACGTTTCACTCGATAGCAAACACAAAAGACGTCTCAGAAGGGTTAATATTTCAACCGACTCTGTACACACGATCAGGTTTTACTCATTTTGTTCTTACGATTTTTTCGAACTTATTTACAACTACAACCTACGTCGTCACAATGGGTTCGAAAAGGACTATCAAGGTTTTCCACTTTTTTTTTTTTTTCACCGTGGATGTAAACGAATAATGTGTTTCGAGAAATAGATCAATTAATAAGAAAATAATCGGATAAAACGATCTCGCGGGTAAAACTAGTTAATGTATCAATATTATTTGTCGGGAATAAAATCTAATGCCAACAGGTGAAAACGAATCGCAACGTGACATTTATCAACAACCAGCGGCATATTTACAGTTCATTAACGTGTACACAGACGACTATTTGAGGAAATACTTTATTCGCAGTGTAGACAAATATCAATTCGATACGGCAATAATTATGACTTTGGTTCGAGCGATGTAATGTAATTGGCTTCACATTATATTCGACTGATTCGATGTTTCAATATATTTCGTTTTTTAATACTCACGTTCGACAAAATATTCTTAGAACAGATTATGATACGTCGATAATTTGTCAACGAATTTAATAATAATTACATATTATTCCTAACCTGACCGATTGAACTCTAGAACAGGGCAATTTATTTACAACCGTCGCATATTATCATTACCGCATACATTTCACTCTTATAAATAACGGAGCACGTTTACACCTAAACACCAAACGAAAAGATACGGACGAATGAATGCGTAAATAATAAATATACAATGTGGAAGATACGGATAAAATTTTCAAAAAATTCCACGCGACCAAACAATAATAATAAATACGCGTATTTTTTAGACGGAAAAAAAAATATATTCCGCGCCGATGCAGGTGCATGTTTCGCGCTGTCGTTTTTACCAAGTATTTACGGGGGAAAATCAAAAAAAAATTTTTAACCGCCAACGTACGAGAGTGTATATACATCGCCACGCGATCTGTTTTTTTTTTTTCTCTTCAAACGAGGTCGCGCGTATATTAATCACGAGTATCAATTTCGATTACACGTTTTTATCGTAAAACTAACACTGCGCTCCGAATTAAAAATTATATAATTTTTAAATCGGTTATTACTCAACAATATCGTCACGCGGCCGAACGGTAATTATTTCAAGAGCACAATACGAACGCGATAATAACATTACATCGAATAATACCCCGCGTGCAATGTTTACGGCTTCATTCGGGCGACGACTGCGGAATACACGTTCCGTAAAGAGTTGTTCTACGAAAGCCCCCGGGGGCTTTAAGGTAGGTACGAGCGTACGTACACTCCTCTCGCGACGCGTCGTCGGTCGTATATTGTTCTGACACGTGTCATTAACGAAAAATAAAAGGTACAAAAAGAAAAATAATCAACTCGGCTCGCGATTTAAAACACAATAAATATATAGAACCTCGTATATTGTATACTCAAGACGTGAATAAAAGAAGAAGAAAAAACTCATCGACGAGAACAATGTGACTACTATGTTTTCAAAAACGCGGCGAAGATCCGCACACACGTGTTTCCAGAATTTTCGCGCGATCTTCACACGACATCGTAATCTTCGCGACATAACGATGACGATTCGTTTGTTACACACACGGGAGACGTGAAGTGACATATTGCAGAGCGACAGATTTACTCGACGCGCAACGTCGTCGGACGAGAAAGAGAAGGAGAAAGGATCGATTCGATTGACGACCGACGTTTTCATTCGACCCGCCGCCGGTCGTGCAATATACATAAATCGTACGTTCTTAGAACGTATTCACAAGAAACGTCGTTCGCCGTTCGGAGGGCTCTAAGGTCCGAGTCGTACGTGTCACGACGAAGGTCCGGGCGAAAAAGGAACGACGGGGGGAGAAAAAAAAACAACTCGATATCTATGATACGCCGCGAATAACTCCGAGAGGACTCGGACCACCCAAAGGTCTCGCGCCTATACACGTTACGACTGAACAACACGAGGTCATTCGATTTGCAACTCGAACGAGTAAACCGCACGTACACGAGAGTTCCGAGGCGAGCCAAGCGATAAAATACGAATAATAATATGCCGTTTTTTCGTCTTTTGACGAGTCCCTCGACTTTATCTATTTATCCGATTCGAGCACCGCACACGCGCCTTCAATTACCTAGGTCGTGTAGTGCGAGGACACGCGCGCCTCGAGAAGCGTGCCGTCGAACACGTCGTTAGAACGTCATTGCAAGGCGCGTCCCGTTTCGGCGGACTTTGGAGTTTCACACGTGTGTTTATGTGCGAGCGAGCGTAAAAACGAAACGACGAACCCCGCCGGCGATACGAACGGAATGTCGTAATCTCGCGAGTTTAGCCTAACAACAATGTCGTCGAGGTACAACGCAGCGTTTGTTTGTTGATGATAACGGCGCGATTAAAATCCATAGCGATACGGGTACAAGGCTGGGTCGCAGATAATTCCAACGCGATGTGTTTGTCGACGTGTTCGTTCGTACACACGCGCTTCCGAAAACAAAACAAAACCTGCGAAATCTCACGTCGCTGCTACAATAACACACAACGCGTTCAGAGGCGGAGGAGCTCGTGACCCCGGCGCCGCCGTTTCAAAGCGCGAGAGACGCGTCTGTCCGCACGATATTATGTCCTTTTGGTCGTTGGCGCACAGCCGGCGGCGGCGGCGGCGTCGAGAAACGTAAACAAGTGTTAAAAACGCCGCGGCGGAAATTTAACGACGTCCAAAAGTCACGGAAACAGATGGCAATAAAAATCGTTTGAACCCCGGGAAGGCGACTCGTCGGCTCGAAATCTAGTCTCGACCACCCGTCCTCGCGGGTACAATACGTATAAAATCCAAACGATTCGTAGGAAAGAAAAGAAAAAAAAAGGTCAAACATCTGCACGAGCGTTTCTATAACCTGGAAATCCGAAATTCTCGGCACACGCGACGACGAAACGTTTTCGCGGGCCGACTACAACAATACACGACGCGACGGCGATACCGGATCACCGTACTGCGGCGTTGCATAAGAATGATGGTCACACCCGGACGGATTCCGATGCACACGCGCACACGCGGTGGCACACAGGCCTAGATATTTCCATTATTATTGTCGTGTTACATGCCCTAACACTTTCACTCATTTACATTACCGCTGCGCGTGTGATCTGTGTGACACGTCCTGTGTACGGTTTTCTGACACGCACCACGCGCGAACAACAACGAACCGAACGACGGTCGTCCCGCCACACTATACGGGCTGCAGTCAGGTGCGGATCCCGGAATCATTTTTCGGGCGATCAAATCCTACGAAATACGGTTAGATTTTTGTTTTTTTCGGTTATCGATTGTGCAGATTATATACCAATAGGTTAGCAAGGATTTTTACAAGGATATTCGCATGTACTATAGTATAATATACTGCCGTCTTTAATCTCTACGCGAATCCTTCCAATAATAGGTAAAATATTATTTCGATAATAAACTTATGGGAGCCTAAACTTTGAAAAATAAAAAAAAATATATAAAAACGGCAAGACTACGATATCTGAGGTTTAAATCGTTGAAAATCTCGGACGAACCCGGCCCATCCTCTAGACGCGCTGCTAGACTCCCTCGGACGATATTACAAACCATCTGTTGGTGTAAAGGCGCGTCCGCGCCGCAAGACCCGAGGCGAACCAAACCCAATTGGATCGACGTCGTAGTCGACTAGATTTGAAAATATTTTTTAGACGGTATGTCGGACGGAATTCGACGGACGGCGTTCGCTCCGTGAGCAAAACCGAACGCGCTACGGAATACCAAGTCCACGCCGACGTTCTTTCGCGCGTCTTCGATCGCTTTAGATCGTACGGATTACGGACGTGAACCTTAAAGCGAATAATTGGCGTGAAATCACGACGGTCCCTTTTGATCGGATCAAACGATCGTAGAGTCAAATGAAAGAAAAACCTATATTATTGGATATCGAATGATTTCGTCATGGAAGGGGCTGATATTTTAGCATGTGCACGGCGAACGAGATTTGTGACCAGGCCAATATTAGACGACCAGGAATAACGTTTTTTACACGATTTATAAATTGTAAAGAGTGTTAAATTCAAAAACAATCGGAACATTATTTTTTATTTAACCAAAAAAGAAATGGAAAAAAAATCTAAAAATTTATAGTTCATTATACGCAATGGGTTTTGTATTTGAAATGTTTATTTAATAAGTCAACGAAGCACATGTGAAAAGTACAGTATTTATACGTTATATTATGTATAGCGTTTGTTAAACATGTTTTTCGACCGTTTAAGGCATGAAAACGTTCTTTCCGGCGTAATTACAAATGTTGGGAAAAGGTCACGGATAAGTTTATATATCCCTCTCGTTCCCCCATTCGACCGCCCCCGGATGTGTGTTCTACATAAATAACGTTCATCTACGCGGTAATCGTGTACTGTACGCAGTCACTGCAGTCGATCGTAAATCCGTCACCTATTGATTATTATTTACGGCGGCGGTAATGAATTTCAATGACGGTTATTAAGATGTAAATTTAGATGACAAGGTGGTTTTAGAAATATCAATTCCAACTTGAGAAACGAGTCTTCTCTACGCGTAACCGTCGATTGAAATCGCCCGAAGTGACATTTCAAAAAAAAAAAAAAAAGAGGACAAACCATATTTGGACCGACAGGCGGTGATGTCGAATACGAGGGAACCGACACCAAGGTTGCAATTATCAACATTCGGCGAACAGATTTACAATTTCGTTTTCAGTCGCAATCGGTCATCTCGACGCGTTATTGCTTTACCATCTCGTCCCGGGTCGTTCCACACGACTCGCGGTCGCGAGCCAATCGATTGAAGCCAATCGAACCGTCAAAACTTTGAAACCATGTTGCTTTCCGCGAACCGTATGGCGCGCGGAAAATCACGAAAATGTTCGAAAGGCACAACAACGCGTTTTAATTTTTTCAAATACCAGACCGAATCGCGGTGGGCTGCTGGTCGACGAATTCGAACGGTACCCGAATGTATGTTAAACGTTCAAATGGGTCATGTCAAACGCACGGACGTAACAATAACGCGTACGATTTCGAAGTATTATAAGAATTGATATTTTTACACCAAAACGAAGGTTCGCCGTCCGTTGTCCGCGGCATGGGAAAACAAAGAATTACGAACAACGCGATAATATAATATTACGTTTCTGTAGGGTAATCGATTCGACACGCGTCCGGTTTGTTTTTTGAATCGACAAACATTTTCTCTCTCTCTCTCTCTCAGTGTGTTTTCTTCAAATGCGACTACCTTCGAGAGCGGCGGCGGCTCTTGTGTCGGTATTTAGACCAAGGAAAACGTTAAAACCAATACGATTTTCAATCGAGTACCACGCGCCGCATAATACGCGACCTTCGTCGGCGACCCGGAAATTATTTATGTCGCCGCGCGCCCCTGCGCACTCGCAGTCTCGGATCGCATTGACTGCGTCGTGCCATTATAATATCGTCGTGATAATACGGACCGAGCTGGTGACGAGCAGCGTCATGTAAGCCGAAGACGACAAAACCGCGGCCCGACAGACCGACAGCAATGATGGTCCGGAGTTGGGTCGACGTAAACAGTTTTTAATTTGTAGGCTCTTACGTCAAACGTTTAAAATCACGTTACGATTGTGCGTACACGTATGTACTGGAAAATTACTATACGTTCGCCGGGCGTGTGTACATGTGTTGTTCGGTTTATTAAACGCCGACCGCAGCTGACGACAAAACGAGCCGCCGCCGCCGCCGCCGCCGCCGCCGCCGCGACCCTTTTCTCAACAATGGAGTACAAATTACAACAAATCTACTCGTAATTACGTAAAATTCATTTCGTATAGAAAAATAATTATGCGTAATAGAATTTGGGCATCGC
Source organism: Drepanosiphum platanoidis (assembly GCA_948098885.1). NCBI lineage: Eukaryota > Metazoa > Arthropoda > Insecta > Hemiptera > Aphididae > Drepanosiphum > Drepanosiphum platanoidis. The sequence continues at coordinate 23,470,159 of OX402528.1, forward strand.
CTTCATATGTACACGAAGGTGTTTTTTATATCCACGGCGTTGGGCGGACACGTTCTTTTGACGGACCCCGCGCGAACAAAAGAAAAGGTAAATTATTATTTCCCCCCCCCCCCATGAATATTAAGAACGAGGAGTTGAAAAACAGAACGCTTCGGGGGTTATTTAAGAAAAAAAACAAAGCGCGTCCGACACTTACGAAACGATCACCTGTTGCCCCTCTCGTATCCAATACGTATATACACCGAGCGCAATACACAATATATTATATCGAGAGGGAGTGTAAATTTTCGCTGTTAATTTTTTCCTTTTTGCTTTGCGTAAACGATTATATTATAATATCAATCGCGCGAGCCGCAGTACGACGGTGGCCGCCCCCGACGCCGCCCGCCACACGTGGTATCGACAAATTATTGCCATCGCACACGCGTTCGACGTTAACGCGCGCATCTGTTTAGAGCATGTGTTGCGCGACGACGACGACGGCGTCTCCTCCGTCGCACACGACACAAACATAATGGTCGCGCGTAAAATTTAAAAATCCCTGTGCAACCGGAGAACCAGGCCCGGTGCTCGGCCGCCCTATAATATAATCTTTACCGTCACTTCCGTTCTAACGAGGACACGCGCGCGCACAAAAGGTACACACGAATATTTCGTTGCGGCGGCGAAGACGCGCGTGCGATGAATTTTTACGATTCTTTTAACCAAACAATGGTTTATTATGTTGCGCGTATATCATAGGAACATAAGTATTCACCGGTAGGAGGTAGCTTCTTATTTTTTCGTCGTTAGATCGTTAAGTTTTTGGTTACGACACGTTCGGTTCGGGTCGGGTCGAATACCACTCGCACGCGACGAAAAGAAAAAGAACAAAAAGTACGCAAATATTACCATATATAATAATATTATAATCGTATCCCCGCAGAATGCGCACGGGGAGTGGTGTATGAAACGCAGAGAACAATGTTAAGTCACAACTATTCGGACGGCCGTGTGTATCATAATAGATAGTATCGAATAATAATTTGCAAATAAGTACACTGCCTGTGCGAAAAGTGCAACCACGCAGGTATTGCCAGAGAATTAAATATAAACTGTTGTTATTAAAATGAAAATTGGTAGGTTGGCTTATAGAGTTTTCGACTAAAATTTCTATATCCGAGACTACAATAATTTTACTAGAAAGAATAGTCGTACGTCATCCATAAGGGAGCTTGTTTTGTGAGATGGCCCGATTTAGAAATGTCGAAGCTCGAGGGGAGATATTCGATTTTGATTTTAATTATATTTTCGTTTCGAGTACTGCAATGTAATAAATTGATTTGAATTGTTGCACATCGCCGCGTTATAAAGTCGTACGACGATAAACGAGTTGATTTTAGTTTTAACGGGGTTGGGGGGGGGGAAAGATACAAATAAAAATGTACGCGCGTTTCCTTTCTAACCCAACCGATTATAATTTATAATGTTTTTAATTACAAATATTTCAAGTACATAGTAAAAAAACAAAAAACAAAAAACAATTAGTTTGATACGTTCAGAGATGGTTTTTTTTTATTTCGGAGGCACCACCTCGTGCCTAATCGAAAACATATTACGATTCCGAGGATAGCGAGCCTATTACCGAGCGGCGATCGAACAAACGAAAATCCAACAACGAGTTTACGACCAATTACACAACGCAATAATAATTGATAACACAAACGTGTGTACACCGTGAAAAATACATCGAACGTGCAATACATACATATTTATATAAACTCACGATATTATCATCACGCGGGGTGCAACGACGACGAGGTGGGGGTGGAAAAAAAATGCAAATTTTACCCGAAATCGATAAGACGGGTGGAAGGAAAAGTAAAAAAGTAACGAAAAAACGTCGCTTACCTGGTGAATCCTGCGCGCGGAAAAAAAAAAAAAAAAACACTCACACAAAAAGAAAAGGGGGGGGGAAAAAACACACTCTCTACTGCCGGCACGGTACCGTTCGTATCGGACTTCGCGATCGCACTGATGCGTCTCAACCCTGCGCCGGCACAGGAAACCCCGGAGCGACCATGCCGCCGCCGGCGGCACACGCAGATGAAGGATACCCCTCCCGCATCGCCCCCAGTCCTCGGATCGGCGCCAGTCGGTTAGTTGGAAACGGGACGACGAGTACACTCCTCGTTCGGGGACGCGCGCACGATAAGGTGCCGCCACACGCGCAGGTAGTGCGAGAGAGTCTCGTGATGTTAAGAGTCGACCGAGTGAATAAGTACCTACACACACACACACACACACACGCGCGCGCGCGTTGGTGTCTTTGTGACGGGGGTGGTTTTTTTTTTTCTCAGCATCCTCCGGAGAATTCGACAGCGTAACACACAAAACAAAATCGATCGTAAATATTCCGAGAAAACGGACGATTGAAATCTTTCGGGTACCGTCGTAAAATATCTAGCCTTGGCCGTCGATCGGTGGCCGCGAGTGTCCAAAATAAAACGGATTTATTTATTAAACTTCACCCCCGAGAACGAGAACGAGAAAAGAAAAGAAGAAAATAATAAAACAACAATACGGCCTTTGTGCGTGTGTGGCACCACCACTGGAATAGGTATCGACGCGTTTCTCGAAACGAAATTCGTCTCCGCGCCATTGTATGTAAACGTTACGAATCGTAAAAGAAATAGTTTTCCAACACACGAAACACGATCGTCCCGACACACTTTGTTCGCACGCCGCGCCGCTTACAATAAAAATGTAAAACGCGAGTAGAGGACCTATGGTGGTTCGTCAATATCGTCATTGTTGTTTGGCGGGCAAATGATTTTTATTCACAAAACAAGTTCGATTCGTAATAAAATAACTAACTAAAGTTACAAGTAATTTATCGTAGGTGTATTGCGTGCGACGGAGTGGAGTCTGTGAGATTATTATCGTACAGTTGGTGTAGAAAACCCGAGCGCCTTGCTTCGCCGTCGATACCACTAACAACGTCTAGACGAGCGTTCGATTGCAGTTGTTCGTTGTATTTACACCGTGAGATATTATTATTTCGAGTACGTGTGTTATTTGGTAATTATTTTCAGTTCGGTTTTAATAAATATCTATATCGACTATTGTACGCGGCTATCTACTACTACATGCAAAACATAAGCAAGATCCGTACGGTATTTTCAAATTTTCATATCAGTTTCATGCAATAACTGGAAAATAAATGGACTTATTGTACACGGGGGGCTTATTACTACTACGACTAAAATATATAAACGAGATCTGTACGGTATTTTCAAATTGATATCAGTTAAAGCACAAAGTATAAATTCCATAGGAAAACCATCTCGGCGAAAAATATCAACGCTCATTAAGAAGGCCGACGACTCGGAGTGACCATCCAATATCATGGATATTTTACAAAAGTCATGTTTTTAAATATTAAATTACACGATTCATATGGAAAAAGTCGCGGTCATATTAAAAGCCACTCCGCAGACCGATCGATCGCAGAGATCGTTTGACTATATAATTTATACTCAATAGCTTTGTCTCCAATGGGATATAAGTGATGTTCAAATTAATTGCATTTTGTCAAGACGTTATTAAAAAATACAACAGGTCGTACATTTTTTCCAAAGTGTATTGGGAGAAAAGTAAAAACCAGGTAAAATATTATCAAATGAATAGAAAAAGAACAAAATCAAACAGTATAGTATTATAATTAAAATATAATAAAACGATTATTTTTAAGTTCTGACATTTAAAATTATGCGTTTTTGCTTCTTCTTTTTTTTTACGTTATAATAGATGTAGATTATCGACAGTACTATTGAATTATTTTGAAAACAACATCTTCAATCAATATAACATTAACATTAATTCATAAAAGTAAGTGATTTGTTTTAAATTTCGAAAATAACATCGAATCAAGTTAAATTTAAATAATCTTTGAATTAACAACAATAATAGTTATAAAACGTAAATAAATAATAAACTTAATATAAATTACATTCTTGAATAACATGGGTAAAAAGTAAATAAAACAACGTGCCTCAAAAGAAAAATTAAAACTTTTTTATTTTTATTTATCTATTATATTTTTATATTTAGAACTTAAATACCTAACTAATGCGTGGACAAGCTTGATTTTTGTAAAACGCCACGATAATATTATTATCTTGTGTTGATTTTTAAAAACTACTACCCCTGCGGTGCAGTGTATACGACGTATTATGACTGACGAGACTTTTAACTGAATACCAATGGAAATATCTCAGATTTTCGTTTTCTTTTTTTCTTTTCTCTATTTTCACCGGACGCCGAGAAAACATCCGACGAGAATAATCGAAGATTAAAAAAAAGAAAAAGAAATAGGAAAAATACTAACGGAAAATCTCGTCGCTTACCATGGAGACGAAGTAAAATTTCTCAAAGTCCTGTTCCTGTTGCCGGATCGCCGGCAAACTGTTGGCCAGGTCGGCGTGCTGCACCAACGCGTGTTCGCCTTTGTTGGTCAGCCAGGAGAGCACCTGCCGGACAATACGCGACGATTAGACATTATTATGGCCGAAAAGACCGCTCGTCGTCCTCCGTATTCTTTTCGCGCGACGACGTTCAATCGTTACACGGCTACAGAGTCGTCAACCATTAGCGGCGGCGGCGTGTGCTCGGCGTGAAAGTATGAAAGGACAACGTGCACCATAACGCCCGGGTTAACGAGGTTTTTTTTTTCGCCTTCCTCCTCTCCCGGTGGACAATACGCGGACGCGTGTTTACCCACCGCGTTCGCTACGTTAAACGCGCGCGCGCAGTTCCCAATGTGCCGTCCTGTTCGCGGCGGCAACGGTTTATTATACCCTCGTTAAATCCACATTACAGCGGCGGGACGGCGTCGCGACGACTTAACGATATTCCGCACAACCACGGCACGGGTTGTGTAAGACGGTGAGGGGAGTCGCGGACTTTATTTTTTCTCTCCGCGTTTATAATAATATTATGTTTACGATATTACCCGTTAATTCATTAACGGAAAGGATGTTTTCACGCCTCGAACTTCGGAAAACATATTATGCGAGAAGCCGGTCGAGTAAATACCGCCCTCCCCCCCGCCTACTCATTAAATAGTATTGTGTGTTTGAGAAGAAAACATCCGTATGAAAATATGACGAGTACCTGCCGAAGCGTACGGTTACGAAATAAAGCTAACGATATTATTATCACCATAAAGTATAGTTTTTTTTTAGATTTTTACTCGGATTTTATTTATTTTTTACAGTCGAATTCAAAAATACGCTTTTGGAAACGTCCAATATTAATGGACTATGTTTGATGTGAAATCGCATTATTCTCGAGTCGTCTCGATGGCTCGGTCAAAAGTGTAGTCCGTCTCGGGGCTTCGAACACAAATCGGCCTTGTACCAATCCCCGAAAGATTCTTAACCGAAAATTGTTCGTTCAATTTTTTTACCCACCGCCATCGGAAAATCACATCCGACCTACATTGAACGACGCGACATTAAAATTATTGTGACATGAAGGCTGCGGCGAGAGAATCGATTTCGCGAGTCACGATACCGCGGCAATGTCTATCGGGCAAAATATCGATCGGAGGAAAAACCGCCGAGCACACGACCTCCGTGATGACGACCGGATCCGCCGAGGATGTGTTTGTAAACTCAGAGGGGTGGGTACGTCGTGCGTACCTCGTGCGTTTCGGATTCCAGCGCGTGGACCCTGGCCGCCTGCATTATTTTCTTTTTCTTCTGCAACATCAGCTCCTCCAGCCGAACCGCGGCGCCTTCGACTTCGCCGTGGAACTTCTTCACGTCCTCGAAACTCGACCTGTAAGCGGAAAGGAAACGTCAGGACTACAAGTGCGCAATGGTCGGAAAACCACATGGTTAGATATGAAAATACGCACAATACGGCGACGAAACATTAGCCGGACACGGCGTAACGAAATAATAACGCGAATTACGTCGTCATGATTCGTCCGTTTACGTCGGTCTCGCGCCGTTTTCGCATGGTCGCAACGATATTTATTTCGTTTTCATATCGTTCGTGAATCGGACACTCGGCCACCGCGGAATTATATTGTATAGAAAGTTATAATATACGATCGACTGCCGTACAAGAACAAGTGTATCCAGCGAAATCAGCGCGTTATGACACACGGCAATTAAAATCGGTGGCCTTACATTAAAAACGAATTAAAATTTGTGCTCCGATCCAGAATAACAACTGTTTAATCTGATATAATTATTGTTACTTTTTATAATCAAATAACGTCATAATGGCAATAATAATAATAATAATAATAATAGTGGGTAATAATCGTTATAAATTATTTGATCGAAATAACATCTATATACGTATATATATGGTACGCGCGTGTACGATGTGTTTTAACAACACGCGCAAGCATATCGTTTTCGTCGTAACGATTAATTACGATAGATGTGTGGTAAATTAAAACACGTGCTTTTAAAAACGCGTGAGACCAGATGCTCGTAAAACATATCGAACAGGTAACTAAAAACCAATCGCAGCGCGCTCGTAACGCCGTACGAGTATATATTATAGTTCATTGAAAATCCGAATACCCGCGATGGTGTTCGTAAAGAAAAAAAAACTACCTATTAATAATTTTCGATTTCGTATTATCGATATCGCCATATACCTGTACTATTAACTGCCGCGGATGCCGCGTGAAAGACTATTTAGATATACGACGTACGATCGGTTTCATAAATTATTATGCAATAAAAATATAATTGTACGACGGTAAAACGGGCGAGAACAGATCGAACGCGCGACAGGATCGAGTCGGCCGCTTCGCGAGAGATCGCTTGTTTTTTGTATTTTTTTCAATTGTTAAAAACTTTTGCTCGCACGCGGCACGCGATCGCGTCTGTACACAGCCGTTAGAAAACGAAGAAAAAAAAAAATTACAGTCGGCGAACGTCAAATCGGCGCGGCGGCGTAGTAATTATACCCACGAAATAAAATCACACCTATTATTATTATCATTATTATTACATACGCGTTAAACGCGTTGTCGGAGAAAGAAAGAAAGAAAGAAGAACCCGACACTTACATCACAAATCTGTCTTCGTTCAACCATCGCGCGTGTTGCTCGAGCGTTTCCATGCTCTGTCTGGCGTCCTGCAGTAAGTTTTTGATATCCGAGTCGTCCAAAAACTTGGATATAGCGTTCCGTTCTTGTTGCTCGTTTCCCATGTCCGTTATGCCGGCCACGAGTCGATTTCCGGTTGTTTGACACAGACACGTCAGCCTCTCGGACTCCTGAGGAAAAAAACCACACGATGTAATAAACCGCACACGATAAATAGACACGGCCGGGGGCGTGATTATGGAGGGGTTGAGAACTCTCAAAAAGGCTGATTTTTTTTTTCCGTTTATTACTGTAGGTATCGATGTAAGAAATGAAGATTCAAATTTTAAATCTTCTAAAAAAAAATAATTAGGTACCTAATAATCCTACCAAATTTTTCTTTTTTGAATAGTACTACCTTCTTTGAAAAATGCAGTTGCCATCGATCATATTTACCATCACATAACTCCAACAATTCATTGAAATTTTAAAACAATGCAAAACACCTTTCAAAATCGATCGATTTCATCGCACTTCGAGAAAAATACCGATTATTTATCATTTCAAAAAAACTATATTCAAAACGAAACAAGATAAAAATTCCGACTGGTGAGACACACGAGTTAAAAAACAGCTGAGCCAATTAATTTTTCGTGTTTTGTACTTTTAGCTCGATATCGATTGGAGTAGCGAACAAAAAAAATGTGATCTGCAATATTAAATTGACTCTTCTGAGAATTTTGCAAAAAAAAAATCGGTGCAATTGATTTGTCGCCATTTAACATGTCTGATATTAGTCAACACAGTTTTAAACGGTAAAATAACGGAAATAATTGTTTAAAAAGTTACCTTATTGGATAGTAATTATTATTATTATCTAATAAACCGCAATCGAATGCACTATTATATTATATAATATATTTTATGCGCCGTTGTAAGGTTCTCGGACTTTTCTTTTTTTCTTTTTTTTTCTATAAAATCTAGCTACACCGAGCGAGAAACGCACAAAAATTGCAAATACGATTGTCGATTCGTATGAGAATTTTGCAAGAAATATCATTCGAGTATTTGATTACTGAAATTTAAGACAACATTCTAAATCGATTAAATCTAGACCTAGGCTCTGGAACTAAAATGTCGTGATTTTTCGACCCAAACACTAGTTACTCGGTCGAAACACTCTGCGTGTACACATAAACACGTTATAAATGAACGCACGTTTACAACACCGTGCCTGGTATTATAATTAATATCGCAAACGCGCACAATAAGAAGTCATAACTCATGGGCCACACGGCTAATTATCAACAACAACAAACCTTATAGAAATCAATCCATTCAAGTTGACCGTGCGCGTACGGGCCGCCGCAAGCCGACGGGATTTGACTGTCTTCGAAAAACTCCAACAGACCGTTGTACGTACTGACGGCGTAACACTGGAAAATAATAATTCATATTGTAATAAATAATGACGATTTAAAATCGACAAACGGTTTATGTATGGACGGCGAGCGAAGCACGTTTCGTACCCGAATTTGGCTGTGCTTTAGTCGGTTTCCTTCTGCGTGTCGTTTCGTGCAAAATATCACTTTGTCCACCGAAATTTGATTCTGCGAAATAATCAAGACACGACCATGATGATGATGATGATGATGATAATAATAATAATAATAATAATTGTAACGCATTGATTGTCGTACTGTTATTGACTGTCACGCGTGCATTTATTTACCTTTATCAAAAGCAGCACACAATCGACGAATTCAATGGTAGTGCAGCTATTCTCGTGCACCAGAATGGTCAACGATGAGTTCCTTTCGTTTCTGAAAACGGAAGACAATTATTGAACAAAAAAAAAAAAAAAATCATTCCGCATTATAATATTACATAATTACGGGGCAACATAGAAACAAGTGCATAAAATACGGGTACGCGACTGCATTATGCAAAGAAAGGGAAAAAGTTAATAACATGGACCGTTGGATAATACAAAACCGATCAGATATAATATCACAAATTATAGGTCTAATTCGCTTAGAATGTATTTTTTCGAACGAGTATGAAAATTCAGATTATTACATGTACGGGTAATAAATTAAATATGCTAATGAATAAAGCGTAACCTGTGGACGAATTAATTGTTGTATAATAACTATACGAGCGTTTTTCAAGCGTTTATTATAATACGAGTGTTTTGTTTTATTTTTATTGATCATTTTTTATGTATCGACCGTAATTACGTTTCGAGAAAGAAAAAGAAAACTTTTAGTTAAATGTGAACAATAATAGTTATATCACTTGTAATATAATTTATTACACTGAAACGGATAAGTAAAAAGAAAAAAAACATTCCTTATAAAGTCATAACCACAATTTCCTTCTTATTTTTTTTACTTTTTTTTTTTTTTTTAGTTTGTTTGTTTATGAGGGGTTTTATTTTATAGTTCATTAATCATTTAACAAATAGATAAAAAGAAAATTTTCATCAAAAACACTATTACAGTTTAATGTGTTGAGATTTTCTATAGTACGCTAAATAGTAAATTTTCAGACAGACTATAAATTATTATAATGCACTGTCGGTATTGACTGTTGATTTATCATCCTGCCCCATAGACCATAAAAACGTACGGCCCTGCCAAGCTTATGTTTTTACAAAATTACCGTATTTTAGTATTAAAAAAAAAAAGAAGAATTCCCCCCTCATTGTTAGCTATTGCTAATATTATTAAACGTAAGACTAGACATGGTAAAAGGTCGATTTTCTCGAATAACGGAGTTTTTATCATATTTTATTCTACACTCGTACATTTTTCATATTCAACACTTCTATTTAAATAATTATATATTATTACGTGAAATTATTAATTCATTAAAATGTATTCGCGTTTTAATTAATATTTTCATTTGGAAAAACAAATTAGGATTTTCTGACGTTTTGTGAGGTGCAATATACATTTTGTCACGGTCCATAGCCGGCCGTAATAAACTGTAGTACAGTTAATTACAATGCAACGCGTTTTGAAGTAAATACAAAAACATCGCCAAAGATATTAACGAAAGATTAATTTGATGATAAGTGATAACGATCTAGACGGCGCATTTCGAACAACTAATTCAAGAGAACTGCATGCACCGTGTCACTTTGAAAAAAAATTTAATTGGCCAGTGTTTTAATAGGAGTACAATAGCGGCTGCTCGAAAAGAAAGAGAAGAAGACAAAAAAAAAACACGCGCCTGACGCAAAAACTCGCAGAGATGACGTGAGAAACGCCATTATAAGGGCGTCGAACAACATTGGCGCACAATAATATTCGACTACTCGAGTATTTTCACAACAATAGGCCGACTATATTATTGCAGTCGTCGTCTTTGGCGAGCCGCGCGACGGTCAAAGTGTCCCGCGGCGACAGACCGAGCGAGTCTCGTCGACGGAATCCGAGGATTTTCGAATTCCACGAGAAGCAGCAGAACGATCGTGTCCGCCCGGGCAAGAAGTAAAAGTCCGCGGGGTAGGTCAGGGACGGGCACGATTTTATAAGGAAAAAAAAAACCAGCGATCCGGCCGGCCGGTGTCCCCTTGATTACATTTTGATTGATATTACGCGTCGTTTCGACACGGCCGTCGCGCGTCATTGTCTTAGCACAGGAGCCGTTATTATTGTGTTATAACATCTACAACTCGGTCCGCACACCGCGGTAATCCAATGGCATGAAACGCACAGGAGTCACTGTCGCGCGCGCGCGCACGCCAAGGACGAATCGGATTGTTCCGAGATTTCAGGGTACACCACCGATCTATAATGCGATCGCGGTCGTTTTGTGGGCGTGCCTAAGGTGTATATTATGTTATTAATTATTGATTGCACTGGAACACATTGTTTGTGTACGCGTCGTTTTTCGGCAGTTGCGCAACGTTCTCGACGGACGACGGCACGAAACGTATTCGTTCGTCGTCGTGTCAGTTCTGCTCGGTCGTTTCGGAGAGGGGACGATTGAAATCCATACGAAAAACTCGGATTTCACACGAATATGCGATTGTCGAATCGGCGAATTATACGTGTATTTTAGCTGGGGGACACCGTTCGCTCGTAGAAATAGCGTCTATTGCGCGCTCTCGACTGCGATTTTCAAAACATTATTTATATATTAAAAATATATCACCACGTCGTCGGTTTTTATTTCGTTTTTTTCCTTTTCGGTTTTAAACAGGTTGACCGGTCGTCATCGTCGCCCACGTCGGTGTGGTTTAACAACACGAGGTGTATTTTCGGCAACCCAAATCGTCACGAGTCTGAGGAACCGTCGAGTAACAATAACCGCGTTTACCAGACGACGCGTAAAAATCCTTTGTTTGTTTGTTTTTAATAAAACGCGCAATTCCATTGAAAATGAACACGCGGTACGTGAAAAATTATTTTCAAAAAAGGTGCAGTTTACAAATCACTTGCAAACCAACATAATGTTCTCCCGATCTCGCGAATCGGCATTGAAAATCAATACGAGCGCGTTATTATATTTTTACAACTATGTCCATGACAGCAAATTCACAATGTTATTATTTCCAATATAAATTTACCTGTTTCTCAACGAAGCGTAGTACAAAATGAGCTCGGCCGCATTGATGTCCGACAATGTGTCCGAATTCCCGGACTGTCCTTCGACCCATAATATCACCGCGTTGCCCTGTCGATCTACGGCTCCTGTATCGTACACAACAGAATTGACAAATGAAAAAATTATTCTCTACCACTTTCCAACGTGACTTTTTTTTTTTCATACGCAACGACGAACAGTAGAAATTTCTCTGCCCGATAAGCGCGTATATACCTAATACAATAATATCAAACGCAACTAACTAATAAAGACTGCAGTTAGAAATTTGGATTTTTTTTTTTTTTTATATAATTTAATTATAGTGCGCTCACGTCGAGAAATTCCAAAATAATAAAGAACGTGGTTGAAAACGAAAAAAAAAAAAATTAAACAATAATGATAACATTTTAATCGTATGAAAGTGGGTATATAATATATATACGACGTTCGAGAGACGTAGGTACGAGTATAAACAAATGCTCGAAAAGCATTAAAATTGTTTTTTTTCTTTCTTTCTTTAAATGAACGTGGGAACGGATCGGTTCGAATCTACAATCGGTAAACAAATAAAGACACTCGAGTGTATTATTTCGCGCGTTTTACGGCGTTTCACAGTGATGTCGAGGAGAGAAAAAAAGGTTTATAACGTGCTGGATTTCGCACATTACCGGGCGTGTTATTAAAACATCAAACGTGTTTCGCGCACGGCGCGACGTCGTAGATTTGGATCTTATAAGGGAGACTTGACGTTTTTATTATTTTTTTTTTTTTTTCGGAATCCAGAGAAAGTGATATTGTTACGAAAACGTATGCGACGAGACGACGGCGGCGTTAAACGACAGCGTGCGGAAAACAAATAAATAAAAGTCCGCGACCTCGTGCCAAAACGTTATAAGCGCTGTACACCGCCGCCCCGCCGCCGTCGGTTTACCTCCTCTATCGTACGCACACACGTTGTTCAGGAAGTGTATCGTAATAATCGTGAAAACACACTCACGCACACAACCCCTATATAATAACCGGCGAAAGAGATAAGCGAAAGAGTTGGTAAATTTAAAAACACAAGCGTCGAGTGTGTCGCACGTGCAAAATAACATACGAACGTCTGTGTTTTTATTCGCAGTTTCCGGTGCTCCCGCCGCCGCCCGTTCGACCCGACCGCGACGGTCGTTTTTCTGTTTCCGTCCCGCGCATACGTTATACTATTTACTACTACGCTTTTCTGTTTGCGCGCTCCAAAGCGGCACGTATAATAATAATAATAACAACAACGATCGTAACACGAAAGGGACCCCGCCGAATGCGGGTTATTTATTTTGCTCTCATCGAATTAACCCAATTGCCCGCGCCGCCGTGTAAAATTATAAAATCATATTATTATATAACGTCATAACGGTCCTCTTTCCGCGCACAATCGGATTTAATTGCCGTAACACCCGGAATCGTTTTCGCGCGAGATCCGTCAATTACCGGACGGCGGGGCGGGTTAATTGAAAACGTACGTTATTAGGGCTCCGACAACCCTGCCCAATGACCCATAAAAACGGATTTATAACCTAAAAAACATTAGAAATACGCCCGAAATCGTTTTTGTGAAATGAATTTTAAATTACTATTTATATAAAATAGTAATCAATCATGGTGATTTCTTTTCTCTAGGGAACATTAAGGTTTAAAATAACAAAACGACGATGTTAAAATTTCGAAAATTTAATTCAAAGACGCAAAATAAAAAGCAGTCCTTTGTTGTTGTAACATTTTGTTTTACTTGAAAAAAAAAAATCCAAATCCATCAAAGTCCGGACCCTATATATATTATTATGAGTACCTATAATGTGTCAGACAATTAAATCGTTTAGACTGTTTAGAGTATGTGTGCTCTCGCAGTCGCCACCGACAGAAAACTAGAAAGAACACTGGTTTTTTTTTCTATTTCTTATTAATTATATTTTTATTTTATTTTTCACTCACCCGGAAATTGTACTCCCGACGTGAGAACGTCTTCCGATATGTCGCAAATAGATTTCGGCACTCGGGTGGTGATCGGCTGATGGTGCATCACAGCGGTCGTCATGTCTGTAACACACGAAAAGATTTGTGTAATTTATTATACAAATACCAACCGGCCGGCGACTGTGCACGTCGTAACGGCCGACAAATAAATCATTTCGAAGAAGATCATTAGAAAAAAAAAAAAGAAAAGAGAAAAAAAAAACGTACGACGATTTTTCACGGTTACGACTCGACGATATATAACTCGTCGTCGGGAGTTTTTGTTTTCGTAAAAACATTCTTTTCACGCGTTCAATTATAATATACAGTACCATCATCACGAGTCGCCGGGGTTTATAAACGCATAATATTATACAGTCGGGGAATAACATACACTTTCTGTCGCGTTTCTTTATATACATAATATACGGTACACGCGTATAGACCGGTAGGTATGCCACAACTACTAAATACACGGACATTTTTCTCACTGAAAGTTGAAATACATATTTCGTGGGGTATATTATGCTAACGACCGCGTGCGTGTTACAATAGGTGTAAAACGTGTTACATTACGAAACGCGATCGTTATTTTATGTAATTGTTTTTTTTTTCCTCCCTTTTCGTTCGTATCTGTATTATATTATTATTATTTAACATGTAAAACGTTCGCGGATACGATATACGATAATGGTAAATATATATATGTATTGTAAACTCGGAGCTTACGGGTCGGCCAGTACGTTCGAGATCTTAATTGCACGAAAACTTTTCGAACGTACGCCGGCCGCTCTCTCCCTCCCTCCGTCTACCTCCAATGTATATAACCGCGTATTCTATTTTATTATTATGTTACGATGCGATAACCTACATATTTATAGTTTTATTATTTCTTTTTCTTTTTTTTTTTCGTTAACATACACACCGCGTTACGTAAACAGGACGTTGATTTCCAACGTTTATATTAGTATGTGGTAGTATCAACGCTCCGCGGTAGAATCCCATGGCGCCAGTACATATATGCTCGTCTATAGACGTGCGAGAGAAAAGTATGGTAAGTCGCCAATTGTGTAATAACGTTATTTTGGATAATCAAGACCCCAATAACGACCTTATACGGCGAACGGAGAAAAAAAAACCGTACTGCCATAAAAAGTAATTTAACATCTCGGTCGGACAGGTCGAGCACACGCCGCATGATATGAATATTACCACTGCAGCACGTCATTTCAACACATGTAGAATAATAATAATCGTCGTTTGTATACTTAGACGAAAAAAAAAAAAGAAACCTTAAAAATAATCGCGGGTACCCGCCGCACGCATTATTTATAATTATTATTATTCGAAAAATTTCGTCACAATCTGGAAACGCGTTCAACTCGATCGGACGATCACAACACGAGCATATACGCCGCCGTCGCGGTCAAAGACATTCGTATCGTATTATATATATATATAGAAACGCATGATATCGAGAAACGTTGAAAAAGAAAACAATTTCGTTTGAATTACACGGCGGCGCAATAATATAGTGAGCGCCTATTGCGATTATTATCGCGTTAATAAAGTAGTATGATGGAATATGCGCTCGCGGACGGAACACGCGCCGCCGTTCCGATATTCCTGCATTATATACGTATGTAATATCGTTATGACGAGGAAATAAAAAAAAAAATAAAAAAAACCCGTACGGGTTTTCTATTGCCGTCGATAACCATCGTACGATATTGTTATTGCCGCGGTAAACGATATAAAATGATTTCAAAAGTCCTTATAATAACGCCGCGCCGTGATCGAGTGTTTTCCTTATCTCCGTGACGCGCGTCTCCGCCGCGGTTAGCTATCGTCCACGATTCTTAAAAAAAGCACCGGGCCAATAAACAACCGACCAATATAACGTCCGGGAACTGTGCGTGTAACGAGACAAACGGCCGTAAATAAATCCGTATCCCGCGCAGGTATACATATATCGGCAGACGTACGCGCGCGCGCGTATTTACTTTCGACGGGTTTCGCCGGCGATTTTTCCTGTCCGCGTGAAAACAGGATCGCGTCGGACATATTGTGTTCGACGTTTTAAACGACGACGCGCGTTCGAAAATCGATAACATTGAAAACGGCCCGGAATATTTGTTATGCCCGGCGGCTGCGGCGACCGGGGCGGCACCCGATAATTCATCAGTCATTATTACGGCCGACACCACGACGACGACGGCGGCGTTATCCGCCCGCGCGCGCGCGCAGAGTAGTTGTGTAATATTCTACACGCAGGCATTGGAAATTACTTCGGACGCGATACCGGATCGACTTGTCGGACTCCTCAAACCGTCGTTTATCTACACGCGCTTTTTTTCTCGCCCGTAAAATACGAATCCGTGAAGGAAAAAAAAAAATGAAAAATTAATAACGACACGTACGACGCCGTCGGTCCGTAAACAACAACGTATATTATACGAGTTTCGAACCAAACACACACGCGCGTTCGAAGAGGGCTGCTGTTATGTTATGCATGCTGCGGGAGGACGCGCGCGGGTGTTGTGTGCGCTGTACACACAAAGGTCCTTCGAAATCTCGTTTCAAAGATTCTCATCAGTCACGTCGATTCTGATTCACGTGGGGTTTCGTTTGACACACCCTCTACAGGCCCGACTTCCCGTCGCCGTTGCCGCCGCCGCCGCCGCATGCCGAGTGTACGGTGTGGGCTGCGGCGACATCTCCCAAATAACAGCTCGAAAATATAGGCTTTCTTTCATTCTTTCCCCCCCCCCCGTCTGGTGACCCGCAGCAGTGTGTCGGGACTACAATTTGTTTTATTTTTTTTCACATAGGATAGCTTGTTTGGGGTCGGAATAGTTTTGTCGAAATTCTACAGATGTAAAAACGTGTTATGATTAAAATGCCACACGCGAAGTTTGTTAAATTACCAAACATGTTTTATATCACTCGTCCGTATAACGCTACAATATTTTCGTCGCGCGACACAATAACTAACAACTTTCCGTCCGTTCAGTTGGGACATATTTTTTATCCCCCCCGAAAAACACTTGCGAAATATGAAGCTGTCCATTGTTCGGATCGATTCGTTAGCCAAACGAATTGAAATAAAGGAGCCATAAAAAAATTCGGGAAACCTTTTCTCTGGTAGATGTTGCGGCACCGTGTGTACACTGTACACAAATACAATCCGTTTGTATATAATACTCGCGAAACTCTCGATTAAAAAACGTATGCACTCGAGTACACACGTGTGTGTGTGTAGCTCGTGTGCGAGATTACTACAATTTCAGTGAAATGACGCAGCGAAGAAAGTGTAGGAGTACATATTATGGAATTCGTATACGACCTGTAGTAGTCGTTCTGCGGCGCTATACAGTTCGGCGATAGTCGCGCGCACGTTATTACGAAGCCGACGTTTCTAGTTATTCGTGTGTATATATATAATAATAATAATAATATATAAATACATTGGGCCGTAAGCTAGTCGAGGATAGCGCGGCCGGTAAGCCGGTTAATATTCGTAGCGAACGCCTAATTCGGCTGCTGCGGGATAACACGTTATAATAGCAGGTATATACGACTTTATGACAGCGGACAGCTGTATTTATATATATATATACACGTAGATACAATATAATAATATGAAAAATATACTTTTGCCGCCGCCGACAATATAACATGGCGAAACGAGCGAAGAAATAGGAACCGATCGGAGCGCGCTATAATATGATACTTACGCGCGTATATACGTATAGATGTTATACAAATATCCTGCGAATACATATGTATGAACGAAACCAGGCCAAGGCGGCAAGTCCATGTACAGCGAAGAGCTAATAGAAAAGATAATGAGGCGCGCGCGCATAAGAGCTGGGGTCTACAAATGCGGCGGATCGATAAATATGGAAGCGACCGCGGTGCAGTAGGCATGACGCGCGCGTACGCGTGAACAGCGCGCACAATGATAACGCCCGGAGACACGCGCGTTTTCGATTTCGCAGACGACGATTTTATAAACGAAGAAAGATGAAACTTAAAGCGAGAAGAGAGGAGAGAAATAAAACGAGTAGAAAAAACCGCGCCAAGGTCGGTATAGCGGGCCGAAGATTCGCGGCGGCTTGGAAACTACTAGTACTACTTATATTCGTTATGCGAATGATTGTGTACACGACGACAATAATTACGCGCGCGGGTGCGCTAAACAGTAAGGCACCATATATATAGTATAGACGCGGTATAATAGACGCGCGCGCGAGATGTAAACGGTCCTATTTACCACCGCGCGATATCGCACAAATCCTTAATTAGGCTGACCGCGTTCAAATAACTGTCCGCTGAAAACGCCGCTGTACGTACACGCGCGCGTATAATATGGCATGATATTGCGGTACGCGTTTATAACTGCAGTTGACCGCCGCGTACGTTATTGTTGTCGCCGTGCGAGCCAATTGCATAATATAATCGCATACCTCGTGCCTAATACTGTCTACTGTTTCACGCCCATCACGACATTCGCAATCCTATAAGCTCGTGTGAGAAAATAAAAATCGATCGCGCGCTCGTATGCGAGAAAAAATTGCACCGCCGCGCCGTCGCTCTCGTGTTAGCACGTGTGTGTGTGTGTGTGTTTTTCAACGCTTTCCCCTACTGTAGAGTACACTATTATATTATTATACGGTCGGCTGCAGTATGGCTAGTGTGAATCGATTGTCGTTACCTCTTCGAAAACGTCTCTCGACCTACACGCGTTTATACATCTATTGGCATTTGTTCGTACCTATTCCGAGCTGACAGCGGCGGTTAATTCTTTTTCTTTTTTTTACTTCCCTATCGTCCCGGCAATAATAACAATACGAACACAGATCTCGTTCGCTCGATCTCCTTCCGTGTTCCATCCCGCGACGTCTAGAAGTCACACAGACCGGGTTCGCCGCGCCTATCCGCAAAACCGACCGCTCGTTAAGATCGTCGTCCCGTTCTTGGAACGTATACGCTCCCAGCAAACCGTTCAGATATACTATTTAATTGACTTTTTATTCCGAGACTTTCTTTTCGCTGGTATTTCGATTAACTTCGTCGCACACTCGCGTAATACCTAACCGATTCGATTTCCTATACTCTGCGCGGCTCTCGTCAAAATCACAGAAATTAATAAATATCGCGCGGCTGGATGCGAAAACGTATACGTATTATACGCGTGACGCCGCAATGAATGTTCTCTCTATCCACTGCGATCTGTCGCGCGCCGTCGAGTTTATTACAAGCCCGCCGCCGTCGCTTTTGTTTTCTAATTTTCGCAACGTTTACGACCGTCGGCGAGGGATCGGGACGTCGTCGGAGGAAGTGTCGATTGCGTCCCCCGGAGATTTTGCAATTGCACTTCCGGCGCGTGTGGGAAACGCAATTTCAGTATTTTATAGTTTTTCGCAACTCCGTCGCGTGTGCGCTGCGTAGCCCGTGGACATTCGATCGTCATTTGCGCGGCGCCGCGGACCCTTTATAGCCACATCACGCGTCGTACAAACAGTGTGTCCCCCGGGAACTCACTATTTCATAGCGGCGGACTGGGAGTAATGATGATACCCCGGACTCATTAAATCAGTAAACCGTCGTGGGACACCCTATAAACGCGCGCGGTAAACAGTGTACGGCGGTTGTGAATTGTGACCCGAACGAACGGCGCAATACTTTATTAAGGCCGCTTTGACGGGCGTTTAACCGCGTTTACCGTCTTTCGTACAACGTATTATATACCATTATGTATACACGCTATACGTCGACGCAGTGGTCGGAGGTACAATGACTTTCCTCTGCCTCCCGATGATGATGACGAAGACGAACAGGTGTTATTGAAATCGTCGTTTTCCGGTTTGCGTCGACGAATACGTATATAAAATATACGAGAAACACCTGTATTCATAGGCCCGTTACGAAAAAGAAAAAACTTTATAGGTCGTTTCCCCGAGAACGCGGGTATATAAATAACCGAACAATGCATATTATTTATTAAACGCGCGCGCGCACACCAAATAAAGAATAAAACATACTACATCCAAACACGACTCGTCGTTGTGGAGCTATAAAAAAATAAATAAATAAGAATTAATACGAATCGCGCGGTGTTTACGGACCCGTATAGTTTTTAGAGTTAATTAATGTAATTTGCGAGTTTAAAAGAAATACCGCAACGATTACATAACCGTATATAATAACACGTTAAGAAATATCCAGTAGCCATAGTAGCAATGTCGGGATGATGTTATAATACGCGCTTGCGAAAACCGTGTTAAATAGTTCGTAATTTATAATATACGTATTCATATAAGGTTTTCGCGTCCGACCCGATCAGAAGCGCCGCGCCGTCCGATGACGAATCGGAATAATAATTAGTGATTAGACATTTTCGCGCAGCACGTAACACGGTAAAATGCGGTTCGAGTTTTAGGTACACTGGCGATTAAACGCGCGTAAATCGTCTTATTTTACATACCGGGGAATGTAGGGGCGGGGGAGAGGGAAATAAAACTCGACCGTTTGATCCGCGTGTAATCGCGTTAACATCTCGATCGCGTACGTTATTGAATACACACGTACAATCGATTTCATCGCGTGTCCGTACATACGGACCGCACGAAGAAAAACGACGAGCGTACGCGACGACGACGAACGTGACCGATAGCGCAACTCTTCCGCCGTGAAATTCTCGGCCAAATATTTAATTCGTACGCGCGTAATTATTTCGACGGCTAATAATTAGGAGAAGAAAAAAAAAACACCGTCTTAACGAACCCGCGGTGAGAATATAACATAAAGCGCGACCATTGTTTACGTCAAACAAATTATAATAACTCCACTGCGTTAAATACACGCGCGCGTTTACGACTGCACTTAGAAAACTGTATAATGATAGATACCTATTTACGTATGCATATTCGCGGCGGCGGTGGCTCTATATGTGTGTGTGTGTTATAAACGAACGGGCAGCTCGTGTATTTATAATAAACAATAATAATATGTATTATTATAGTCGGCGCAATATGGCCGGAGACGCGTTCTTCGACTGTTGCGCGGCACAGGTAATACGCAGTTAAATATATTACAGGTAGGAATATATAGAAAATCTACGCGAAAGTCTTTTGATCGATGATTGACCTACCGTCGTCGTTATAATAACGTAAAAACGTACGCGCTTATATACATATTTCGAGTAAAAGTAAACTACGCACTGCAGACGTATAATATAATACCGTGCGCGGGGCATATATAATATACAATTGATATAGATATACGTAAAGTACCATATAATATGCATCCGGTAAAACACCGCCTCGGCGGCAGTGATGTTTGGCGCGCGGGAGAGCGCTCGATCTTTATTTTCATTATTATTATTATTATTATTATTATACTCGTACTATACGCTATTTCGATTTCGAGAAAGCAAAACGCGCGCGGGTTTTATTTTTTTTTTCGCGTCAAATTTTATTCACGTTTGTCGTGGACGACCAGACTAGATTTATAACGTACAACACAATATTATTCCAGTGCCCTAGCCGCTGGCACACGTCCATGTTTGGCGTAAACGTGTGTATAATATATATATATACCCGTTACACGCGCCGTTGTTATGTTATTGTTGGCCCCGCCGCCGTCGGTATGATGGTTGTGGTTTTAGTGGCAACGAGGAGTTTTCGTCGAGAAACCGTCGTCGTCATCGTCGCGTGTGCAGTGGATCTGCGGTGACTGCGCGCGAGCGTAAAATATATATACAATATATATATTGACTTTAGTTGACCGCGGAGACGTATTAAATACATTCCGCGAGGGAGCTTGAAAAAACTATAAAACAAGTGAACGCGCGGGGCAACAATTCCCCCGGGGCACTTTTCACGCGAGGTCCGATCGATTTTTGTGCGAAATATCGAGAGGGGTCTGCGCAGCATATAGGCAGAGACAGTATATGTGTGTTGCACTTTCCGTTCCAAAAAAGCGAACGTCAATACTGTCAAGAAAATGATGTTTGAGATTTATAGTTATTGTTGATATTCGGTTTGGTAATCGTTTCGTGTTAATATTGTCGCAAAAAAGAAATGTTTCATTCGACCATGTAGATTGTTTAAAACGTGTCGACGATTTTTCTTCTAGTCACAACAAAAATAAAACACACGGCACCGGTCGGAAACGTTACGTTTACGATTTTTCTACGTCGCGGCTATATATTTTCAAATCCAGCGATAGTTTGACGACAAAATACATATTACGTCGGTTGCCAAAAACGGATTTGGTTCAAGAAAACGTCGACATCGTTTGTTCGGGGTCAAACGTATTAAAAGTTTTTTGAACAATTTTTGGCGCCAAGCGCAATACGCCGTCTAGAAATGCGCACTTAAGTCTAGTCTACGATTTGCAGGGCGTGACGACGGTCTATACGTTTGTCGTATACAACACTTGAAAATAACTCGAGCGCCCCCCCCCCCTTACACACACACACACGGTGACGAGACGGCTCGAGATCCCGCGACCGGAAAACTCTCTCGGCCTAGGGGAAACGACGACGGTTTTTGACTCTTACGAAAACGGAACGCATACGAAAAAAAACACACGAGCGCATTATACTTTGTATTGTATATAGTATACCGAACGACCGACCGCGCCGCGGACAACAATGCACCAAACGAAATCGTGATATCCGCCGACTCGGAAAATTCCTGTACAGAAAAAAAATAAAATAAATAATAAAACAATACTCGTACGTACGCGCTGTGTGTGTGTGTGTGTGTGTGAACGAGGCGCGCGTCTGAAGTGACACGATCATCGACGAAAAAAATAACAAATAACGTGTACGAATAAATTAACGCGTTTACTATCGGAATTATATAATGTAACGTGCACGTGGAAACGCGATCGGTTATAAAATGCAGAAACCGGTGTCGGTATTTTGAAGTGCGCATTTTTTATTGTGGCGGAAAGAAAAAGTCTAGGGTCTGCGAGACGCGGTGAAAACGGCGCGACCGCTCGAGTGCGAACGTCCGAAAACACTATACAGCGCAACACCTCGACGTTTGCACAACAGCGTTATATTGTTCTACAAAATGTGTATAAACATTTTATAATGCGATTAATACGAGTGGTTCGTTATGAACGCGAGCAGCTGAAATTTCAAAATCTAAAAAAACTACGCCGCGTTCTCCGAGTAGGCGATTATTTATCGATGATAAGAGTCACCGCCCATAACGTGTTTTAAATAACTTATAATCCACACTCGAATCGCCCGTCAATCATCGCGAACGAGTGTGGTGCACTACGCGCGCGGCGTGTATAGTAATGCAATAGCGTATAATATACTTATAATAATATTATTACGAAACTCGTCGGCAGTACTCTTTTTTTTTTTATATATATATATTTCTATACGTACAATAAATCCTCGAGTATTTTCGAGTACACTAATAATTGTATAATATTATAATGTTTTTCTCATTCAAATTTTCATATTATTGCGCATTGTTTTATTTATTATGTTATATTTTTTTTTAAACTTACATTTCTTATTTTACTCGTATACGTTTATATATACGTACGTATACTCGTATACACTACGTCGCGTAGCCGATTTTTTCGACGAATTTATTCTATTACAGGAAACATATATTATTCGGCTCTTTTCCTTTGTTCGTCAATTAAAAAATAACTGTAAAAAATAACTTAAAAAAAAAACTTTTTGCAGCATATAAAAAAAAAGACCATTAGACGTTTATCCCCTCTCTTTCTTTTTTACGTACGCGTTTATAATATCCTATATCAATGCCTGTTATGTGCGTTTGCTGCGTGTGTGGCGCTTAAACCATATAATTTTATAATTGATCGTTCGAAAAACAAACGATGTATTATTACACACACACACACACACACACACACACCACATGCACAAACCGCAGTGGCCGTATTATTGATTGTATGCCGACCACGCAAATTCTTGACGGAAAAAAAAAAATGACTTTGTTTTCAAAATTTGCATTCTCGTTCGATTCTTGACGTACACACATATACGCGCGCGCGCGCTGCGTTTAACAGGCGATGAGGCGATACCGACACGGGCGATAAAGCCCGTTCTTTATAATATAATATATTATACACGAACATTGACAAACGAAACAAAACGATTCTAACATTATACACACACGACCGTCATGTGAGAACACAACGCGAACGATATGTTCTGTACATATTAAATTCCGGCCGGTTATCAGCGACGTATAATACAAATGGTCTGTCCAAAAAAAAAAAAAAAAAAAATAATAATAATGAAACTTTTTGTATATCCTTTCCATTGTCAAGGGTTTCCATATTTTTCAGAAACACTACGTACCTATATATACTCGTATGTGCGCATGTACGTATGTATATATATATCACGGTAAAAATACATACACAAATGTACAGAGAAATATATTCCTTTTCGTTCGTGTTCATTGTTCGATTGTACGTGCGCGCGCGTGTGTATGTGTTTTCCTCTACTTACTATTTGGTAATCATATAGTGGCGTGTAGCTATTATGGCGTTGTATATATATATACATATATATGCACCTGCACTATACATATAACGTACGAGAGAAATACCATTTTAAAGACCTCAGAAGACCTTTTGCGCGCACATGGTGATCTTTAGCCACCAGGAAAAGGTGAACGGGTGAGTGGGGGGGGGGGAACCGAGCAGGGGGCTCGGATATATATGCATATTATATACCTGCACCGACTCGTGTGTACAAATGAGTATTGAGCGGCCCGATGTACATGGGAACGCGCGTAACCCACGGACCAAAGACCACCACACCACATTAAATGTAAACGTGACCAAAGCGAACGTCGTCGTCGTATATCCTATTCGTTTAATTCAATAATATAATACGTGTGTGTGTGTGTGTGTGTCGAGCGGTACGAAAAATTGTATTATTTTTCCGTCGCGCGGGAGAACCCAGCGCCCTATTTTAGCCGCTAGACTTGTTGTTTTTTTCTCCTTCTCATAATAATTGGTTTTGTATCGCTTTAATTTTTATTTTTTCATTTTATATAACATTTTACACAGCCTATGAGTGTTTTATATCGAAAATATTAAACGTTAAATTCGTCTTTAATTTATACGACGCACGTGATAAAAATATACATACATAATTATACAACATAAATACGTATACACATAATAATATAATATGCGCGAGAGAATAAATATATTATTATACTATGGAATATTACGTCTATATATGTATATAAATTCTAACCACAAAACGGAAACTATATATTCTTTTATTTTTGTTTCGTGTAAATTGTTACAATAGAATATAAATCTAACCCGATGTCTAAATGCGTTATCTAGCCGGAGAGTAAAAAAAAAAAACATAATTACATATTATTCTCGACCACGAAGAGAGGAAACCGCCGCCGAGACTAATAAATCACCCGTAAACTATGAATTTAACAATCGAAACCATTTAAATTACGTTTGATTTTGCCATGCAGAAAAAAAAAAGAAAATAAGAATTGCTAATAGATCGTTAATAATAAAGGTCTATAAAACCGCTATTGATAATGATTTATATTGCCTTAATTCAACAATAATGAATAGAATAAGTAGAAAATCAAACTCCCTGAAATAATAAATTTAACGACATCGTCTGTAAATTGTATTTCGCATAAGAAACTGCATGTGCACTCGGTTAATCGTAAAACATTGAAAGTTATTATAGGCAAATATATTTCAAAAAAACATTCGAAAAACGCCATAATATATTTAATTGATAAACTATACGAAAATATAAACTATTATTCTTCTTTCAATTTAAATTACAAAGTTTTCTTATTAGAATATATATATTAAAAGTGCGGATTGACATTCGTGGTTAGAGAGAGCACAAAC
This sequence comes from Drepanosiphum platanoidis, assembly GCA_948098885.1. Lineage (NCBI taxonomy): Eukaryota > Metazoa > Arthropoda > Insecta > Hemiptera > Aphididae > Drepanosiphum > Drepanosiphum platanoidis. Next base: position 23,495,756 of record OX402528.1, read on the forward strand.
TGTTATAAAAAATCTAACCCTCGAGGGGTGTGAAGTGAAGAACACTGTCAACACATTGCTGGTGAGGCGAAAACAGTCATCATCACAACAGTACATTTTTTTATATTATTTTTAATTTGTTAAATATACGAAAAAATAAAAAGGTCATAGATTTTTTTTTAATTTATTGAGGGGCGGGGGAGCGTGAGATTTTTAAAAATCCACAAAGGGGACGTAGAATAAAAAAAAGAAGGTTGGGAACCACTACTTTGTACCTATAATCGAAGTGTAAAATCGAAACGAAATAAAAAAACAAACAAACGCTACAATGTCTAACGTTTTCATCACGCCGGCCGAGAAGTGGGTTTTTCGAACGCGAAACGCTTTTGTTTAAAGATGATAAATACAGCGAGTATTTTATAAAACCGAGATTTTATCGAGGTAAACATACAACGATTATGACCGCAGGGTATATTTTTCAGTCGCATCGTTGCGTGACATTAAAGTGGCGCCCAGCTGTTTTCTCGGCCGTCGGAGGTAGTGATCTAAGAGAACTCGTACCGCGGGGGACCCGCGGGACGTCGACAAAAGGATGTCGTCCTTAACTGTGTGACCTAAGATCGGTAGCTATTGTTTGAATTTCGACCCACGCCGAATGCTCGTGTGTTTTGCCTCGCTCGTTTTTGACGTTTACCTCCTTTTTCAATACACACACACACACACACGTGCATATCATGATAATACACTTAATCAACGAACAACGAATACAATGTTCCGAAATGTGAGATGAAGTTACGAGTATAAAGGTGTATGTGCGTGCGCGCGCGCGCGTGTGTTTTAAACAATATTTTCTTCTTACGCCATCAACGGGCACCGGAACGCGTTTGACATTAAAAATCGAGAGAAATATTTCACTCGAACATCGTATTATACGGACTTTTTAAACTCGTTTTCGGAATTTACATGTAGTAAACCACCAAAGAAATCTCTAAACGATCAAAGACGCCGAAATATGACACTAGTTACGAGGTTTTAAAACGTGCCCTTAACGCCCGCAACGTCGTCAAATCGCCAATGGTAAACGAGTATTTGTGGACACGTTATTTTTTTATTTTTTTTTTTTTTGTTTTAACCATTTATCCTCTATATCGATTTCACCAAATCCGTAACTCAAGTAACTAATGTTCTGTAAGAATATCGAATGACTTAACGACTCGCATGAATGGTCGAAATAAATCCGAAGGAAAAAAAAACAAGTTTATACGAGACACGGATCCTTGAAATCCGTGTAGAACATTTTACCCGCCATCCGGTAATTACGAAGACGGTAATCCTTGGTTTCTCGTGAATTATAATAAAAAAAAAATTACATTGAAGATGCATTAAAATTGCATATTCGAAACGCCGTTGGACAAATTCATTTAAGTACAATACCGCACACGGCTTTATTTGATACGTTATAGCTACTACTGAAATAACGTAATGAAATGATACTTTTATTAAAAACAATCAGCTATTGAAAAGTACGTATTACAGACCGTGAAATCGATGTATTCATTTCAACGCCATAGAATTGTATTATTATTATTTTCTTGTTTTTTTAATGAATTTCAATCTTTTCTAAAATATCATATTCGTTTTATGTACGGTTTACCTACATTTAGAAAAACAGTGCCTAAAAATACTATAAAACAATAGAAAAAATTACGAATTGACATCGAATATCTCACATGGCGCATGCTTATTTTGTCTACAACAATGAAAAAGTTTTAAAAAAAAACCGTCTTTGATATTATGTGACATACTAACAACTCGAAAATAAGAAGACTAGGAAAATACGCCCAAAATGTCAAAAAAATAAACGCGAATAAATAAGACTGTTTTTTAACTCGTGTTGTATTCCGTAATATAACACCGTGTAATAGTGAAGAAAAAAATATTAATAGCCGAAAACATAAAAAAAAATAAAATAAAAACTCCAGTAATAATAAAAACACATACATCATCATTGGGTCGTTAGTTCAGAAAATGATATTGTCTAAAAGCGAATATTATATACTTTCTAACAAACACCAATGCTTTACCCCCTGTCCATATTTAACCATACGCTTAATTCGGATTTCTATTTAGCATCGGATGATAGTCTCACACACAAAGGTCCTCCGACAATACTGTTTCTCCCCCAGAAGGTAAAAAGATCTCGTATCTACTTCGGGTTTAGCGTAAGGTCAAGCGAAGGTTTCTCTGCGAGCGCACACGCTGCCATTGTGCTCGAGAGAACAGAACGTAAATATATATATGTGCGTGTGTGTGCGTATATATATATATATATATTATATACGCACAAGTATATACGGTTATTTTTCCATTGAACTGAGTTTACTATATTATATTAAACGTATATACATATAAATTCGCAAAAAGGGTTCTGCGGCGTAATATAGGCTCTTATAATATGATTATTTTATTATTAATATTATTTGCAATATTTTTTCTCGAACGAATGTCGGATATATTTTATGCCGTGTACGTATATACGTGGAAAATATTAAAAGACCCGAGTGCGCGGCGTAATTTATATCAAGACGATTAAAAGCGAAACAAACGACAACGATAGTTCACTTTTACCCGCACTCAAGGCTACTACTACTACTACTACTACTACTACTACTACTACTACTACGACTATACACGCGCGCTGTGCTCACACCGGCGCCACCGCCGTCGGTCGGTAAACGTATGCCCCTTAGTATGACGTGCATTTATCTCTCTATATTCCCGTATATCCGTCCGCGGACCAGAGAGATTTCGCGAAAAGATTTATGTGCCGAAATTTCCGTTACGTTCGCACGGTCGATCGGCCGCGGTCCAAGCGTTTATAGGAGAAAAGCGACTACCGCCGTCGGTCAAGCACGCGAGAGCACATTTTGCACGCGTACATATAAAATATGTACATTTAAACGCGTATTATAACACATATACGTACTACAGACAAACGCGCGCGAGAGAAACACACAGACGCGAGTGGATTATAATTAGAAAAAAAAAAAAAAATCAAAAAAGCCGTCAGTACAACACGACGGTTGTAATTAGACGTCAGTCGCGTGGTATAACGAGAACGAGCTGTTTTCCTTTCGATTTCGACGACGAATGCCGCCGCCGCCGTCGAAACGCGGCTTGATATGCGTATCACATTGACATTTGTATGACTGTGTACGCATACGATTACGATATTACTCTAACGCGACTGTTGTTTATTGATCGCGAATTATTTATTTCAAACCCGCGGATATAATACGTATGTACTAACTGCGGTTACGTCTAGATTTGATTTTTCGCCCGGAGACGAAATGTATATGTTCGCTCCGTCTATTTGATCGTCCGCTCGGCAATATAAACGGTGTAGTTTAGGAGAAAAATAAAAAAAACGCAATGTTAACCGTCGAAAAACTTCATTCATATGATTTGAAATTTTATTTTTTCTCGAAATCTTCTGTAACGTCTTCGATAAACAATTCGGCTGGTCGGGCGCCTCACGTGCGCGCGGAATATAATTTATTATAATACGTAGTTCACTAGGCGTTTTCGAATCGTTCCGATGAATTTCTCTACGCCCTCGGAAAACGCACGTGCCCGGGACACGGGCCCCCACGATATAGCTCTGATACGTCAACGCGCAAACTCGACACGTCGTCGTCGCGACGGAAACCATGCAGTTCTAGAGCACGGATGCGTTTTTTTTATATAGTTCGCGGGTCAGATTCGTAATAATCGCGTAAACGTAATTCGAGGGAAAACACGGCGCGTGTTCACAAGCTTTCTTGCTCGTACGGTTTGTGCGCGCGGCGTAGATAATTCGAATTAACGTCGGACCGGGTCGCGTCGCACGTTTCGAACGCGTTGCGTTCAATGTCGGGAGAAAGCGAAATTGTCATTTTTAATTTCCGATCGATGGTATCGATTCTACGGCGGCGCCGGGACCTTGGGGGATGCGAACTGTTGCTGATTAGAAAACGCGTCGCACGTCGTATATTTCATACTGATTATAAACAGCTATGCGATGGTAGTGATTGCGAGGCATTGGATATTCGGTGGGCGGGGCATGCAAATCGACAGAACCGGCGGATCGATTATTATTATTAGCGGGATATATATCGCAAAATAATCACAGGGCAACTTGGCATTTAATTGACCAAATACGGGCGTGTCCAATCACGCCCGACCTGCCGCATTAGCGTTGGTCTCTTTCACTGTATAATAACATGCGTTGGGTGGTCAACAATGCACAGATACGAGTTTTCCCAAAACGTTCGGGATGTGACTCGGACGATTCGAGTCGAAAACAACAACGGAAAAGAGGCGGCAATAACAACAATAGGCTGGTCACGCATCGTCACGAGCACACATTTCGCGAGGTTAGGTTAGGTTTTCTTTCTTTCTTTTTTTTTTTGTTTTGTTCCGACTTTTGGAATATTTTAAATTTCACAAACTCACGAAAGACTCGAGTTACGTACTGAAGAATAATTATTGTTTAACTCGTCGTTGATATGAATCGATAAGAGAAAAAAAAATGCGTTAAAAAAACAACGTTTTTTTCTTTTCTTTTTTAATTGAATACAAATTGAAAAAAAAACCTCTTGTTACTTTAAAAAGTACTTTTATGAGACCACCGCGAGTCGACGCGAGTCTTTGAGCTTTTGATTGGATTTTCACTCCAGAACCGTACGCGGACCGTTTCTTTTACTGTGCAGTTTTGTAATTTCGTTTTACGCGGTCGTCTCGAATTCGAGAAAGTGAAAACAATCTGCTGAATATTATTGTGTATGTACCACCAACGAAGAACGTCTGACGCGATGTGTAACTCGAACGCAAAACGTAATTAAACTCTTGCGATTTATTATCGCGTCGGTTATTCTTTTAATCTGCCCGGGACACGACTGTTAACCCGTGTGGGTTTTATTAGAACTTGTCAGCGGTCTGTGACCGCGCGACGAGTGCCTAAGATGAATAATAATAATAATAATAATAATAATACAATAAAGAGTTCCCGCGTTATGATTTATCAACAATAATAATTATTATAATTATCGTCCGTCATCGCGACGACAACGGACGAATTGCGCGTTTGGAATAATTCGACTTGCATTGTAGCGATTAAATGTGCGCGCATTATGTGTCATTATTATTATTATCACTCGTCGTCGGACACAGCCGAGAGTTTATCACACGGCGCGCGCGCGTATTATACCATGGCAAGTGTGCGCGCGCGATTAGAAAATCAAACCCCGTCCGCGCGGCGTTACGCGCGTACAATGAGAATAACGGTTTGTTATATTATTATAAAATTTCGAATCGGAAAGATTTTCATTCGACCCGAAATCGGACCTCTGGAGATTAAAAATGATTAATTTTTAGAGGCGATGTAGGTATAGTGCGCGGCCGCGCGTGATTGATGATCGGCCATTAACGCAAATAGACGTCGCCGCAGCCGCCGCCGTCAACACCGCGCCGCCGCGCACGTGATGTTTTTTTATTCCGCACGCGAAAGCTTTCATCGCGGGGCCGGCTGTGCGCGAGAAGGGTCGCGAGCGGCCCTTCGTTTTAAAACGAGGCTCCCCTAAAAACGTACGAAAACCGCGTACTGCACACACGTATTTGCTGCGACGTGTGCAAAACGAAAAATAACAAATAGGTACGCGTATTATATGGGGAAAAAACCACCCTAGGACCTCGCGCGTTTATTGTGAGCACGTATTATGTGGCTTCGTATGTATGAAAGGTATATCTACGGAACCAGTGGCGTGGCCGGGGGGGTGTTTTGGCTGTTGAAACACCTCCCCCTTAGACGTGTTTTTACAAAATATGTACGAAGATTGAAGACAGATCTAGTACATTTTATAGTCCGACGAATATTGATACCATTCGTGACACGACAGAGAACTTGTAATGTGCCTCCCGCAAGTAACATTTTCTTTAAATACGGCTTGATTTTGGAAAAAATTACAAAAAGAGACGCGAGTATAAAAAAAATAAATAGGTCGCCCTAGACTCAAATCTCTTATCGACATCATGAGAGGAGTCTCGTAAATGAAAACAATTTCAGAAACAATTTACTATGTAGTTATTTTCGTCGTATTTTCGATGGCAATTCGATCGTTTAAACGAGACGAAAAGTTCTGACCCTTTTGTAAAATTAGAAAAAAATAACTCGAATCGTTGAAAAAAAAAAAAAAAGGTGGTGTAGGAGCGTCCCCCCGCCAAGTTGAGCTCTACTAATGGATACGGAATCAAAACATCCCCTCGGAAAACAAAAAAAATCCAAAAGCCACGCGCTCGCACGCTCAGAGTGATACACGTATGCATAGACCGTCTTGTATATCACACGACGACGGATTAGTTTAATCACATATTATAATGTTACAACGTGCGTGCCGTGTAATGGCGAGCGCACAATGATTCGATTTCACTCTCGTCCGAACGGCGCGCGCAAAATAACGTTAATTCGTCCAAGACAAATTATACACGTGCGGCGGCGGCGGCGGCGTAAAAAGCGAACACGAAATCCGTCACATCGTGAGGGTTCAGAAAAATAAAAAACGCGTTCCCAGAGCGACGCCGAACGAATTATTATAATAGTGATATTCTCTAGAAATTTTCACTTTTTACTCGGCGAATACGTGTTACGCGTGTAATATTATGTGTAACGCGAACGCGCGTGTTATACGCGTTACATCGGCGGCCGTACGTTTTCCCCACGTGTGCCCGAGACGACGGCAGAAGTCGTTATAGTCGCACATTTTCTAATTCAAAACTCATTACGCGCGCGGCAGCAGCCGACACGTCGTCGTCGTCGTCGTCGCGGGAGAGGTCCGTTTCGCCGCCGCACGAGCGGATACTTTTCTCGCGCCGGGCTCGTATACGCGTTTTGGAAAAAATCCAAAGGAATTCCACGAGCGGCCGTAGCGATATTTTATTTTTTTAATTTATTTATTTATTTTTTTTTTTTAGTACTTTATAATGTATACGAGAGCTGGGACGACGAGCGTGGGCCGCAACGTCGAACAGGTGTTGTTAGCGCATATTATAATAGATGTGTGTGTGTGCTTATTCGCGTCGTAGCTTATACCGCCGTACGGAACACGGACAAGAAGTAAAGTCGTACTATGTCTAATATATCGAGTGCGAGCGCGGGCGCGCGCGTGCGTATAGCCCCCGGAGGAGTGTACACGGACGACTTTTCCGACGGGAATAGTATAGAATATAGAATATAATATACGCGCGCGTACTTTTCAAAGTAACGTAATTGGTTTCACTCGGGACGGGAGAGAAAAAAATCGAATAAAAAAAGTATATACAACTTTTTTTCCCCCGTCGTCGTAAACGTACCTACACGCGCGCGCGTATTATTATTATTATTATTATTATTATAGTAAGTACGATAAGATTAGAAGAAGAAAAAAGCCATTAAAATGAAATGTACGTTATAAACATTACATAAAAAAAAAAATGCAATAAAATTAAATTTAGATAAACCAGAACTATCGCGCGAGATTATACTACATAAAACTACGGTATTATAGATACGATTCTGCCGCGGTCAATAAAGTCTCCTCCGCCGGTTGTTATTCGTCGTCTCGGATTATGATATACAGTTTTATGACATCGACAAATTGTTCTGTGGAAATACACTTTGTTCGATTCTCTATAATGCCCACAGTAGGCACCTATCGCTAGTGTAGCAGCTAATTCAATGAAAATGACATTCGAAAGTTTAAAATTTTAAACATAATTACACGATAAAATGAAATTAATGGAAAAAAAAAAATGATAAATGTATCACTTTTTATAGTACTATTCCATGTAAATGTAAATTAAGAGATATACCATAGAATAAATGATAAACACGTGAAACTAATTAAATAAAAAGACCGTTTGAAAATCAATAGATAAAAAAGAAATTAAATCATTGATTCAATAATCTCAATGTTAACAAGTTGAAATTTTGTCATAATTGTCTAGCTTTAATATTACTTGAATGGAGTACGTTTACTGAGGGTGTGGGATGGGTGAGAGGGCAATTGCTCCTTTCATGAAAACGTTCAGAGAGTTGACCGATAAACAATTTAATATTATCGAAAAGACGAAAAGCTAAAATTTGTATTTCGTCGAGAAATGGTTTGATTTAATTCAGAAAAATATGTTAATAAAATTAAACCAAGGATGGATTTTATGCATTGAAAAATTTACTCCTATTGAAACATCGTTTTACTTGCCTTTACCTTTACACAATGGCAATTCAATTTAGACGTTTTTTTAAAACAAACGAAATCGATCGATCGAGAGCTCGATTGAAAGAAGAAAAAAAACTACGGTCAAACGAAATATTTCAGACGATGATATCCTCCGATGACGATTCGAATGAAATGACAAAGGCCTGTTCAACGAAAACCAAATCGATTTCCCCATGCGTATATCACGAAAATAAAAATAATATTCGAGATGTACGCCCATGCTCGGCGGAATGGCAGTAATAATAATAATAAACGAAAACCAAGTATATTTGCATAGCCCAGTATCCGCGCTATCGCAGCAACTCATCGTTCGCAAATATATCATTACGTACGCGGCGGTCTTACAACAAGCAGTTATCTCAATTACTTCTATATAATATATAATACCGACGAGTCCTAAATAACGCTAATGTAACGGTAGAATAATAATCATAAGCTTCGCGCCGCGTAACACATTCGAAAATGAATATTTATTAAATTTAAATACAATAATCGGCGTCGTCGGGACATAATACGTAAAACGTTACCGCGAACAAATACCGCGTGTGATAATTCTACCGATGATGTTATAATATTGCTGGCGTGATATTCTTACAGTTCAAACGGTCTTCGAGGGAAAAAAATAAATACGTACGTCGCGTCGTATCGCGCGGACGTTTTTCTACGCGCGCACATATGGTTCGTCGCGTTTTTTTTTTCTTCTTTGCTTCGAGAAAACGTCATGTTTTCTGTTATATTATACCGCGCGGCTCAATTAAAATTCACGGCCAGACGCGTCGTGCGAGAATTTACGGGTGCGTTTCCTGTCGTCTGTGGCGCGCGCGCGCGTTTTGTCAGCGAAACGCGTTTCGAGCAAACGATTCGTCGCGCAAACATGACTACTGCGGATTATTATCGCGCAGGAGATCTCGAGTTTCGCTTCTACATACCCGCGCGCGCGCGCGCGCGCGCTCGTCAGACGGACGAAAAAAGAAATGCTATTCGCAACGCGGCGGGCGGATGTTCGATTGACGTGTTCGATTTCGAGATTTCGATACCGTTTTTTCCCCTTTTCGCCACGTGGTTCTCGACGCCACGTGTTTCGTATGTTTTACTCGTACACATCGCGACCCCGTTGTTCCACGCCGTTCGCATTTTGTACATTTTATTTTCGTCGTTTGTTAAAATCGGCGAAAAATAAGAAACACTTGTGTGGACTCGATTATTATTACGATTTATTAAAATAAATTCAAAAAACGTTAAAACACGTAAAGTCGCTTAAAAAAAATCGAGAAGGAAAATGGTTGTCGAAGACGTTTGTCGAAAACGATATGGTTTTTTCATTTTTTTTTTTTTTTTTTTTTTTTTTATTCAATCCGCCCAAACGAGAATTATTCTCGATTCGCACACGGCAGCGGTCTTCGTGCGCCGAGACCGTTACGTTGAATTTATTTCCACGGACGACCTCCATATAGTAGCTAAAACTCACGATCGATCGAAACTGTTTACCCGGAGTTATTCGCTCTAGAATCCCATCGAGAAATGTTGAAATATGACACGATCGAATAAAGGTATTGTCGTCGTACCCAATTACACATCGAAATAAAATTATTACGATCGTATTTATGAAATTATTAATTCAATTTTATTATACAGCAATGACATTGAGTAAAACTCGGTTTTTCGTCGTGCGTTCGCGCGGACGTGTAAAAAAAAAACCATATTAACGTTGTAGTTTGGTCACTGGTAAATCCGACGACGTTTGCTCTCGACACGTGCTTGTTACCACGTTTGCGTTACAAACACTGCGCGCTGTGGGGAAATAGTTATTGGTATAATGCGCGTTAATGAATACGAAACAACGATTGCCATGTGCAAAATGTTCAACGCGTATGCAAAGAGAGCCGATTCGACAACGTCGCACATGAGGAAACTGATTTTTTTTTTCGGGTCGTAATTTACAAAAAAGGTCGCCCAAACAACGTCCGTGCTCAATCCGCGGTGTCGCCAGCTGGCACACGCGGTGGCCTGGTACGTTTCACGTCGAATTCGGTGACATGCGATTACGTCATCGAAAAATTCATCGCCATATTATGGCGTTGCTTTTGCATACGTGACTTGTGCGCAGTAACGCAGAACGCAGGCACTATGGGCGCGTGTGTCTACAGCGACGAATTTCGAATCGTTTTTAAAAACTGCTCGGAAAAATCGACATTATGTTTTTCAAAACAAACCGGTCTCAAAAGATAATTCCGATGACTATATAGAGATGTCTCTGTAATCGCGTCGATCAAAAATTGATGAGCGTAAAAAAAACTGTGAAAACGCCTCTGATTGGAAGCGCATGTAAAAACGTATTTGACACTCGAACCGTGTTCGAGTGATATAATAAACACCACGTAGCGCAAACGTTATATTACGGACGCGAGATTTATTCGACGCGAAACACAAAATACGCGCGGAACTACGGCACAGTTCCTCGTTGCTCGGATATTATACGCGGCGTTATAACGACCAGAAATCGCCTTATCGTGTTTACAATCCGAGTACCGTTTTCGGAATGGCGCGCGAGTGTAAGAATTATTATGTTCTTCGCGAGACGTGTTTCGATAGCCGGCCCGAGCCCGTTTACGCGATTAGAAAAAGAAAAAAAATGTTTATCGCTTTTATACCGGCCGTTAGAAATACGTGTGTACATTTTAAAACGAAAGTCTTTACTCCGGTAAACGAGGAGTGTTTTGGCCGAGAATGGAATAAAATTGTCCGCGCGGATTCGACGCGAAAGCGGACATAATGTTTATGATATCGGCGGAATAGCGCGTTGGGTTCGCGGCGAACGTTTCGAAAAACGGTCGTCCAAACGATTGGCCGATATAACATATAGCACATTATGTTTTTAGTCCTCGTAAGCACGCGACTTTGGTCGAAATCGCCTGGAAAATTCTGTTCCGTCGACTGTCTTTTGGCCGTGATTTTTTTTTTTTCCGCGAGATTATTATAAGCAATATAAAAAATTATTATAAAATAAAACAAAATCGTATGAAAAAAATGTAAAAAAAAAAAAAAAAACTAAACATAAAACGATGAGCGAAAATACTTTTTCTTTTCTTTTTTTCGGGCGGCTTAAGCCATTGGCATTTGAGTAAATATATACAAAACGTGTATCGTTAATGCGATTATTCAAAACCAACAGAAAAAATTCCACACGTCTCGCGTTCAAATCATTAACTCCGCGAGACACTCCGTGAAAGTATAACGTGTAACACGTAATAATTACATATAATACACTGCGGGACGACAACCGCTTTGGACAGTATATTTTTCAGAAGACATACGAGTTTAGAGCGCGAGACATTTATTTCGAACCGTGCACGGTCCACTGCGTCTTTCCGACTCGGCGAGAAACGATAAAACGAATACGAAACAAAGCCGATTTTTACAGAAACACTACCAGTCACCTTACACAGTGTACACTCCGTTTTTCGGAGATGACGTGTTCACGTATAAAAACAAGACAACTATAGACGAGTGTCTCCATATTTCTGATATTTCACAAATATCTTGTGTTGAAAGACATACGCGTGCAATAAGCGCAATAGATTATAATGCTACTTTGAATTATGAAATAAGAATTTAATTTTTTTTTTTAATTTGCATATGAAAAATAATATCTATATAGACTAGCACAGTGTTTCCCAAACTTTTTATTTTTACCGCCCACTTCCAAAAAAAAAATCCGACAAACGCCCCCTTAAAATGTATAGGTACAAATGAAAATATATATCTTAATGAGATGGATGTGGTTGGTGTCTTTGATTCAGCCATGATGTGAAAAACGTTTAAAATTTAAATAAAATAATACACAACAAATTACGTTTTTCAACAAATTTAGATCACGTACGGTGTTTCTGTTATTGCGATAACGATAGATGAAACTGTCACCGCCCCCTTTTTGTAATGAAATGCCCCCCAATTAAGCTTGTAACTTCCATTGCCCCCCTGGATAGCTCTAGCGCCCCCAAGGGGGCGATATCGCCCACTTTGGGAAACACTGGACTAGCAGATGATAACAATATTACTAAAGAGCAAACGAAACGAGATGCTAACTGTATAAAACGATTGTTTTTTAAGTGAAAATTTTCATTTTTCATCTGGACAAAATCGCCAATTGCGTAACAAATCGGCTATCCGCGTGTTTCACAATTTTTTTCTCAACAAAGTCAAATTTAATTCACTCGAATACGACGACGAGTGAACTTTTCAGTCATTATTATTTCGTAATACAGTGCTATGACTTTCGGAGATTTTTCGAACGGTTTTATTTTAGAGTCAAGTGAATAATAGGCCGCCGGTCCGGGTCTTCCGGGCCCACCTGCTGGCCTTGCCACCGTCTTTATATATATTTTATCTTTGAACTCTTCGAAAACAATGCTTCCCGCCGCTTATGAGTAATGCGGATATAAAATTATAAATAATAATAATTATAATAATTATTACGGTGCGGGGCACGAGAAAAACGTTAAAGGCTATATATTTTTTTTATTATTATTACGTTTTATCTTATCAACAACGGTCGTTTAACGGACTCTGGGCTGCAGGTTTTTGCACGTTGCACGTTCAGCAGTACCTATACGATATGTCCATATAATGTATGTAATATAAACGACGACGAACGTGCGCGCGATACGTCGACGGCGGCAACTGTATATATATATATATATTATTATTATACACGTGAACTTGGCCGCCGCGTGTGTATTATAGTCAATGAACTTGTTTTGTCCGCCGTTTTCCGGTCGGTCGCGATACGATATTATTATACAAACCGTATACACACCGCCGCCGCCGTACTGTACATCGACGACGACGGCGGCGGCGGCGGTGGCGGCGACCACTTTGCCGTCCAACGGTTTCCTTTATTCGGTTTTACGACCAAAACGATCGTTTGAATTTCGTTCCGAACCGGAAGACTACGGAGTACGTGAGCGCGCGATCGGCTTCCATTATTTCGATCGCATCACAATAATAATAATAATAATAATGACGATATTATATTAGCAGCGTAACGTGTTGTTTAGGTAAGTTATTATAATATATTCCCGTTGTCTCTACCGTTTCTCCCCCTCCCCCGATAGCGATCGCCGCGTTCATGCCGAATTGTGTGTTCTGCGGAACTCGAGTGTGTTAATAGAATTGTGAAGACGTAAATAAGATTTTTTCTCATTAAAAATGTCACTATAGATGTGATAAGGTTCAAAGGTTGTGAAAACAAAAGTAATAGACGATAGAAAAAATAGACGTTTTCGATTTGAAAATAAATACGATTTCATTTGAAATTCTTTGAGAAAAAACGTAATATCACGGTCGAGTGTTTGATCGGATATACGTGAATTTATACTACTTTGGCAATTTTCGCGAACTATCGATATTATATCGTCGAAAAATTGTGCTCGAGTCGGGGACACCGCGGGGTTCCGCGAAACGAGAACCATTTCCTGGGGGTGTCGCGCGTGCGGTCTTTAAAGTCTGGGAACCGTCGGTATATAGAGACGTAATATTATGACGAGATGAGGGTACCCATAGAGGGGCGACGATAAAAAAAAACACGCACAAACGAAACTCTATACCGCCGCGTGGAGAAACGATTTTCGCTTAACAAGCGCAAACGATCGGGTATACTTTAATCGTATAACGGGCCGCCCTCGGAAATTAAAAAAAAAAAGAAACACATTAAATAATATTGCATATCTCCAAACGGATTAAAAGCTCTATGAAACACATTACTCCGCTGCTCTCATCCCTTCTCCGATATATATATATAAGTACTATGCGCGTGTGGTAAACGCATTGAGAGTTATGACCGAGTTCAAATTTCGTTAATGAGGTCAAGTAATTATTACTCCGGGCTATGCGGCGTATTAATATGCATACGTATAACGCGTTTATACGTTGTATAAACGTAATATTATAATAACTACGTGTGTATTTTAGACCGCGAGCGCCGCCGTTTTCATTATATTCTAATTTATAAACCCCAATTTATTTTTTTATTCCATTCGTATCGCCGTAATAATCTGCCAATTTATTTTATTCGACGCGGAGGAAACGCGTTTTTTCTTTTCTTCTCCGCAAAATAAACGTTCGAACAATATCAAAATACGTACTTACGACTACGCGCGTCGGTCGACAGTTTCTATACGTATACGTATACGACACAATATCATTATTATTACGTCGTCGTGATCACATAATATTATCATTATTATTTCACTCCGGCGGCGGCGGCGTGGGAAAAATAACGCGACGGGAATTCGTTGTTAAAAACGAATTCCAATCGTGTTTAAAAAAAAAAAAAAAAAAACACTCACACACATCGTTTTCAAAATGCTCTCCTCCGCGGTCTCGTGAAATATTTCGTCCGCCGACCGGACGGTATTCGATTAACACTGCGCGAGTGGGAGGAAGCGAGACCGGTGGTGGGAAGAAACGGCGGGTTTTTTATTTCATTTAAAATAATCATTACGCCGCGACGATAACGCAATACGTCTGGGGTTTTCGATGTACCTTTGGAAACCAATAACAGTTTGGACACGTCTCGTTATCGCGTGCGCCACACACAAACAGCCGAACGATTTATGCGCGTATTATTGTGTTTTCGATTTCCGACCGTTGCGCGGCGCGGCGGGCTCAATTCATAACGGACGACGATAATAATAGTAATATAACGATGACACGGAATCCTATAGAACGCGGCGCGACACACGATCGTGTATATACCTACAAATAACTGTAAATCTGTGAATTATCGGAATTTATTAACCGGATTTTTTCTTCTTTTCCCCCTGTTCCGTCCGTCGTTCACGTAAACGTATATAATATATTTGAATGTATTTAAAATGAGAAAATCCACAAGGCGCGCGGGGGGGAATTACCTTAAAAAAAACTTTCCCCGCGACCGATTAGACTACACGCGGTCCGACGATGGCCATATTACCGGAGGTCGGTTTAAAAATATAATATGAATGCCGCGACTGTAGCGTGCGCGGACGATATAGCACTCTGCGGGTGCGCGGTAAAAGTGAATTCGCTCGCGTTTCGCGTACTCGCGGCGTTTCGTCTCGCGCGCGAACTGTGTGACAAACGAATAGAGGTGAGACCTGCTTCGTCGTCGTTCTCGGCTCGAACGAACGTCACATTTCGACGAACAGACGATTAATAGAAATGCAAACGGTGTGAGATAACTCGTTGGAAAACGTAATTTTATGCGAATGAACGGACGTTGTGAAATGCATCTTCTCGCGCGCGCGCGCGGATCGAGACAGTTCTGGGATCTGGAGCAGCAATCGTCCTAGTCGGGCTCGAAGGAAACGCATTGGTTTTTACGATCGTTAAATTTTACATAAAGCAAAATTCTGAAATATTTCAATTAACTTCTGGCGGTCTCGCGCATGATTTATGTGTGAAAGTTTTCAAATAGCGCTGTTAGAATACGTTTACATTTTTTTTTTTAATTTGAATACTTTCGGTCAGTGAAAGAAAATAAAGAGGGAAAAAAGAGTTTGAAACACGTCCTAGCCCCACGATTTTAATCTGGAATCTACGATTTATAAGTAAAGTTGAAAATTGTATTTGTCCACCGCGGGGAACGAATCGATTCATTTCATACGACACGATAGTGTCACTGTGCAAGTGATCGCGCAACCGTTTTATCTTTTAATCTTGGTATGGATATAGCGTATAATATATATATATATAAACTTTATTACGTGTGGTTAGACTAACGTTTTGTGTTAAAACACAATTCGTAAATAAGACGAGCGTATACACTCATTACCGGCGAAGTGATACGAAACAGTTTTACGTTAAAACTATAGAAAAATAATGCTATCGCCGAGAAATTTGAAAATATTTTAGAGGTAGAGAAAAATATGTTATTCTTTTAAATGCTCGTGACTCGAGGGCGCTGGGGGGGCCCGGCAACGTTTGCCCTCTCGAATTCTCGAGTCTAGGCCGGGCGACAAATACCCAATGAAAAGAATAAAAAAAAACCGCCCAAACGACGAACGAAAAGGCGGCGCCCGTCCGTTCGAGACTTATGAGTCATGTAGCCCGCACTTGAACGTCGACCCAATATCAGTCGTTTTACGGCAATAAACACTAATATAATCGAATACGCTCTGCGATGACGCACGTCGCGAGCAATCCGTCGCCGACCGCCATTGCCGGCGTCCCTAGAATCGAAAACTATGTGTACGCGGGTCGTTTTCGTGACCGTCACACCACGGTCGACCTGCACGAATCCCGCGCGGACGATTTCGTAATATTTGTCACACGCGCCGACGAAGAATAATCGTGTACGTTGTCGCAGCGTAATTAAAACACAATAGCCGCGCGGTAGAATTATTCGACGTCGAGAATATCGTACGGACATATGGAAAAAAAAAATAATAAAATTTAGAATCGAAAACACAATTTGGATTATACCGTCGTCGTGTGTTAAGAAACGAAACGCTAACGCGCGCACAGTCCGTTGTTTCGAAGTCCATTGTGTTCAACGCTCTTACACTATATACATATATAGGGACACCGCAATGGTTTTTTTTTTTTATTCGGGACGATAACCGCCGACGGGACGTATAATATATTATATTCATAGTAAAAGCGTATTCATAACAGATTCGACAATAATCACATCGTCGTTTCTTGGCGCGATACCGCGACATTATTGAGACCGTCGATGGTATACGAGTGACTGACTAAATTCTACGAATCCGCGCATCAGAAAAAAAAATCACGAGAAACGTTTTGCGATCTAATGGAATCGACTCGTCGGTTAAAAATTAAACATTTAAAAATTAAAAAGTTGCTCTATACGATGCGAGATAAACACTATATTTGCGTTCTAAACGATTTCGTCTGCGTTTTTCCCGTTAAAAAAAATAATAATAACGCGGAAAATTCAGTCCATAGAAACAGACAAGTCGTGGGAAAAAAAAATCAAATTACAAACTTATCGAAAATTCCCTCGACGTAATCGACGATTTATTAAATCTGCATGTAGGTATAAACGATAGGATGGCGAAGAAAAAGACGTCTTCTCGCGCGGTTCAGAATGACGCGAAATCGAAAAAAAAATTAATTCAAGAGTAAACACCACCACCACACGACGATTATATAATATAATATACCAATGTATGGGTAATAAAAAGATTCGAGACTCACCGCGCTCGTTGTCCACGTCGTCGGGCCGTCTGTCGTGGGTCGAGTCCTCCGGGTCGGAGTCGATGTGCGGTATCGAGTTGTCCGCGTCGTCGTACGCGCCGCTGTCGTCGTACCGCTCCGAGTGCAGCTGTGCGGCGGCGGCGGCGTCCGCGACGGCCGCGTCGCCCGCGGGCGTCTGCTTGTCCCGCGGCTGCGGCGGCGGCGGCTGCGAGCACGCGCGGTCCTGGCACCCGTGGCACGGATACGCGATCCTGTCGAGCGGCACCCGCTGCACCGACCGGTCGACCACGGCCACCAGGTGCTTGAGCGTGGCGCTCAGCTGTTGCAGGTCATCGGCCAACATGGCCGCGGTGTCCGTGGACAGGCGGCTCCGGAGCCGGGCCCCAGCGCCCACCCAGTTGAGCGTCAGCCCCGCGCTGGCCACGTCCAGCACCAGGTACGCGTCCGACGACGGCGCGCCGCCGGAACAGTCGCGGTGACTAGCGTCTGGCGCGGTCAGGTGGGTCAGCACACCGCGCCGGCCGTGGCTGAGCGGCCATCCAGCGCACGCGTCGCAATGCTGTAAGGACGAGAAAAACAACGGCGTTAATGTGATATTTATATTATACATCGCGAGTTATTATTATTTATATATACTAGCAATAATAATAATTACATCAATAACTTTGACTTTGACGGTCTGAAAAACTTTCGGAGAAAAAAATAAATACTTTTCCCGACACGAATCGCTTAAAAACCTACGAAAACGTATAAAATTTTGAACGCATAACGTAGTAACCTAAAACGTATTCATTTATCTAATCGTATACGAGTGCCTATTTACAGTAATTTCGTATTGTATTGAATATAATATAAAATATAATATGTAAAATGTATAAACGTAATGAATATAATAATAGACAAAGATTGACAAACGATTCGGAGCGAAAGAGAGCTAGTGTATAAGTTTGTAAATTTTCTAAATCGTAGACGAATGGAAGAAACTGAAATATCCGATCTCGTCAAAATCTAACGCTTGATTTATTGAAAGTAGCTTGAGTTTTTTTATTACAAAATCATTGCAAATTTTCGCGATTTCATTAGATTGCGTCAAAATTTCAAACAGTTTACGAAAAAATATGAAAAAAAAATTCTAACCACCACGCGAATATTTGTCCACGATTCGAGTAAGAAGAACGACGCGCGAAGAACTCGGTATTAGATTTTCAAGAAACAACGAGAGACGACATCAAAAGCTGTTCGGCTTCAAACTGGCATTTAATCCGATCATTTTTTCCTGCCAGTGCTGTGATATTGTTTCCTTACAGGCCTTACTGCGGACATACTGCAGGTATACGAAATAATATGTCGTATTGCCGTCGGGGTTTCTCTATCGTGTGGTCGTTTTCGGAGTTTTTCTCCCGAGACCACGACCACTATACGCACACCGTACGCGGTAGAGGGTCTCCGGGCGAGCGCGACACTCGTGCGCGAAAAAGGTCAATATTTACATTGCATTAATGCGCCGTATCATGTGGGTCGTGAACGTAAACATAAAACAATACACGCTGCACATATCGGAGACATTGACCTCGTTGCTTATAAATCTATGCCTACGCCGCCTCCACCGTCACCGACGACACTGACTATTTCGTTACAGCTGCGGCCGCTTTATAATAATATTATAATAGACGACGGCGGCGGACAGACACGACGACGTACGTCTCAAACAAAATAATAACAATACAGTAATAATAGATAGTGGCCGAACGATTTTCGCTATAGGACGAATTAATTTCGCTCCGGCCGAACGAACGTCCTTATGGGAAACCTTATCGACTTCGACAATATTATTTTAGCTACTCTCGACGATAGTTTTCGAGTTCTGTCACGTTTGCGACTTATCTTCTTTGTTTCTTTTTTGTTTTTACGTTCCCACTAAATCGAGAGAGTGCGGTATTTATATACGAGCGAGTCGATCGACGACGAGCAGACGACAAAAACGACACGCGTCTTCGTTATACGGGATTTATAAAAAAAAAATAAAATATTTGGCGCCATATATTTTATTATTATATCTGCCATCGGAATTCATGAATATATTTTTGTCGACCTCTTCCTGTCGCGCGGTGGTCCCCGGACTTTGGCGGCCCGTTTATACGGAATAAAAATAAAACCGAATTTATTTTTAAACGGCTGCTGCTCGGCCCAGCGAGATATTACGTATATATCTCGTAAATACTACCGCGGCGATCCGCGGATGTCTACACTTACGGTTTATTGAACGCGCGGTAATTAAAAAGCGAATATCACTCGTAAAAGTAATACGGTTCGCTCCGAGACGGCAATAAACGACTCGGGGAAAATATCATATCCGTTTATTGCGTGCGCGGCCAGGCGATCGTATCCGCGCGCGCAGAGAGTCCGCCGATGGGAATTCGTTTTCCCGACGCCAGTCGAATGTTATTATACCGCCGTCCTCATTAAATAAAAAAATAAAAAAAAACACGTATCATCACGTGTTCCCGTCCGTCGCGCCACGATTCGGCACTTTCCGGCTTAAACGCCACTCCGACGGTGCCGTGGTGTAGTGAAGGTTCACGGTCGAACTGCTAGGGCGCCCCCCCGAAACGAGTCTCTGGCCGAATGTTTTAGATCAGAAACGTGGTATTGTAACGATACTCGCGCGCGCCCGTGTGTGAGTGTAGTTTCACTCGGTGCGGCGAACACGAATAAATGCCGGCGAGCGCAGGCGCAGGACGCGACGACGACACCACCCCCCCAGGAAGTAATAACAATCGACCAATTTAACAGTTCAACGAATATACGTATATTTACGGTCATCTAGGGGCTTCCCGACGACGCAGCAAATTAAAGTCGCCGGAAAACCGAAAACAGAAGTTATTAGTTCGGTTTGTCAGTTTTAAAACAAAGCTATATAAATTACGATATACATACATATATACCCCGTACAGAGAGAGAGAGAGAGAGAGAGAGAAACTCGTTTGTTATCGTCGCCAATAGTTGGTGATGCGGAATTTACGACGCAAAAACAACGTTAGGGGAGAATTTTTCGTAAAACCTAAAAACTTCCGCCGACAAAATATATAATATAGTTTCCAGCCGCGAACAGAATCGTTCCGTACTGCGGGCGAAATAACACCGCGCTGGGCGGCGGCGACTCGTAAAAATGTTGTTTGGGTTATGCGGCGACGTGTGGACCGTGTAATTCGGATTTACATACGCACATGTCCGGCGGCGTCGGCGGTGGCACTATTACGCGCGGATAGGTTATAAAAAATAAATAATAAAAAAATTATACCTACGCCGCATTATAACTGAGGCGTTGTGGCGGAAGGAGAATTCGCACGCGCGCTATAGCGACTTTAAGTCCACTTGTGCGGCCGGCCCGCCGCCGACACGCGAGGAGAGCATAATAAATATTACGACGACGTGTAATAAACGCATTATTATCTCAATTATTATTACGATAAACGGCGCTCGAAACTCGTATCGCGACGCGGCGTTACGCGTAACATATTCGATTACAGAGTGTAATCAGCGACATTTGTCGCGCCCCCCCGACGACGCACGCCGCAGCTGGCCGGGAGATGTCCTTCGGGGGGAAAAAACACGACGACTGGCTCGACAAAAATTATATCCTCGTAACTCTGTTACGCCGCCGTACGCTTGTTATTATATTATGTTGTTATATTATGTTTCCTCAATGGGTTTTTGAGGTCGGCCGGTGTTTATTCATAACAATGCGCGACCGACCAGACGACGCCGGCGAGGAACACGGTTATAATATATAACGTGCACGATGCACACATGATACACACCATGTTCCATTATAATAATATAATAACACTACGTATAATGGCCGTGCCGTCGTGAGGGTGATGGAAAACAAAACGACCGGAGCCTCCGACATGCTGGCAGACGCCGGCGATATCGGCCGATCTCCGCCACGGGGTGAATCTTTGTCGGCGGCAGTCGTCCGCCACAGAGGTTCGCGAAGAATTTCATCGAAATCCCAGAGGATACGACACGCGAAGCGAATATATTATATACTACGCGAAAGAGGGAGGCGGGACGCTGCGTTTTATTCGTTTTCAATACGTTCACGTGTGGTGTCGATGTAGTCTCACGCTGCGGGTACACACCGATCGAGCGTATTTTCCGGCGAAAGAACTATAATAAATGAAATAAATGAAACGCGATCGAGCACGAAAAATTAACTTGTGACGAATAGAGTCGAATGGAAACTGAGTTTTGGAAAGAAAAAAAAAAAATGTCCCGAGTCACGCCCACGATTATAATTACGCATAATATGCAATAACAATCGCGTTTGTTCGCGGCCAATACGATAAGGAGAAATGATATACAAGTGTATTGTAAATAAAACGTATACATATATAGTCATTACCAGCGTGTTTTAGAAAACAAATAAGACAAAATTACAGTAATTATTATGAAAACTAAATCTTTACGCACGCGGTTTCACGACCGATATTCGGTAATAATTGCTACGTTTGTTGATTTCCCCGTGCGTGTTTTCTTCGCCACGCGATCGACCGCGTTTGAAATATGGAAAAAAAAAATAAGAAATAATACCAAACGGCAACGTCGCAGATAAAATATTCTACGCGCTCGATATGGTACCCGACGCGCGTGTCGTATGGCGCCGACGAACGAAAGAAAAACAAGCGAAATCGTACGAGCGTAGACTCGAAATCTTTTGGAAAAAAAAAAAATTCAAATAACACGACGAGCCGCGATATGGCCACTCGAAAACGACGACCGCGCGTTTACGCGCGCGCGGTCAGATCGTTCTCGGCACAGACAGGTAGTAGGAAAAAAAAACAAACGCGCACTGAAATCTAATTAACATATTATTATAATTTCGATTCCGACGGACCGGCGGCGCGGCGGCGCGTGGGTAAAATATTATTATTATTTATATATTGCCGAGTGGATAAATATACTCGGCCGACGACTTTGTCGATCGATTCTCGTTGCACCTGACTGCTGCAGCGCCCGGCTTATGAATAATTACGCCGGCACAGTCGTCGGAGACACTGTTTGTTCGGCCAAAAAACTCCCCTCGAACGTTGACAATAGTTTTTCGCGCGTCGTAATACAACGATATTAATTTAACATCATCGTGTCATCGTGAGATATTTTCCCCTCGTCGACGGATCTAGGGGGTCGGCCGTCCGGTCTCCGAGCAAGCAGTCGCGATATAAATATTAAAATCGTGATGTTTGTTAATGACGTCCAACCCACATGGTCCGTGGGCCCAAAACGGCCCCTTACATTGGGGTCTCACATTGAGAGCATCTCGATCGTGTTGCGAGGGACGTCGAATCGTCGTCGTCGAGTTCGAAATCGATTAAACGTATACATACTAAAGGTACTATACGAATCGGTAACACGATGATTGTCGTTGACGTTACTGTTTTTACAAAAAGTAATTGAATCACGGTCGGGTCGAGTGTAATGGAAAAATAAGAAATTAAAAACTCGAAAAATCGAGAAAACGGATCGTTTAAATTTCGTTAAAGAGTACGGTCGTCGGTCCGTTCTGATTTTCCATCGACTCGGAAACGTTTCATCGACTTGCCGACATCACGCGTCCTGTACCAATGATATAAACACGCGCCTAGGTATCGCGCAATAACACAATGTAAACGATTGGTAAACAACGGGGCCGCGGTCTTATCGCCGCGGCGCGTTAACGTCGGGCCGGCCACGCACGGAACAAAACACGAGCGCGCCGGGCCCGAGCGCGGACATTGTCGATTAACCTTGATGATCATTAACACTCGTAGCGTTGCGACTACGGTCCGAGACACGCGCGTCCCGTGTCCGGCGAACCGTACGCGTTTTAATTATCGCACAACGTGTACGGATATTTGTTTTTTTTTTTTTTTTTCAAAACCAATCTTATCTCGGCCGTTGGGTTTGTGTTCGCCGCCGCGGTCCGACTATACGATATACCGGGGCGGACCTTTTGACTTAAACTATACCGTACGGCGTTTTTATCAAAGTCTGACACGTAGCAGCTGTTGTTGCTGCTGCTGCTGCTCCCCGTTCATTCATACCTCTATTCGCCGAGTCGTTTATTCCGCGTAACTGTTCATACGTCATTAAATGATCGAATAAGCGCACGCTCGCCGCGGCTGCGCAAGCGCGTCGTACCGTTATCCGGGTTTTTTAAATTACACATTACTACTATTGCGCGCGCGCGCGCGGGGCTATGGTTTATTGACATTGGATTCCCTTAAATGTAGATCATCAATCGTACGCGCTCGGAACGGGTTTCGCTCGCCCGCTCTCGTCCCGGCGTTTATTATTTAATCGTACGTACGGATCCGTAGAGATGGCCGAAAATCCGACGGCCCGCCAGTGTTTTCCATGGGAATCCGCTGGAGGATCCGTGTCGTAGGAAACAACAGATATCTGTTTTGTACGCGCGCGTCATATTATATGATGTACACCTGTCTGTATAATATAATACGGAACAACAATTCCGGACCGTTTTCACAGTCAACCCTTTTTTTCCCGTCATACCGCACAACCGGTTTTCCTGCAGCGTATATTATATACACCGTTTGAACTCGTGACGGCGGCGGCGGCAGTTCCTCCCGCCGCGCCGGTCCGTTCGATTTTCATAACAATTTTCCCAGACGCACATTAAAACGAATAATCAAAATATTGTAGTATCGAAATACCACATTATAAAATATATACTCGGCGGTAACGGTACACGAGCGAGCGCGTGTTTCTCTCTCTCTCTCTCTCTTCCTCCCTCTCTCTTTCTACCGCTCTTCCGCAATAATATCGCGATGCGTATCCTACGGTTCGATCCGATCGCTCACGTGGGAGTGTGTGCTGGGGCAAAACAAACATTCGACGGTGACCGGTAGCGCCTATATAATATAATATAATATAATATACGTGGTAATTATATGGCAACGACACGCGGGCCGCGGAATACGAGAAAAGGTCTCACGACAACGATGACGACGACATGATGACGAACGTGTGAAATGGACGTCGTCGTCGACGGCCGAGCCCGCGTACACAGGTGCACGGCGGGACGACGGGAAAAATAGAAGGAAAAAAAAAATTTGAATTTCAATCGGAGAAATCGATTTTTATCGGGAAACCGCGTCGTCGTCGTCGGGCGACGCGTTTGACGCGATCACGTTATTCGTTTTACATATTATCGTATACAGGTATACGGCGGCGGCGCGCACATGTGCATGAGAGCACCACCTGTAATACGCCGTCTACATATTATTATATGCCGCGCGATATTACGGACGGCTTTCACGTCCTATAGAATATATCGCGTTTAGGGATCGAATTCGCGCTATGACCGATAACGGCGCGCGAACGAGAGGAAGAGGGAAAAAAAAAACGAAAACGAAAGCTTTCTACTTAAGACACACGCGCGCGTCCATCATCCGGCTAAATAGTGGTATCAATTGTCGTGCGCGGATTCGACACGACCGTGTGCGAGCCTGCCTTCTTCTCGCTGGAAGAAGAAGTAAAAAAACGCGAGGAAACGCGCGCGAGTTATACATATTATGTACATCGGAATATATTATTTATGAGTCGACTGCGCGAAATACGTATAGCACCTCTATATAGAGGCGGCGGCGGCGGTAACCTTCCGTCTCTGGCGAGCGCGGCGTCCGCAGGACACATTATAAATGTTTCCCCTCCGTCGGGTAGGTAAATAATACGAAATAGGTATACGCATATAATGGGCATATCGGTATTTATTTTTTATTATTATTTTAATACGAGCCGGCACCGGAAACGCGTAGGCTTATACACGCAGAAGAAACCCAGCGCCTACATGGTAATTGTTTAATTACCGCGTACACATAAAGGACTTTGGAGTCGACAAAAGTGCGTGTAATATCATCGTCGTTGTTCGCGTTTTATTGGGATTATAATATAGTAACCATACGTAATAGTCGAAATGCTATTTTATAGCACGACGACGAGAATTATATTTTGTTTTATTTTCTTTCTACACTTTCGAACGGTTTCGCGCCGTCAAACGGATATTATACGTTATTACGTGACGACATTTTTTACAAACTGTCCGGCTCGTTGCCAACGTCTTTTACGCCCGAATGATAACGATGTTTCCATATCAATCACGTGATAATGTTAGAATCATACGAGAGTGGTAAAGTGCTGAAGTACCTTTAGACGTTTCGAGTATATTACACGTACATACGTACAAGCGATACAGTCCCGCGACGTGATTTATTACTGTTTAATTCACCTTTAACGATTTATTAATATTATTCATGCGGTGTTTATCGCGTTTTCAATATATATATATATAATATATAAAAGATAACGGGTCGGGAAAGGTGAAAAATGTTTCAAACACCCCATGGATTCGCGCATAAATTATACGCGGAATGCGTGTATAATTGAAACGTATATATAATAACTAATAGTATATATTATACGTATCAAAGATATATTGAATGAAGCTCGAATATCGCGATGTATACGGCGCGGAATATACGTCATGTAAATCGAAATTAATATTTGAAATTTAAATAATTAACGTGAAAAACATTTTGTTGTTCGTGAGTCGGCGCGCGGATCAACCCGCCAGTCACGACGACGACGCTCTCTCGTGTAATAAAAATATAGAAATTAATAATAAAATATGTAATGCCGATACATTTTGCGCTCACGCACGTTGTGTGTAACAAATGAGAAGCGAAAAATTTCGACGATTACGTCGGAAAAAAAAATAAAAAAATAATGCATAAAACATCGCGCGTGGGTTTTAAAATATGATGTAGAATTATAGAAATGAATCACTCGCGTATTAAAATATACAACATCGGTGTTACATTTTCTATTATAATAGCGTATACGTGTCGTAGGAGAACGAAACCGTCGAGGAAACAATAATGTAATATGCAAAAATTTAATGTGTAAGCGGCGTTAACCAACAACCTGACACCCATAGGTCAGTTTCGAGAACGAGTCGAATACGCAATAAGTAATAATACGTATAATATTATAATATGTTAATCGCAACATAATGCGTAATGATATAATATTATGTATGGCGACATCCGGTCCTGCCAAGTTCGTTCGCGTATAAATACATCCATATTCATGATATCATCGGAATCGAACAATCGATAGTTCCTATGCCAATTTCGTATACTTATAATATATCGCGCGTGTAAGCTTAAATAAATACGACGCGACCGCTTGCGACGACGGAGTGCGTGAAGTTGTTAATATTTTTTTTTTGGGTCCGTACCAAATAATAATACAAATCTAATAATCGTAACAATATGAAATATAATATATTGTGAGTGATGGCGCGTAGAGAGGGTAATTCGTTTCTTTTCCCGTTTATTATATAATATTACGTACGGACTATTAATATTTTAACACCGCGCCGTGTTTATACTAAATGTTTTATTAAATCTAAATGGTATTGGCCGGTACCGAAATATGCGTAATGCGTATTATAAACCTGTCAGTGTTTCACGCGTCTGAGATATCGCCTTCGTTTAAAACGGCTATAAGTCACTCCCGTAGGCTACATAACGCCGCCGCCGCCGCCTAGTTATGAAATTTAATAATGCATACGGAAAAGGAAAAAAAAAATAAAAAAAATATCACATTATACAAATTAAAATGCGTTAAACCGAAATCCTGCGCACGTAATTGAAAAAATAAATCAACAGTTTTTATGCGACGCCCGGCTGCCCGCCACGGACGAGAAGAATGCGTTTTTTTTTTTTCGACCATCGTGTCCGATTTCATTTCTAACGCTTCATCTGACTAACCGCTTTTATGTTAAATACTCGCGCGGAGACGCGCCACATAACTTTATTGTGTGTATTGCCTATATTATGCACTATGTCAGCACTGGGAATTATTTCTACACGACAATATACGTATATTATATATGCGCGTACTTATATATAATATATTATATAAATGATTGTACTATATGATATTGTAAATAATAGTTTTATTTTATTTTTTACACGTTTTGTTGCGTTTTGTCGAATATTTATTACACCGAACAATATTTACTTTCCCATAACACGAGTAAATGTCACACGCCGTTGTAAAACAAAACGAAACAAAAAAATAAATAAAACCACGCACGAGAGTATACACGACGACAATGTCTCAGACACCGCTGGCAAATCATATACGATACGATATTATACGTATTTGAAAACTTCCAACAGAGTTCGATCGCTCTAGTATTTTTATACCGACACGGAATGGTCTGCGAAAATATATAGATGGGTACGACGGCATCATAATCATCATACATTCCGCGACATCGTCGTACGTCCGATGTAGTTTTTGAACGCGACAAACGATTACGATTGTCGGCGGTTTACTTATACGCGCCGACGACGCAGAAGAAAAAAAAACGCTTTCGTTACGCGCTTAAAGCACGACATAAATATATAATACGCACTGCAAATACGTACACACGAGGTCTACGCGGAGACTCGTACGACGAAACAGGTATTATACACGGAGAGTTAATATTTCTTAGGACTTTTTTTTTTCATTTAGGTAGGCACGCATAGTTTATGAACCCCGTTTGCACACGCGCGCGCGCGCGTACAAAACTAAAAATAATGAAACGTTAGACCGTGTAATATATTATATACGCGTTTTCATAATAGTATTTCACACACTCGCTGCGCGTAGCGTTTATCGCTCGCGCCGCCGCCGACTCGACCACCGACATCGTCTATCCTCGACGACTACACCGGCTGCGAAATATTAATCCGGAGAACATACAACAGACACCCGATGACCCACGTGACCGACAACGTTGCAATCGCAGCAATATTATATTCACACACACACAGTGTATATTATGACTGATAGGCCGTAGAATAGGCGCAGTATAAAACATATATAGACAGAAACATACTGCACATATATGAGATACACTTATACGTACGTATATAATATATATATATTAATGATAATAAATGCATTCAACGCATACACAAAGCGATGTAATAATAAACGACGACGGTGTGGTGCAGCAGTCGGTCTAGGCGTTTAAATCTCTTTTAGGACCGCGCACGCATACCACGCATACGACGACATGAATACGAAATTAGTTTCTAATAAGCGTTAACATTGTTTGGATTGGCGAACAGCTTATAAGAGTTTATATAGATGAGCGTGAGCGCTCCTATGTGTGTGTGTATATTTATGTTTGTACACACACACGCACGTGTATATATATTATTTACGACGACGGTGGTTAGTGGGTCAACTGGGCGAGCGACAAACTCGAAATCGTTATTTGTACTATTATCATTTATATTAGTATATTATTATTATATGTAGGCATACGGGTTTTTCTCTCATATTCGATCTGTCTATGCGCGAGAGCGTGCGCGCGTGCATTTGCATAACGTATTAAAACGCCGTTCTTCTGAAAACCGCGGCGGCGCGCGTTATTATTGGTCGTCCGAGAACCGTACGGGTCGCGCATAACTCTTGTGCGCTATTAAAAAATTTTTAAAACCGAACGAGACGAGGACGGCGACGACAACGTGTGTGATTGTACGAATCAGAGACGACCCCGCGCTCGTATACACGAGTAAATGCACGCGATTTGAATGCGCCGTAATGCACACGCTCTCCCGCGATTGTCACATGGTATTACGTTTCCCGGACGAATACACGCGGAAATATGCATAAAACTGTACGCGGGACAGTTTTCGTTTCTATACTACGTCGTCGTCTCGAGAAATAATTAATAATATTATATTTTACACGGACTGTGTCTTTATAATTATTTAGTTGGTCTCGAGAATAAAACGCGTTCAAATCTCTGTCGCGGATTATTGAAAAAAAAAAAATAAGAAAAAAACGGACAAAGACTCGGATCAGATACTTGCCGAGTTAGGACCGGCGATTGATATTGTTAAATTAATCCTTACAAATACGATTCTGAACCAAGAAACGAGGGTGACTCTAATTCAAGCGTCAATAGATATCACAAAAACCGATTAAAATCTTTCGATAACCATACCATGTCTAGGAAATGAATAAGTACGAAAAAAACGGCAACGAATAGGTGAAAATGTCGAGTCTCTATAGGTACGATAGTTTCTTTTCGAATAGGTAGCGATAAACAAAATTAATTTTCTTCGTAATTCTTCGTCGGTTTTTCTCGATCGTTAGAAAACAAATAAAACCGACCCGCCCCGAGTGGCCGAGTGCCAACTAGACGACAACGTTAGGCACCAGAAACCCTCTGCGAAAATCATCGAACCCGTTCTTTAGCCCAAAATACGACCACGGGTACAATAAAAAAAAAAAACCACATTCTTATCTCTTCGACTCGATGTCTAAAAAAAAGTCCAGTATACGTATTCTCGGACTCGCGGCACCGCCGCCGTTCGTAGTTTTGCACGACGTGCAATATGAAACGAACCGACCGTATACGATATTATAATATACCGAAACAACACTTATCCCGAGCTTACGATACAATACTTATTATATTATATGGTATGCGCATTATAGGTATACGACATATAA
Organism: Drepanosiphum platanoidis; assembly: GCA_948098885.1. NCBI lineage: Eukaryota > Metazoa > Arthropoda > Insecta > Hemiptera > Aphididae > Drepanosiphum > Drepanosiphum platanoidis. The sequence goes on from OX402528.1 coordinate 23,525,815, forward strand.
GCACCGAGCACGTACGGGGCGAGTGTGCGTATGCATACGCGCACAGTGTTTTTTTTTTTTTAAATTATACTATTATTTGCTATATTATTATATTAGCATATATTTATACAAATACACTACGCGAAACGTCATCATTATGGGAGTCTGAGACCGTGCCACGATGCCGATACAATTGAAAATGTGTGCAAGACCAATTCACATGGGTACCCGCAGAGAAAGTATATAGTCGGTATATATATATATATAGGTGACTTATTGTATGTAAACCGTTGAATTATTAATATTCCGTGATATGAAAACACACGCTTTGGTATAAATATATATTTCTAGCAGCTGTTGTACGACTGTATTTAACTGTGTATATATGTACGCGCGCGCGCGCGCGCGTGTGTGTGTGTGTGTGTGACATATCAATCGAACATATTTCGTTAGTATATAGGTACCCTATAATATGTGATCACGCGAACAGCGAAAGTCGTACCCTCTTTGTTTCGTATTTATCCGAAATAATAAAAGATATGGAGAAAATAAACGCGGCCGGACGACTGTGAAAAAAAATAAAAAAAATATCAGCACCTCGACGGGAAAAAAATCGCTCTTTCTTTGTGAAAACATCACGCCATATATCTCGTATAGTTTGTTTTGCAACCACTAGGAACTGGAACCGTACCGGAAAGAACTAGTCGTGGAACCGGAAACTTTTGAAAATTCGGAACCGGAACCCTTATTTTAATAGTTTTAAAACCACCGGAACGATAGCCGAACCACGGACGTTTTGAGGGGAAAAGTTTTCACGGTTATATACTATAATATATGTGAATTTAAATGAAAATAATATTTCGTTTCTAAATATTAATTCGAAATAATAAAAAATAAGATTAACATCAAATCGACGTGTAAATAATAAATGAAATATTAAAAAGCAGAAGCGGACGTGATTTTTTCCCCGAAAAAACGTCAACAAACCGGAATCGAAATTTTCGTTTTTTTTCCAACAGCGCGCTGTTGTAATCGTGACCAAAATTTTTTACGAACCGAAAATCGAAAATAATCCGGTCCCTGGTTTGTATACTACATCATACTTTCCGATCGTATTTATCCACCGATCTTGCAAACTCGAGCGGCACGCAGAGTGTTCGCCACCTCTCGATATTCGCGCATAATAAATACCTATCACGTGATATTTTATAAACGAAGCGATTACAAGAACCGTTTTAGCGGACACGCATTATGCACAGATTTACACTATTTACTATTCGTACGTTTCAACTCGCACGTTATCCTTTCACATTCTTCTGGCGGGTCATCCGCTAACCTTCAAATACGTTCCGGCGGCCTGCATTTCGCCGCATGCACATTGTGGTAAAAAAAAAAAAAAAAAATCTTTCGTCCGTCTTCCGCCTTCAGTGTGTATATTATTCGTATTATATACGTATACTTTACGCAAAACTCGCACGCGCGGAAACTGCGGGTGATTTACTGGAAGTAACGAAATATCAGTCCGGTCGTATATTATGTTAACTGCTGCGGTGTCATGCAGCTGGGACACCGTAATCATTTTCTCCGCGCGACACAGATATTAAAACTTTTACATCCACGACAGATCTTCGCGCGCGAGTCTATATCGTAAATATTATGATAGATATTGCAGTCGGCGGCGGTGTCGTTTGAAATCGAACGGCGTTATTGGATTTTAACGGTCCATTAACGGATATTGCTATCAATTGAACGGGAGAAAAACGTCGTATAAAAAGCTAGCGGAAACAAATTATTACCGCGGGTGTTTCTCAGTCTAATTTATTTTTTGATTCCCCCCCCCCCCCCCGCGGTGGTGCGGCTGAGCCGGCCGCGAGATGATTGTGTGTAGACGAGGCGTCGTTGATACGCGAGCGCGCGCGCTTTCTACGACGACGCAACGACGGAGATGTACGATACGCTATATACGTCGTCGTCGTCGTCGTCGTCCAAACGACTCTTTTGCCGACACGAGTCTAACGAGGAAAAGGCGCGCGAGGACATATTTTTATCCGCAAAGAAATCGCGACGTCAATATTCACAGCGACAATTATTATCGATTTTCCCTCGAGACCGGCGACAGTGCAGGACATTCGTGTTCGACGACACCACCGTTTAACCGCGGACACACGCGCGCATAAACGTCGACGCGTATATAATAAACATCATTCTTGCGTCGATAATCGGACTGTCGTCCGACATGTGTCGCATATTTTAAAAGCGTACGAGATAAAAACCGAACCCGAGGCGACGACGGACATTTGGCAAAACGGTGAAATTCGCCGATGCCGAATCGTCACTGTAGCTAATCGATACACGGAGTATTATTATTATTATTATTATTCGACGCACAACTGGTTTTGCGAATAGAAGTAGCCGAGTTTTTTTTTTCTTTTTCCACCGGCGCGAATGCAACAAATTTCTGTACCGCGGGCGCAAACGATATTATTATCCCGTTCGTGATGTTAAATACTGCGTGCGTGCAGTTCGGACGCGACCGGCTGGTTCCTCGCGGTGCGACGTACAAACACACGAGCCGCGCACGCACGGCGGATTATGTTTTCATTTCGGCACAGAGGGGTCTCGTCCCCGTATTATAAGAGCCGTTCGTACATTAAAGTATGAAAATAAACGATATAACGCGTGTTCGTCGCTGCTGCGGAGGGACGGCGGCGGCGGCGTGCACGCGGGTAATTGAATGAAACTCGATACGCGCGGAACACAATTGCAGAATAGATTCTGAAAAATTGTTTTCATCCACCACGGTAGTCCACGTGTGCCGTGTGTGTATATTATATATAGCGCCCTCGTTTTTGGGGTGCGGTTCGCGACAGATGTCCCCTAAATTTAATACGACGTATCTCTCTATATAATACGAGTACGCGTTTAGTACGTCCGGCGATGTATAATAAATTTGATTCTATTTTTGGGCGATCACCTAGCATAATCACCTAGCACTATAAATCTTCGATAAAAACATTAATATTTCTACAGTCTCTGTATACGGCTCGCGTGAAATCGTTAATAAATCGTGTTTTCATTTCTCTCTCATAATACAGTTTGATCAATGAAACGTCTATGAAAGGTACATATTTCCGTTTGAATTAATTATACTCGGAATTGTTAAAAAAATCGTTAAAATGATTTATAGGCAATATTATCTATATACACACACCATTCACTTACTTAGTAGGTATATAATATATTAGTCATAAATAGAAAATTAAACTGGCGGTAAATTACATAATATTTATGAACGCCATGTTATACTTTAATCAATGAAAGGTATTCAGATTTTAATTTGATTACTACTTTAGGTACACTATATCGATTGCAATTTTCTGAAAATTGTTGAAATTAATTATTGTATGATTAATATATATTCTATATAATATTATCATGAGTCATAAAAAAAAAAAAATGGCATATTAAAAACGATGATCAATGATCATCGAATAACCAGAATATCTAATTACGATATAAAAGTCATAAATAGATGTTGCTCAATAGTAAACATTAGACATCATAGCAATCTACCTAAACCGTTTTTTTTTTATAAAATCAACTTTAAAAGCTTAATGTTTCATTTTAATAGATTAAGTACTAATAGTAAATAAAATTAGTTTACTGATGAGTAATGACTATCGTTGTTCAATTTAATATTTTATTAATTTAATTTTGAATTGAATATAGTTAACGCACTCATGAACATTATTTACTACTAGATAGGAAAATAATTCCTGGAATTCATTAAAAAAATTTAGAATTCCCTAGATGATCAACAAAATCGAAAATTCACTAAGAATCCAAAAATAAAATTGAATGTGAGTACCTTAAAGTTAGGCCTACCTTCCAGTCTAATTCATGACACAATAGAATTCATTCGAAGTAATACCAAAACGTATAATAGCCTAAAACGTATGCAGCAGCCATTGCAGCAGTTGAAATTCGTTTAGGTTTTTTTTATTTTTCATTATCATCTCATTCTAACTTGGAATAACAATTACTCTAACCTTATTCATAGGGCGATACGGTTTTTAATCGAATCTCTTCATGCACCGATGCAGCTCGCTAGGGTAATTTAAAATTCAAAATAGAATTCATTAGTCATCAAAATTACGAGAACTATAACAAAGAAATACAAATTCTTTTATAAATATAAATATATAATATTATATACGAGTATATGTAAAAAAGAACAATTCGTCGTTAAAACGCGTACGCTTTAAAAGTGTAATGTAATAAAACATAAAATATAAATTGGCCAGAAAAAAAAAAAATTATAATGACTAAATCAAATCGTTCCGTACCGCGATGACGGCGAAGAATAAAACTTCCATAAATTGGCATATAGATCCCCAACATAATCAACCGATGGTACGTAAACTTATCAAAGGACGGCGTGGAAGTGAACGCAGGGGTGATAAAAGTTTGTCCCATGAACACGTCGTGCATATAGATATGTATATTATTCGTCCTTACGTTACACGCACTCGCCGACAAACGACTACGACGACGAGGACGACGATGTGAAAGATATCAATAAAAAAAAAAAAAAAAATGAATGAATGAACGAAGAAATGAAAAATAAAATAAAAATCTACACACCATAATGTTAATACTTATGGGTACGCTGCACTGCAGCAGAGAACAATGCGAAGACGGTTGTAAAACCGAAGCCGTAATAAGATCGGATTTATTGGTGACGTTGATATCAATATAGCCATCAATCAGCACCGGGAGGTCAACGAACGCGAGCGCACCTTGACGCGGCGGCAGTGGACACTAAAAGAGCAAATCGTCAACAAATCGCGTATTATGAATAACTTACGACCATTGTCGAACAACGATGTTTATCATGGATTTCAGTTGCAGAAAAACCCCGAGGAATTATACAATACCTACTATAAATTCGAAGACGACACGGGTGACCTTTATTTAACGAATATTTTCTCCGCACGTTTAAACACAATATAATATTATAATTGTATTATGCAAACCTGTGTGTAAGCGCTCTCTTTAAAAAAAAAAAAAATTACCTATTCCGTTTTTAACACGCAGTCTTGTTTACACATATATTATACACACGGTGGTGTACCTACATATTGTGTCGGGTTTTCGTCCAACACACGCGCGTACTCACACACACACACACACACACACACACATACACGCTCATTCCTACAAACACTGACGTTGGTCTCACGACTGTTTTTGTAATGTGTTTCGTACGTTCGTAATAATATATCACCAAGCGTGTCCAATGGCATAACCCCTTCTTTCTGGCAAATGTCTCCACTTCAAACACCCACTTTTTAATTTGTGCTCCATATAAAATATTATATAAGTAATAGGCGCGTTAAAATAAAATACCACACGTCCATTATATGCAGCAGATGTTTTGATACGGACCCAAACACTGTGCACGATCGGTTAACAATAATATGATTAGCAGTCAATAAACAGTGTGTCCGGACACAATTATTATTATAGCACACACCTGTTGTGAGAACCGTGTCGTCGTTACAATATTATAGGAAGTCCTCCAGGAATAATAATAATTTCAATACGATACTCGTTTCATACGCAACGTATGTGCATATGCGCATACGAATAATTATAATAATAATGAAAATACAATGCGATAGTGTTTGAAAATAAACCGATTTACGCAGATAATTTACAACTTCGTAATTATATAAACGTATACAGTATTATAGTACAAACGCAACAATTTAAATCGTTGCATTGCACTACCACGCACGTTGTAATAATATAGTAATCGACTGCACGAAATAACGATAAAATTTAATTTCAATTAATCCTTCCGGCATGCGAGAGATTCCCCCCCATCACACGCAGTGATCCAGGTCGATTCAGCTATAGATATTTTATATACATATTATACTTTCGCTTGGCGGAGAGCAAACGCGTCCGATAATAATAATAATCTTACAACAACAACAATACGACTATAGTTATTCGGCGATAGAAAAACGATATCGTTTCGCATACAGCGAGCTTCCGTCGGATGGAAAGACAATACAATTAGAGCAAAAATGCAATCAATTAGCGCGGCAATTAGAGTTTGCGGGGAGAGTATAAGCGGAATCGATAAAAACCAGATTGCGTACGACCATGGATCAGAATGCTAATAATCCCATTAGCTCCTTTTCGACTAGAATAGAAATGGCTTTATAAACATTTTATATTATTTTTTTTTTACAAGGAATCTATAAAAACCGGACACATGATATTTGTGACGGCGGGTTTCTCTAGTCGTGAAAGGGTCTTAACCTAATTGTCTCCATACGTAGGTATAAACATCGTTCGGATGCGTACGGGGTTGATAATGACCTTCAATTAATAAAACTACAATTGAGGAGCGCGAGAAGAAAAAAATCCATTACATTTTACTTTTACGTACACCATAATATAATAGGCATGACCGTTTGGCTCGGAGCAATATCGATATCTAATTAATACCAACTAAAACGATAACTTTTTCTTTTATCAAAGTCTATATAATATTACTTATTATCGCTCGTTTTATTTGACCGTTTAAATATTTTTATTTTACAACACAATAAAACACCGGGTCGCTCGATCCAACATACGAGTTTTGAATACGAGTTGTTTTTACGAATATTATAATCATGTAGGTTAAGGCTGTTGGAGCACGATTCCTAAAACCGTGTTTTACATGCTATTTAGACCAATATGAGTAGGTGTTTTTAAAGTACTTCCCGATGTCCGATTTCAATTTTGAATACATGTATGAATTTATTAGCCTTTTTACTAAAATCTGTAGGAAATAGATTTTTGATTTATGTATTAAATTAGGTTTAAAAACATGTTTTCTTTTTTTAAAAAAACAAAAAAATGATTTTTCATGGTTAAACATGAATATTTTAAAATCTAGTTCGAAATTCGAAATTCTGTTTCCTACAGAATTTAGTAAAAAGGTTCACGAATACAGATCTTTTTTCACAATTTAAATCGGCCCACTGGAAGTACCTCAAAACTTTTTTTCTTTTTTGACAGTTTCGAATTGATTTTAAAATTAAAATAAAATCTGAACCGGTGACATGTGCATGCGCGTACGTGTGTGAGACTATTCTCAGAATTATTGTAGTCAACTGATTACGACCATTAGCCTGCTACTTGATAAGTTAATATATAGAAACCGGTATATTTATATTATATTCCGTATATTATTACAAATTGAACCGAAATTGAATTCAGCGTCGCTCGTCGGTGATTTACTTATTTTGTGTTCTCTTTGAAACAGAGACGACCATGGCCGACCTAGATTTTTCGCCGCCCTAGGCAATTTTAATTTACGCTGCCCTATTCAAAAGTTAATTTTTTGGAGAGTAAGGGGTTATATAAAATATAAACATTCGTTTTATAACGATAAACCCGTGTTTTTGTTTTGAAAAAAAAATGTTCTGATCAACCTCAGTTTTCTTTACGAAATATAAAACTTTAAAAATGATAAAATTAAAATAAATGTTCAAAAATAGTACAAGGCATATATTTTATAACCAACGTTAATTTAAATAAAATCGTGCGTTTGTCTGTGGCCGACCGCGCATTTATCGTTATCGTCGTTCTATTTGTGTAGATACAGATTACGATTACGATTACGGTGCGTCCGCAGTAAACGAAATATTATTATTATAATACTATTAGATATTTATTTTTTTTCTGTATTTGTTGAACAATAAACAAACATTTCTGTACGCTAGATAGTATAATAATTAAAATCGATTTGGATCATTCGAAATTTGCCGCCCCAGGCGGCTGCATATTTTCCTACCGCATTTGGCCGGCCCTGGACAAAATCAACTCTTTTTATATTTGAAAAACAAAACAGAAACAAAACATGTGTCCACACTGAGTTGGGTAAAAATTAAACAAAAAATGAAAAAATTCAAACATTTGTCTGTGTTTTGTTTTTGTTTTCAACTATCCATACCGAAAAATAAACTCGCAATTTTATTTTACCAATTGATACTAGATAGTGGACAACGTTTTCATAATTACAAAATATAGGTACATAAATATATTTTTATAAATAACCATATTGGTACTACTCGCGAAATCCCGATAACTATTTATCGACTGTTGGCTGTTGGTTGTTTTGAAAACACACGTTCGACAATGTTCACAAAAACAACAACAAAACCGAAACCTTTTGATGTTTACCGACACCGCTCGGGAAATGACTTTGTTTTTAAAAACACGAATTTGTTGGAAAAAATACACTTATTTCAAAAATATTTTGATTGAATTAATTAATTAATTTACAATATATTATATAATATAATGTGTGTATGCGTGTGTCCGGAGTTGTAACGTCATCGCGTGCTGGCGAAAAAGTCCTCGCCTTTACCGCGCGCTCCCCGGCCGATGACACGGGCCGTTGCCGCCAGTTGGACCGGTTTCTCGGCCGCGACATTGTTATAATTGTTTAAAATATTTGAATGAAAAAATTATCTAAGAATTTTGAAGTATCTTAAATTATCATCGTAAACAGTAGTTCCAGGAATACGTAATGTGTTCGAAATACGGGCGGCGCGCGCGGTGGCACAAAAACGCGATAACTCACACTAATATTCATTTACTTCTCACACATTGACACAGCTCAAATGTAAATTCTATAAAATGCTATATGAAATGCCTAAATATTACTCCTTAAAACGTGTCATGCTCCAACAGCCTTAATAAACCGCGTTCGTTTTTCGGAAATAAAACGTAGAATATATTTTTCTTGCGGGACATTATAGAACTCCTTACAGTCAACCAGTAGAATTAAGGTTTCTTGAAATATGGAAATGACCACAAAAATAATGAGATAATATTAATTATTTACGAGGAAATAGTATATACGGCAACTGTTTCTCGATAGTACAGTTATAATTCGAAGAAATTGTGTAATAAATCGTGAGCACATGCCTGTTCCATTTAGTGAACTTTGCATACTGTTTGGTTAATTTTTTCATTTATTAGTATATTGATTAAATATGGCAGTTGCACGTTACATAGACTAGAACCGTAATAAACTGTTGAAATGAATTCTTAGAAATGTCATAACACACAGATTGCGTTTGGTATTAAAATATAATATTGATAATAATAAAACAATACTGTCTAATATAAATACGAGCTTAGGCGCAAAAACCAGCGGACCATAACGTTATGACGAATTTATTTAAATGTTTAAACAACTTAAAAAAACACTTAATTTGTATTTTGTAATTTCTTCAACGCTAACATATTATTATAAACGTGTTAAGATTTTCGAAAGTTTTTCAAATTTCGTTTATTTATTGTTGTAAATCAAAATTATAATTTAATAATTCAAAATACTAAAAAAAAAAAAAAAACCAAACACAACGAAATCATTAAAGTACTCGTATTTAATGCGTGATTGGTAATCATTAAATTTAAAATAATGCAATATATTATGACGTATACCGATATAATGTATATTATATTATGTATAAAACATTTCGATTAAAATTGTAATATATTATCGAAAGCTTTCAGATAAAGTTTTCTGCGTGAGTAATTTAAAAATTTAAATTCCAAGAATAAAAGTGCCTTATCTGCCCCCCCAAGTACACCTCGGCGCGTTTAAACGAAATGAAAATACGTGCATATTATTATAATATAAAATAATAAAGTTGAATAAACTTCGATGCCCGCAGTGCCTATCTGGCCAGCCCGCCCGCGTACCGGAAACGTCTAATTAATTAACGCGCGTTTAGATGAATCATTAAAATCGAATAACAAATCATCATCGTCGTCGATGTAATTAATTTTTTTCGTTTCCATGCGTTTCGTGGTAATATATATAGTGGTTGTTAAATGCATCGGAGAAACGTACGTATTCGTGTGCACAACGACGATTGAAAAATATATAACTCGCGTATCAGATTTCTATAAACGATAGGTGCCCGTTGCAAAAGAACCAGATCGACAAGACCGCGCCATCACAACTACCCCTATACCGCCGATATCCTGTTTCCTCGACCGGATAGAATTATGTTATACACGACACGATTTCGACAATTATTTATGCAATAGGTATACGCGTAATCGTGTGTGTGTGTGACAAGTCGTACCGAGACAGTGATACGCGCGTCAGGTACGATATAAATCACGCGGAAACAACACGCGCGTATTTACTCCGGGGCCGGCGCGACGACGCGGTGTGGAGGGAAACCGTCAAAGGCGACGAACGGTGAAAAACACTTTACGATCGCGCATTCGCACACCGTCGTCGTCGTCGTCGTCGGCGGGCGACAAGGAATCGATTTCACTAAACTCGTCGCCACGGGGCCACGACATATACATATTTGGTGCAGCTTTGGTCTGCATCGGCGCGGTGCATCGACAATGACGCGCGTTGCCTGGTGCGACTTTATATTCTATGCAAATGCATGGGATGGGAGCAGGGGTGGATGGGGGGGAGCACGAATGTGGGCACTTTTTATTTCTTCTCGTGCGTCGTCGTCGTTTCCGCTGCAAAAGTAGGCCACTACCACCGCGGTATCCGTAAGGACCCAGGAACCGTCCCGAGCGCGTGTGACATCGTATATTTACTATAATATACAATGTACATATTATTATGTAAATATATATGTATTTGTATCGCGCACGCGCACGTTACACTTTCATCGGCACACGACGATTTGGATCTATTGGGATATATTACTATGTAGAAACCGGAAGATTTGACCGTTGCCCGAACGTTAACTTTTGCTCGGCCGCCACACCTATGATAATCCCATAAAATACGACGCGCGGGGCTGTGAAATATAATATAATATATTGTACGTTATCGCTAGAGATTGCGCTCTGCGTGCGTGCGCAGGTTTATTTCTATATACCGAGAGATATAATTTTGCCGGTTCCAAATTTGGGTACAAACGCGCTCACGTATATCGCTGCAGGTATATGATAATAATAATATAATTCACCCGCGCGTCGGAGGAGGGAACGTGCGACTGCGTTTATTCGTATCGCACGACCGCAAGTGTGTATAGGAACCGCGAGATAGATAACAATATTGTTATTATTACTATTACTATTATTGTTATTATTATTTGATCGGCGGGCGCCGGAGTGCGCTGCAAAAGGATTTGTGCGCTGGCCGTTATCTGCGGATTGCATCTGAAGCGGCGAGTGCAGCCGCGCGTGCAGCAGCTGCAGATAGTGTGTGCATGGCGCGCGCGGCGTTTGTCGCGGTCTTTAGCGTCGGCCGGACCGGCGCGGCGCACGAAGAACACGAGGAAATTCATACACGCAAAGTAGGAGGGGTTCTACCCTACCCCGCGGCACCGTCGTCACGAAGGAGAGCAAACACTGTCGCGCGCGCCACTTAGATTCGTCTCCGAAGTAAAACGCCACCGCCGCCGCCGCCGCCGGTAAATTCCGATCGTATACATCGATAGCGTATCACACGCGCGCACGTATTTATATGCACCGCACGCTGCACACGCGAGTATATAACACATACGGTATGTCAAAAACGCTAGAGCCCCGTAGTTATTACGCAACCTCCGAAGGATTATAATACATAATGTTACACTCGTATGGGTACCAATAATTATTATTATTATTTGACGCGACACGAGAATCGGTTTTGTTTTTTTTTTTTTTACGATATCGCTGGCCGCCGCGGTTTCGACCACATACTCTGTGGTCGTCTACGCGCCCGTCTAATATTTAGACATCGTACACGCCCGTGTACAGACCAATCTACTAGATAACCGCGGCCTAGACAAACGTTGTATATAATAATATGGTAAATCGTGCGAACCTATACGGCCTATTGCCGGCTGGTTCGTTTCGACGAAGATACAATTAACACGATGCGCCCGTTGGCCATTAGAAATTTCGTTCTATATCGCGCGGTTATGTAAATTGTATAACTTTTCGCCGTGACATCGCGACGCGGCGGTAAACATGCTATAGGCGACGCGACGACCCCACGCACGTCAACGTCAGAAATATGACAATATTACGTTTAAATTTCACGACTTAAGTATAAAAAAAACAACCATCGCGCATGCACGCTGCAAGAACAAATGAGTTTCTCTGCTCTATATATGTGCAGTGTGCACCGTTATCGCAGAGTTGTATTCAATAATACGAGTATTTAGTACTGCCGCTAATGGGCGACGACTATCAAAAGAAATTTCGTTTTCAACGAATCACTTTTGATTTTGTCGCCTATCGCACTAGCTACAGACCGTTTCGTGACCAGTTAATTAGATTCGATTCGGTCGCATTATTTTCATCCTCCCCGCTACCGTCAGTAATTGCGAACAATATTATGTTTTTACACACACACACACACACACGTATATGTATACGAAACGAACGAAAGTCCTTAAAAAATCCGCCACCACCGTACTTGGCGACGAATCCGTTTTACTTTTAGCGCGTCCACACGGCTAATTGACCTGAATACTTCGACAAGGGGCTGCTGTAAAAAGAATGATAAAAAAAAAAAAAAAAACGTATACAGGCATACGCATACGACATGGCACACGACTTTCGCGTTATTTATCGACCACTATCTCTCTTCCTCATACTCTCACTCTCCTTCTTTCGTGTCTTCTATTTCTTTCTCTCTTGTTCTCTCTCTTCATTTCTATCTATCTATCCATCACTCGCTCGGAGCACGCGCGCGTTCGAGTGTGTAGGAAACGAAAAACCGCCGGCGCGCATAGATTTTTGACAAACGCACTTGCGGGGGCCGTATCTTCGTACCGATCAACGAGCCGAGTCCGAAAACGGCACCGTCTAATAAACAACACTGCACCGGTGCAAGGGAAACCCCTACGGAAACAAAACGACGCCGTGTGTCACGGGGGAGGGGGGAGGTTTACCGTACGCGAATATATGCGCACTATACCGTGAGAACCGTTTACGGGGGAGCTGAGCTCCTTTCGAGGTCACGGCCGTCCTACGCAACGCGTACACGCGCGTATACAAACGCGTACACACACGCCTAAATAAAAAAATACGCACGCGCGACCGTCGACCTCGCCTTGTCTACGTTCAGGGCGTGTGTGTGTGTGTGTGAGATGCGGTTTTTATATTTATTTTCACATCCAATTTTCGATCGGACATTAATGGACGTATTTTATTAAACATATAATAGTGTACGCACATAATGCATTTTGCCGGCTTTCGCCGCCGTTACAGCGGCGTTTGGCCAAGAAATCGCCAACAGTGTAGGTATATGATATTATAAAACTGTAACCCGAATTTCCCCCGCCCAAAACGAGTACGCGCATACAATAGGTATACTTATGGTGTGTATCGGTTAAAACGTAAATCGCAATTCCAACGCACAAGGCAATAATACGACGATGAGTGTGCACGCTGCACGGGTAGTGGGACGGATATAATATATCAAACGACGTGCCGCGCGGACACAATGTCCATTTCGAAAACAAACACATACGCCGCGTACGTACAAAACGAACAACGTAAAATTATTGATAGAACAAATTGCAGTCTCCGCCACGGCATCGTAGGAACTATGATAAAAGGATGTTGGCCTAAAAACAATTTTGCAAGAAAGCTATAGGTCACGTTTTTTTTTTTTTTTTTATCTTTTTACGATTGATCACGAGCCCCGCCGTCGTTGTCGTCTCCACGGAAATTAATGAGACTCACTGGTGGCGGCTGCGATCCCGGCTACATCGGAAAACTTAACGACATTATACACGCCACGTGCGTTCGGAAAAGAAAAGAAAAATGTTTATTTTCAAGCGCTACAGTCACGACGAGGTGACAAACGCGCCGTTGCTGAATACAGCGGAAACAGCTCTATATCATCCGGCTCGGAGCGCCGCTACACGAAACGAAACAAAATTCGTCGCTCTCCGACTGGCAGCGTCACCACTACGTGCCTGACCCATATTATATTATGTATGAGATGACGCGATAAACTCCGAAACGAACATACGGTACAATGGCTGCGGTCTCCCCCACGCACCCATTTGCCTTTAGGGCATACATAAATATATATTTGAACATTATCAGACGGCGTTCATCAAAATATACAGTAAAACCGCATATATAGTGATAGATACGAACAGATACGATATTTTAATATAGACGTGTATAATACATATGTATTATGTAAGATAATTAATAAACGTAATATATGCGCGTTGATGATTCCTGTCAAACACGGGCTGCATACACACACACACACACACACCTGATGTACCAATACTTTAATATTACGCCTTAATTGGCAGCGGATGTGCAGTGTAGAAAACGAAAATAACGACGATGATAATAATAATAAACGATGGAGCAGAAGAGCCCAAGGCCGCGGAGCGTCGAGACTCGACAGCCACTGCGATAACGTCTGGAGGATATAGCGGTGGTACATCGCCGCATGCGACATTCCATCGTAATTAGTCGTTTTTTTTTTTTTTGTGAGTCATCGAATGTATTGCGCCAGTCGCCGCCAACTTGTAACGCGTCGTTTTACTTTCAAGTAAATATAACGTATCCGTCGCGCGCACTTACGCTTTTCTCCTGCTCTTAGCTCGCGTCCCTTTCAATTTCAAACATATTTCGTATTCTCTCCGGCAATCGATAAGAAGAAAAAAACCGTTTCGTCGCAGTGGTCGTACTCGAAGCCTGCAGGAGGAGAGGAGCTCGTGGCGGACTTTACAAATTGACATGTCCGACGGCGGGGGGGAGGGTTCGTATAAGAAGCGTCTGGCGCTATAATCGTCATCGCGCACAGAAGGTTTATATTTGTACGGAGACAGAACTGTTTCGTTGCCGCAATGAAGTATACTAATAATCGTCTCGGCATGAGGTCGTCCCCGCGGCACACGACCGCCACGGAAATATAGCGAAACACGTCGCGTGAGTCGCGTGGACTTACGGTACCTATCACACGCCACCGTAGCAGTCATGCGCGCGGTACACATCACGGCGGCTGCGGCTCCAGAGATTTCAATGTCACTAACATCATTAAGCTGACACAAGCTGTCAAGTCTTACGAGCACGTCATTTGTTTTATTACGTTTAGTTTTTATTTTTATCCGTATTTATTTTATTTTTTTTTTGCCCGATCTTTTGTGGACTTAGATGTGCATCCCATACCAAAAACTATCGTGGCGTTGAGAAAATACGAAATCGGTCGAAAACCCGTATAATATTTTATATACTACTATTATAGGAATAAACATTTTTTTCTCGTAATATTTTTACTCTCGTTTATTCACACAATTTTCATTAGAATTACTTTACTGCAATTAGTTTTCATCCAATACGAATATTGTTATGATATTATTAACGATCGGTTCTCGTTTTCTACAAATGATTTCGTTATAGTACTGGTTGACATATTTTAATCGTCCATATAAATCGGAAGCAATTAGTACGTTTGATACTTTTATGTTTTCAAAGGACGTGACATCGAAACCAGTTCACATCCTAGTATTCTGTTTATGAGCTTTATTTCTCTCTGCAAGTCCAAACCGTGGAAATAATTTATTTTATACATGATTTTGTAACGATTAATTTCTTATTGGTGATTTGCTGTCGATACGATTGTTATAGTTTTATAAGAAAAAATATAGCACAACATATTGTATTCGAGGTATTTCATTAGTATAGTTTTCAACACTTTAAAAACTAAACAGTTAATTTTTCATCCAACAAATAGGTATGCGCGTTCTAATCGAATATCGGACACCACCGTGATTGCGAGAATAACTTTACGTGCCCGTTTCAAACAAAGTCAAACGATGGTGATATACGATGAGATTTTCACGGTTTAAAAATGTCGACGAAATTCTAGAATTCCAATAATAGAAACCCATCGACGTGGATACACCTTACGAACACTTGCGCGTATTACGTTATTCCGCGATTTTTTTTCCATCCCATTGTACGACCGCCCGGACTTTATTGTATGGTAATAATATTGGCGATGTAACATGTCGCTGTTGCTCCCGTAGTTGGCCGTGACTCTTTGAGCCCAACGAAAACGAAACGATCGTGCCCCGCTCACGGTCATTACCGCACGTTTTGGCGGGTCAATAGTCTATTTGACATGTTCCATTGTACGTATACATCGCGTGTAATAATATATTATGTCAAAAAGACCAGCATACGTGTAGGTCCATTGTAGTTTAAATGAAAACGTATAGCATCAATAAAATAATATATTTAAAATAAAGAATATATTATATATAGATCGCCGGCGCATCGATGAAGATACAATAAACCATACTATATTATTTAAGACCACAAATGTGTGTAAAAATAAGATAACGTTACGAGCAAAAGCAACGACTCGAAAAAAAAGAAAAGAATAATAATTTCTAAAAGTTGGCAACGAACAAACAACATATGATAATTGAATGCAAATTATACGTTAGGTAGTATTCTAAAACGGTTTTTTTTTTTTTAAACATGCAAAGACATGTGTATAAAACATGCCGTGACTAATAACAGTAAAAATACAAAGACAGTGATTCTAAGATACGTTTTAGAAGGTCGTTTATTGAGAATACGAGAACCCAAGTAAAGACATAACTCTTACGTATCGCTTGTACAATTGTTATTTGATTTAATATACTCGAATCAAAGAAATCATACAAAGTGTAGAGCTTTACCGACCTTCCAGATAATTTAATATGGAATAATCCTAGTATCTGATTGTATTGTACCCGATGTAAATAGGTAATACTCATAAATAAATGAATCATACGATACTTATAAAGTAGAGTAAAAAATCACACAAGACATTCTCTACGATAAACGTAACATTGTGATACGGTTGGAAATTTCAAAAGAAATTGGTCATGATAATATAATCTAGTCACTAGATTCTAGTGGGTACTTCAAGACTTATAAAAAAAAAAATACCCGATAGAAATTAAATAATTAAAAAAGCAGTGTTGGCTGAACCACATCGTAATCGTCAACTGAAGAGTGTTCAGTACCTACGCCTCACAACCTTCAAGTTAATATCTTTGAATTGACGGATCCTTTGTCAGACCCATACGTAGCTCGATTACTCCATAGACGCCACTACTGAACATTAAGAGGTCAGTCGCGTTATATACAAGTACTACGTACGTATGTGTATAAGACCCGTCATTCATATCAAGAGACATACAATATTAAGAATAAAACCCGAACGCATTGCAAGTCGCGGTGGTGGTTTTTCACCACCGGTAGAAAAATAAAATGAAAGGGAAAAAGGGAGACGAACACGAGAGAAGAACAATTGGTCTGGAGCGCTTACCGTTAGCGACACACGCGTACCCCACAATAACGATAATTTCAATAATAAATTAGATGTTTTGTTGACGGCTAGTCCGTTGAACCCTTCTCCCCATTGTCCGCCTGCCTATGTACGAGGCATAGGCTTCTCCACCGTCGCATTGTTCTACGTACACACACACACAGAGAGAGAGAGAGAAGATACACGCACACAAAACTTGAGCACAAGCCGCGACCCGGTCGACACATGCAATAAGATATCCTGTGCGGCCGCGCGCCGGTAATTGCTTGTCATGTTTTTAGAACTCCTAATACGTACGATAATAATATATAAACGCAGAATCCCACAATAATAATATATGTATAAACGGTCAAGGTTAAACTGTTTTTATCATTTTTATTGACACGGTGCGTACACGACCGGTGTATGGTATGTGGTGGTGTAGAATATGTAAAATAATTTATAAAACAACAAATATAATATACATAATGTATTCCCATTACTACGCGCATGCAAAGCAACACCACCCGGGCTCGGTGTGCAGATTATCTAACGCATTATTGTTATAACATTATCGTATGCACATCCTATATACATATATTATAATATATAATAATAATGGAAGTACAATGACTTCCCGTGTGGGTGAACGGACCTGGTCGATGCAAATTAGACGTGTAATACAATTAATTTAGGCAGTGTCTAGTCGACGCCGTGCATATGAGTTATATACACGGGCGCAATCAATTATACGTACCACGTGCTGTCCTAGTGCAGTATAATTTTTTACATTTTTAATTAACCTTTCTTTTGTCAAATCTAAAGCTAGTCAATCTAAAGCTAGCCAATATGCATTACCAAGCGATTTTATAGGTTTTTTATCTTTTTGTAAGTATACAATAATGTTGGCAAATCCAGAATACATCTAACCGTTAGAGTATATTGTATATTGTTATACGTCCAGACTCCCTAACCCCATTACACTACTATAGAATTACACACAGTACCTAACCGTATTCATATTAACGAAAAAATAGTTGTTATAGAAAATGTACCAGCGGAAACACACAACAAACATTGTTTGAAATAAACTCATTCAAACTGAAACGAATATAATTTGTTTATAATCAAAATATATTAGATAAATTACCACCTATATTTGATTGTAATAATTTGAAATTTAGAAATTATACGTTTTACTTTTATTGTTATATTTATATAGTTTAAAAAACTACTCCTCTTAACTGAATATACACACGAGAGGTAATAGAATAAAAAACCGTTACAGTCGAATACTCACAAATAGAAAATAAAATAGTAAATCAGTGAACCACAATATTTTGTACGTTATAACTTCTTTTAAATGTGTTAACCTACCGCCCTGAGGTGTCAAACGAGTTTCATCAAATGAGTAGAAATCGAAAAAAAATATATTTTCGGGGAGAAATAATTTTCCCGATAAAATAAATTCCTTCTTTAACGTATGCGAAAAAAGAAAAAAGTTATAATCATCGATAAAAATACATAGTAACCGATAGTAATTGTATTTAGCCATTATAAATGCATAAGTAATAATAATGCAGTTCGAAAATAATAGTCGGTAAAATTACTTTTTCCTAGATTTCAGAAAGCTGCCGAATGTATTTCAAACATATATTATTATGTAGTTAAACGTTCGCGAGTGCGTTAGAGATGA
This sequence comes from Drepanosiphum platanoidis, assembly GCA_948098885.1. Taxonomy (NCBI): domain Eukaryota; kingdom Metazoa; phylum Arthropoda; class Insecta; order Hemiptera; family Aphididae; genus Drepanosiphum; species Drepanosiphum platanoidis. Next base: position 23,544,819 of record OX402528.1, read on the forward strand.
AGGAGAGATAAAAAATGTACATTCAATAGCGAGTTTGGTTTGTAAATATTCGCGTAGGCGGAGTTTATAAATTATATATTTAAGAGCGCGTAGAACGAGGTACGCCGTGGTATAGAATCTAAAACAAACATTAAATGAAATCGCTGAAATGGTTGGCGAAAAAAAAAAACGTAAATCTGTGTACTCGAGGTACACCTTACATACATGTATAATGCGAGTATTATAAAATAGTTTTACACGAGTTGAAATAAAAAAAAAACGGGGAGAGGAAAAAGACGAGAGCCAACGACGTTTTAAAAATTTTCATAACGAATTCCGTTTCCCACGAGATTTTATCCGTTATACGTGTATAATACTATATTTTAACGTGATTTATACATTGTATACGCGCGTCGACATATCATAAACACGCCGTTTTATGCAATCCAAGTGCGTATTATTATTATTATATTATACTGGTCCGTTACCGCCTCCGTGTCTTGTATGGGCTAATGAATAGCGGCCGCGACGGGTTGTCACATTTCGTATATACGACCGGAACATATTATAGTAGTCGATCGGAATCGGACGGCGGCAGACCACGATTTATCATCCGACATGGTCGCGGGCGTGGGCAGATTATACTGAAAATACGGTCGCGCACGACGGCGACAACGACGGCCGACCGACCGACCGACCTGCCGGAGACCGCTCCCTCGCGTTCGGCGGCGGCGGCGCGGTAGTAACACGTTATAATACGATATTGTTAAATAAAAGACGCGAAAACGAGCACTGCACAAATGATTCATGACGACCGATCGTCATCGTAAATCGTCCTCAGTTTTTTTTTTTTTTTTTTTCGTATCTTATATGTCGCGAGATGAAAACGAATAAATAGAATTATGAAAAAAAAAAAAAAAAAACTCCATTGTAATTACGATCTAATGTCGTAAACGGTCGTAAATCGTGTTTATAATAATGTATAGAAACGCATTCGCCTACGAGTAATGTCGGCTAAAAACGCAGTCGTGATTGAAAAATAAAATAATCGCCATAAAAATCCGCCCTTTTATTATTCACTTTTAAACCGAGTAGAGATTGCGGTAATGACCTCGTGGTAGAGATGGATAAGTCGTAAGTAGGCTACGAGAGTACCCCTAAATGCTGTTCGCGCGCAACGATTAAAACGGCCCGTAACGACGACCTCAGGTGTTTAACAGCAAAGAAAGCGATAGATTCCACAGCACATGAGGATTATCAGCGCCCAAGTCCAAAAACTTTTTGTTTATATCCATGCGAGAAATTAAAAACAATGTTTGCACAACATACGCAATTAAACTACACAAAGAGTTAACAAGGTCAACTTAACGAACGTACCTACATAGATAGATTACCATGTGTGTGGGCTGGTTATACTATAACTATAAGACTGCATTAGCGGAGGAAAAAATTTCATTGTCAATAGCACAACAAAAATATATCAATTGAACAACGACTGTCGGAAAACAATAAAGGTTCTTAACTTTTATACGATATTAAATGTTCGCGATATAATACGAATGTCCGAAGTAGGTGGAAAAATAGAATCTTACATATATATACGTAGAGAGAGAGAGAGAGAGAGAGAGAGAGAGAGAGAGAATAACTGAACGAGATTCGAGTGATACGTTATGCATGTGATAGTAACGATAATTATTGGACCTGTGAGTTTAGACATCTTCTATCGAGACATAGAAGAGATAAAAATGTAAAAAAAATGGTATAAACTAAGTCACAAGCTTATATAATTAAGTAAACGTATAGTATATTTTCAATAATACGAGCACTATAAAATAATTACGGAAGGAATAAATTAAATTAGCTAATTATAAAAGATAAAATATTGTATCAAACTCATTATCATATGATATTATTATTGTATTATCATTTGAAATAATAAATATGAACGCTGTACCTCCTACACGATTAAAAAAATATATCAATAAATAATATACAGAAAAATATTTAAGTATGAATTATAATTTTTAAATTGGATATATTGTTTTTATTTCCGTACGATATTACAATATGTAAAATCATTAAAACATACTTAATTTTATAAGCCTGATTGTGAACATTATTATTTCTATTATATATAATTATTATAATTTATAACTCGAGAAATGCAATACTGCACTAGGTACGTAAAGAAATATATTATAGTTTTATAATTAATATGAAATAAATAGTTTAATTATCTTTAGACGTGTGCGACTTTAATTAAATGATCTCTACGTTTTACATTTATTATATAATTCATTTTAGATATTTAGTTAACTCCAGCAGAAGCTTCGCCCTAATGTAAATATAATGCATACCCAACGACCAATAAACATTTAAACAGTGGTTAAATTCATTCGGTTCTGTTTGCACAGGCTTTTCTTAACACGTTTTAACAGGCAAGTATATGTATTTCGGTTCAAAACAAACAAAAGACAGTCTCGCCTTCGTTACGTTCGTACAAACATGTCTTACGATAGTCTTTGAATAATTTAAAATTATATTTTTAAAAAGGGTTTGTCATTTCAAATGAAAAATTTTAAAACCCCACAAATGATTTCACGATAAAATAAAATTATTATAAATTCAAACCAAATACATTTCTCATAAATCTTTTATTTCTTTTACTATACACATTTTTTGCCTATTGTTAATATTCCCATATATATATATTTTGTATGAATGTTAATCTCTCGTTATTTTTCGAACCACGAAAAGTGTCTAATAAAGTATTCAAGTAGCGTGTGTGGCATGAGTTTACATCCTCAAACCGTCTGTCCGGTTTCCTGTAGAGGCGGTGTGAACATTTTGACGGTATCAGTTTTAATCCCGGTTTTAATAAAAAAAAAAAAATAATCTATAAACGTCTTTTAAGTTCCTATTTTTTTTTTATATGAATTATTATGAAATAAAACAGCACCTACAGCCGGACACACAACAAACAAGTAGTTCGAACCAATTACCAAGAAACAATACGTGTGTCTACCCACACGATGATGGGGGCAAAAATCCTATTAATTTATAACACGCGGTTGTTTTCCAAAGGATTAAACTTTTTTCTGGCAACAAAAAAAACCAGTTTCTATTACCAAGCTACGTCGTATTTTTAATCAGATCGTTATTCGTGAAGTGATTAGACCCATAATATAAGTTTATAAAACGATTTTTGATTGTCATCTTCGAGTCATAAACATGTTAAATACTGATTAAAATTCAATAAGTATACATATTGAGTACTATAAAAACTTTAAAAAAGTAATTTACTCCGAGTAAAAATGTATACTATTTTTAATATTTTTAATTACAATCCCCAATGCCCGTACATTTTTTGAACTTATGAATCTAAATGATTGTGTGAACACTTAAAAAGTAAAACCCTAACTTTTAACTAAATCGCCTATAATTTTTATTTTTTAAATTACACGTAAGGATTTTAATTTAAATTTAAGTGATAAAATATAATATACCTCGATTATCATAAAAAGTGCTGTATACTTATATAGTTTACTTTTTATCACCAATATTACAAGGACACGCCATATGTTACTACAAATAAATGTATTAGCTGGATGGTAATAATAATGCTAGATAAAACTATGGTATTGAAGCTCTATAGTATTATCATGATAATATAACGGAATGTACATTATTATGTAATAGATTTCATTTCATTTTTTTCTTAACAGAATATAGGTGAGGTTAAATTTAATAAATATTTAGTTTCCTGAAGAAAATGTACATTTTCAATTACTAAAGTTGTAAGAATTTATTTAAAACGGTAAACATTTTAATTTTATTTATCGCTGATTTTTATAATGAAATCAAATTATTACAGAAAATAATAAATAAAAGAATCTAAAGATAAAAATCTTATCTAACGTTTCAAAAGTTCTATTACTATAGACTGTATATGCGTTTTTCAATAGCGAAACTAAAAATTTATTTAAAATGTTTTGAAAAAATATTAAATAACTAATAAATGCCTATTTTTAAGTACCTATATAAATGTATTAAAATATTATATAATTATTTCTAAAATGTTTTAAAATTAACAATTGTAATCTTAATTTGTATATATAAAAATTATATGAGATATTTTTAAGTTTATATTGTGTTCACAGAACACCAAGTATAATAAAACCTAGTCCCAAAAATACGCCGCCATTTGCAGCTGTTTTTCATCCACCACCTACAACTACACTAACATCTGTCCTCAGCTGGAAAACACCTCTTACTTACACTATAACATACTGTACGTTCAGTTCGCACCCTTTATGCATAATAATAGGAATAGTAACAAATGAATACTAATGAGCAAATGAAAATCAGAACAGGTGTCT